>JAKSZP010003952.1:0-403757 GCA_022478985.1 Massospora cicadina
ATTTTGGGTTCATAGCCTCGTTTTTGACCCAGTTGGATATCTTGGGCGATTTTATATTTCCGGGTGAAGCTTTCTCCAAGGTGACACCTGTGTGTGGGATTGAGTTGGCGCTAACTGACCTGTAACCAATCGGCGGTCAAAAATTGATCTTTTTTATTGTAAATTTGGAGATTCTTGAGCAGTGGATTGTGGGACGAGGATGTGGTCAATGCGACTCATTGATATGAGCACTCCCTCGCGTATGTTGGGCCACGTCATGTGGGGAAAGAGTGGTAAACTGGAGGGGAGAGCATCCTGTAGGCCAAGAGATGCCTTCATTGTGCGGAATTTAATGTGTCAAGGTGGGTTTCCCCTGAGATTAGGCCATTAATCTGTAACGGGGTTATCACAGCAGTTGAAATCGCCTAACATAATGGTATCTGGTGGGAGGGTGATAGTAGGAATGTTTTCAAAAAATTGTTTTCTCTTGGTTGCAGTGCACGGTGCATAGACACATGCTATCAAAATTATTTCCTCTTGGCATGTGATTGTTGCTACCAGCACTTGACCATGTAAGTGTGATGACAAATTTGTAACTTTAAATTTTTTGTTGTTTCAGACAATCACCCCACAGTGAGACGTCCATACTGATTGTGATGGTGCGACCCTGGTTGACCAGGATCCTTCTTCCCTTTGTATACAGTGGGTTTCTTGGTTGGCCAAGATGTCTAAAAGAGTTTTTCGCAGGAATTCCAGCTTTTTGGCTTGGGACATATAAGCCCTGGCTCCCACGATGTTTATAGTCCCTATTGACACTGAGGTGCCCACGGCGCCTCAGGAGCGGTTGGGAGGACCCTCTGGCCCTATCCCACCGCGGCTCATTTTGGCCATGCTCCGCGTCTGTACTCCAACTCTTTCACTGCCACTTTTTGGTTCCCTTTATCTGACCCAATGATTCATGGGAATTGCAGTTTTTTGCATTTGTGTCAACCTTTCTCACACAGGTCTCATGTTGATTTGATGCGGATTGTTGATTGGATTCAATATTTTTGAGGTTTGACTTTGGTGGATTGTGCACCACATTTTCGCCCAAATTGCGGATGCATTGTTCCTCAGTATGTGCATGACTGATGTCACTATGTGACTCAGTCAAGTTATTGTGAAAACTTTCGATCTGGGCATATTGTTCTGATTAGTTGGCTTAGTAAATATCCAAAATATCATCCCAAATTTGTCCAGGGGTAATGGCAGACTCTGTGTGTGCCACCGCTTTGGCCGCTGCTCACTTGAGGACTTTTTGTGTCACTTTACGTTCTTTACGAGTAACTGGGTCCACAATGGAGTATAGTCCATCTTCACCCCAATGGAATGGGTGGTGACTGTCAGTCATTTTGGCGAAGTTTTCATTATCTTCATCCATTGCTTCCTCACAATAATCATTTCTCATTAAGCCCTCTTTCACAGGGAATATGTGTTCCTTGTGGCCCACTGAGCCACAGTGGTTGCAAATGGGCGGTGCGCGTTTTGGTGTAACTCAGAATGCAGCTGACTGGCCCCCATCTGTGAAGTGAAATTCTGCTTTGCGGGGAATTCTGGATAAGTCCTCTTCCACTTCTGGGAAGGGGTTGATTAAGGCAATAGCTTTGCCCGTGCACAGGTTGGGCATCAGGCGAAATCACTGTAATACAAGTTGCTGAATTTCTCTGTAGGCCATGAGCCTTTGCGGAGCTCCTCCTAGATTACTTTATAAGGAAGGTTGGTGGGGAGCGAGTTGAAAGAGATGAACAAATTTTTCACTTTGTTCCATCTGGTGCACGCGGTGCACACAATTTTTTGCCCTCAGGGAGGGCAATTTTCACACAGACTTTTGCTGCGGCATCAGCTTCATCAGCTGTTTCGAAACCAATATTGATCCAGCTGCAGCCCATGTTGTTGGCGGCTACATACACCGCGTGAGGGAAAAGTGAGAACTGTGCCTCACATGTTTTTTCCCACAGAGTTGGTGACTCATCCCCAAGGAAGAGTATGATCCTGTGCTCCGCCTTTGACAAAGGTTGGTTGAACTGAATGTACATATATTGCGCGTGCTTTACAGTGAATACCATAAACCCAGACGGTGTCTAAGTTTGTGATTTCTTTGCGGATTGGGTTCCTGGTCCCCCTCCAGGGCGTTTCTTGCCCTTAGTTGCACCGTTAAATGCACCACTTGCCGCGATGCTCGCCAATCTTGTATTATTTTTATTGATAAATTCGCCCATCTCTCCTGTATGTGATTATCCAAATTTGCTGTTTGAATCAAATCATAGTAACTAAAGTGATTGTTACGAGAAAGAAAAGCTTTAATTGTTCAACAATCTTAGGAAAGCATAATTGGTAACAACTTTTGAATGAGTGTCATGAAGATAGGCCTAAAATTCCTTGCAAGCATATATGATGGCTAAGCATTCTTATTCTGTAAATTGTGTAGTTCCTTACATGAACATTTAAGATCTGACTAGTAAAGGAGACTGGATTTTCTTCCCCGTCTTCTCCAACTTAGGATAACACGGCCCCCAATACTATTAGAGATGCATCAGTTTGGACAAAAGATTTATGATCAATGTTTGGGTATCACACACACACACACACACACACACACACACACACACACACACACACAAAGAACAGTTTTTTTTTTTTTTTTTTTTTTTTTTTTTTTTTTTTTTTTTTTTTTTTTTTTTTTTTTTTTTTTTTTTTTTTTTTTTTTTTACATGCGACCAATAGGGCTAATTGTAATTGGCCAAATACATACTGTCAAGCTGGAGTACAGTCAAATGGAACTTTATCTTTAAGTAGATAGAATAGTGTCTAGCCAAGTTGTAAAAAATTGGCAATAAATTGGTGAAAGTACCCTATCATACCTAGGAAGACTTGAATATCGCGCTTGAATTGGGCCATTTCATTTTGGAGATGGCATCTATTTTAGAGGGTTGGGGCTGAAGACCCACTTTTTTTTAGTACTAGATGGTCCCAACCCAAGGGGGGGATTCATCGATGTAACTGAAGACCCACTTTGATGGTTACAAATCTAGGGGTATTCCATTTGGTCTTTTAAGAACTAGCATTTTCTGGGATTTTTTTAAGTTTTCAGCTGCTAGCCTTCTGAAAATCTCCTTTTAGTGTTCCAGGTGGTTGTCAAAAGTGCAGCTGAAAACGTTGATATTATCATAGTACACTAGTACACATGACAACATAAAATCTCCTAGAATTGTGTCCATAGCCCTTTGAAAAGTAGCCAGGGCATTGCAGAGCCCTTGAGACATTCTCGTCAGTTGTAATAGGCCCTCTTGGGTTATAATTGCACATTTTTTTGCACTCACTTTGGGAAGATCTATATGTCAATATCTGCTGATAAGATCCATTGCCGAGAAGAACTTTGTGCCCCCTAGCCTCTCCAAGGCATTGTCAATTCATGGCAGAGGGTACAAGTCCTTCTTTGTGATGTTGTTTAACTTCCAACAATCAACAACTACTTGGTTGCTTCCATCCTTTTTCTTCACTATCAAAATTGGTTCTACCCATGGGCTTTATGAAGGTACTAAAATGCCATGATTGAGGAGTTCCTTAATCTCTTTGGTTACAGCTTTTTCTGATGAAAACAAGCATCCAATTGGGTGTAATTAAATTTCTTTAATGATCTTTGGTATCAATTTTTTGTGAATGACACCCTTAGCACATCCCAAGTCGAAATCATCTTGTGCAAATATTTCCTGATATTTAGAGCTTAATTCCTGAGATTGGTTTTTCTTAGAGTTGGTCAGGTTGCTTAAATCAGACATAGGGATGACATTATTTATGCTGAGTAGGTCCTTATTGGGGAGCCCTAATTTGACAAAAGTTCCAAACTTATTGAATGAGTGATTTTCCGAGGAAGGTAACAGATGCAGAAATGCAATTGTTTATGTGTCGCTTAGTAAAGATGGGCTGATTTTGCAGGTTTGCACATAAGAAATGCATTTCTTTGTGGCTAGTAATAATAAAGACAAAGTCAATGCTTGTTTAAATTGAGAATTAAGACCATGTTCTTATATACTTCACCATAAAATCCTTAAGGGATATTAATTGTTAGTCCCATCAGGACAATTACTTGATCTCTGGTGTTATAATGATGCTCTGATATGATCAAAATGGAATTCCCTTTAACTCATTGATCTGAGTGGGTAGTGCTTTTATCTTTGACTGCACTTTGATATACTCAATTGGGATGACTCCATCTTTGTAGGACAGACTTATGTATAGCTGGTTTTCTTTTTCTCAACTGCCTTATCCCAATTATAATAAAGTGTAATAGCCTGGCCAAGAATGGTGAGAGTATTCCCAATACAGCCCCCTTCCAAAGTGATCACCAGCTCGGCTTAGCTGCGATGGCCTCTCCTCACTGCCCAAAACTACGCACCGCGGTGGCCCAGTCAGTGGCTCTGCTCCAGCATGACCTGCCCACCCTCTTCTTCCCCCCAACTTCCCTGAATCTCCCTGCAGTGACATCTCAAAACTATTCGATGATGATGAAATTGCTGTTATGAATGTCGCAACAATTGCTTCATTCAACTCCTCAGCCAAAATCACCCGCCACAGTATCTCCCTTTTCACCCAACTACTGAAGCCCACAAAGAAGCTGAAGTTCTCCTCGCAGCTTTTGTTGAAACACTTTCCCATCATTATTTTGATGCTGAAGAGGAAAACTCCTACTACGCTGACCTCAACCCCCACTATGTAGATGCCCCAACGCCCTGGCTCTCTGCTCTGATCTGATACTGTAACCAACATCCCATGATTGAGGTGTATCTGTCTGAAAACCAATCCCCTGACCCCTCCTCACCCTCTGCCATGGTGGGTTAGCAGTTTCTGCTTCCCACCTGGTTAGTAGTTTTGTTTTGTCATTTTGAGTGTTGTGTTTGGTACTGTCCATCCCCTGGTCGGCGTACCTCAAATAAATCGAAAAGAATGGTGAGAGTATTGTTCTTATGATTGGTGACATCTCCATATCTCCTAAGGAAATTAGTCCCAATTAGGATATCATAGTTTGTATTCAGCAACGCTATAGAAAGTGCTCTTACTACAATAGATTTGAATCTGAGATGTAGGTACTGTATGCACCCAGAGATTTAGTTGTATGCGCTCCAGCTGAACCATATACCGGACAGTTGGCAACATTGGGCACAATTTTCAGTTTTTTAATCAACTTTGTGCTGACTATATTAATAGGAGCACCACTATTGACAATAGCCTAAGCTTGCACCTTGATTACTGCTATATCTACATAAGTTTATTCTGAGTAGTTTTCAGAATTATTTATTGTATGAATGCTTTCATTGCTGCCCAATTCCAGGTTTGATTTCAGGCTTAGACAAATATCTGGTAAGTCCTACTAAGGCCTTCATGGAAATAGCTACTTGAACGTTGGTAAGCTTAGGTAGGTTAGTTGAACATCTGGGTTGGAGGTCTAAGCCCTGATCAAAAATCTGTTTTTCGTAAGGTTTTGATACCTTTGCTAGGGCTTCTTTGGTAATTTTTAGGGGTTTAGTTGCTTTTGATTTGGCTTAGTAGTAACCTTCATGACATCATTAGCCACGATATGGTGGAGGTTATCTTTGGCAACATCTTCAGCCCTAAAGAGCTCGCCAGGATCAGGTGAAATGGCTTGAACATTGGTGGAGGTAGAGCATTCCGCCTCTACTCCACCTGCTCTTTTCCTGTCTCATTGTCACTGTTGATTTCTAGAGCAACGTTGACCCAAAGCTATTTTTTGGACTGTCTGTAACATTCGCTAGCAAAGTGCCCTTTTTGACCACAGTTGTGGGATGTAATTGGCCCTTTTTGCTGCTTTTTCTCAAATTTTTGGTTCATAGTTCAGAAATTTTTCTCCTGTTCAGACATAGTGTTGCTTTTTAGCCCTGAAAATTGAGATTTTTGATGATCTTTGGACTGAATAGGGGTATTGAAATTACTGGAACAGCTTCCTAAGTAACTGATAAATAATTTGATTTTCAAGCTTCAATTGAATTCAGGTATCCTGACATTGTGCAGTTCACTGAAGGGAATGACTTCATGCTCCATTGCAATCTTGGTGTCAAACTTATCTATTGCATTGCATTCCATGCAGAACTTATGCCTCATGGAAAAATCTGTCTATAAAGCTCTAGATAGTCTCATTTTGCTTGATAATATTATTAAGAAGCTCTCCTTTTAGGGTTTATAATTTCTCAGGACCTCCAAACTTTTTTATCACTGCAATTTGGCATCCATATAAGACTAATCATCACCCAAATAGGCATAACGAGGCACAGCTATGGATATCAAGTAAGTTTGTCTGTGTGATTCTTTTGCATGGTTTGATGCTCGCCTCATTTCTTTTTCAAGTAGCTTGAGAAAAGAGTGAACTTTCTTATTTCTTATTGAACTTTGGTAGATTTAATGGTTTAAGTCGACTCGCCCTATTTCAGTCATAGGGGTTGTACTTTTTCTTGAACTTCTTGGTGTATCATCGATCATAATTGGCCCTCTTTACCGTTGTGGAGTATCTGGAGTCAGGATTGATGCTAGGACTCTAGGCATAGAACGGATTTTTGAGAATATTAAAATTTTTTCAAAGATGACAAATTCCAATGATTCTATTTCTTGATATTGCTCTGAACTACTGGATTCAGATGCTTAAATATTGCCCTTAGTTGTTTTACAAAAACGTTTTTTGGATAAATAAGCAGAGCTTTTCCCTACTTTTTTTGTCAGAGCTGGGTGAGCACTGGTAGCTTTTCTTTTTGGGGGATTCATATTTTGTTTTAAGGTTGACATACTCCTCTTTGGATAAATCATGATTTATAGTTATGATTTAATATCTTTGGCCACACTGTCTCCTTTGGAATTTTCAGTTGGTAATTGCATTCTGAGTTACCAATTATCCTGAGTAATTTCAGTGTTCCTAGCCTGAAATATTGACACTATAGTCCTAATTTAAAAATTTCCTCTTTGATCTGGACATCCTCTTCATCCCTATTCAGGATGGCTGTTTTTGCTGCAAGGTCTTTGATGTTTTTGTTTACAGTATCCAGCTCGTCCTGAACATGATTTTTGAAGTCATCGACATTTGGACTTAACTCCAGGTGATCTTTTTGTCTTAAAGTGGCATGTATGATAAGTAGTTCAGACTTAGATAATAGTTAATCAGAATGAATTCCAGTTTTTGGCAGCGGTTATTCATGTTTTGTACCTATTTGTGCAATAGCCCATGGTGAGAAAAACTTCTGCAGCTATCTTTGCGATTCCTTCATTTATAAGCTCCTTGAGGGTGTTTAATTTCTCATGAGCTTCATTGGCTAGTCCCATATTATCCACAATTGCCTTTTAGACTTCAGCAAATCTGGAATTTAATTATTCTAGTAGAGTTTTTAGGAAGATTGTTCCTCCCATTTCACACAGTAGATTTCCATGATTTACATATTTTGTTTAGCAATGATTTGCTGGGTATGCTTAATTGAGGGTTGAACAAAGTTAACTAAAATTTTGTTAGTTTCTTGATGCCTTTGAGATGTTTGGCAAGAGATTCCGTAATTGATCAGGTACTTCATATATATCTCCATCTTGAGCGCCTGATACTTAAGGTAGTAGTACAGGCTGAAGGAAGGATTGATTTGTAAAGTACCAGTTGTAAAACTCTGATATAGGGTTTCCAGAATAGCTTTTACACTTGCAGATGTAAGATCAATCAGGCTGGTTGCATTTGCATGAGTTCTTAAACTGTGATAAGATCCAGAGAGAAGGTACCCACATCAGAGCCTTGACAGCTGGTATTAAAATAATTCGAGCTTTCCTTGTTGTTTGTTTCCATCTTGTTGTCACTTTCACATTTGGTTGAATATGCCAGGAATTAGTTATGGGAATCAGTTTTGGAGAGTGACACCAGTTTTGAGTGAGCACCAGTTGTGAAATTTCAAAGACTGCTTTCTTGATAATTATTATCATGCATGATTAATCGGGACAAAGTTCTGTTGAATGATCCTCAATATTGCCAGTGGCTTTTAGTATTCTCACTGTTCAAAGACTTACTATGTGTATAAGAATAGCCCTGACTCTTCTCTTGATTTTGGGCTTAATTTCCCAAAATAGTTGGGAACTTCTTCTGGGGCAGGTTTTGATACAAGCTGTGGATTTGGAATTACCAGCTTGACAACACTTCTCCAAAGTTAAGATGCAGATAAAGATCAGGAAAAGGATAAAGTAAAATATCTTTTATAATAGGATATTCTATGATAATCAGTAATTAAGTCAGATGTAAGTATTTATACCTTTAAGGACATCTTCTGGCCAAATTCAAGCACTAAATTTAAACAGATATTTTACCACCTCAGTTTGGCACAGAAAATGATATGACTGAGACCTATCCTTAGGTTTTTTGGTGGCATAATCCTCTCAAAATTGGGAGAATTTCAGTGACAAAAATTTCAATAAAAATATGTAAAACTATCCTAGGATCTTCTTGATTTGATTTTAGTTATATTGCTGATGAAATACACTTATTGCAAAATTCTTGCATAGATTAAATTAGATGACGTACCCCTAATAGGGAAGGCAGCAGGCTTCTCTCTTGATAGCACTAGGTACTCCCTTTTGGGCGGTCCATGTGCAAGTGCTATCATGCCAATTATGTGGACTGACATACAAAGTTTTGCCCTCGGGCAGCAAATTGATTATATTATCATTTGTCTGATTGTCCATGGAACTTTTGAACGTTAACTTCAGTCAGTCATGAACGATTTTGTATGCTGAATGTTTGATATTGTTCCTGATAATTAGGGCCAATTGCCAAGATTTGGTGCAGTGATAATCAGCCATAAAGTGCAACTGCATTCAGCCTGAGCTTTTTGATAAAGTACTTAATTGAATTGACGTTGATTATTTGGCCTGAGCTGTGTTGAGGCAATAGGCTTTGAGGTGAGATTTAAGGTATTAGCTCAAGCATTGGGAAGATAATCAGCCTGATCTGATGGTTTTCAAGTGGTTTGTTTTCGAGTTAACCACCAGAATCTGACAAGCATGTCAAGTAGACCACCAGAAGAGCATGCTTTGCCTCATTGCCTATTGTAAGAGGACCATCACTTATCATCAAATTTGAAGCTATACTTAAAACTTTTGAAAATAATTGTATTCCTTGAAAAAGAGAACAATTTAAAAAATGACCACTTTAGATGAAAATGGAGAGCACTTGGAACAGCATGAAAATATGCTTTGTGCCATGGATAAGAGTATAGAAGATTTGAAGACACATATGAAAACTATACCAAAGCTACCTCAACTCATTCCATAACTTAATTATAGACACCTATATGGGCTATTCAATGGGTTCTATAAAAACTATTCTGAAATGCTACACAATCAACCATGATGCATGCCAATCAAGTTGAAAAGTATCCCAAATTAAAAGTTTTTAAAGACCAATTTATGCACCTGAAGAAGAAACAATTATGGGTTTCCACAAGGTGTATGAGAACATCATGGATGGCTCAAGAGATTTCAAGAAGGCTCGCCACATGCAAGGGTGTATGAACCTCAAGGCTAGGTGATCTTTAGCATAAGCCTATGGACTGGACTATCTTGGATCAAAGTAGTGAATATTCTCCTTTCAGAGTTCAGTATTGAACAAAACTTTCAAAGTATGAAAGAGTTTTTCTTGATGAAAATGGGCAATACCGATTCAGTTGCAAATTAAACCACTTTCTACTACCTAAAGGCTCAACAGCTATGGACTACAGAAGCTATGGATTTGCCTACCGTGAAAACCGATTTTTCTGAGTCTTTTGGATATGCAACCTAACATGAAGTTTTATATGACTCTCATGGCATAGAGCGCAACATCCCTCAAGGCACTTAAGGAAGCTTTATTTGACATACAAGGGACATACAAAGCTGAACATAAGGCAATGGGATAAAAACCGCCCCTTGATGAGGTAATAAGGCCATTTATGTCTCCAATGATAAGGGTAACAAACTAAAGGATATGAGTTACAAACGCCTAAACGCTTGACTTGTCGAGAGTTTATCTGCAACAAGTGCCTTCAACCTGGGCACTTTAATCAATTTTGTCAGTTACTTGCTTCTGAAAGATTGACGTCCCCTAAAAAGATGATCCCCAACGCCATAAACTAAATGGATATCCACACTGAGGGTGAAAATAACCATGAAGATGATGATCTAGCTAGTGCAGAATACCAGTGTTTGGGGCACAAAGCGTAGTTACAGTACTTGCTAGATTTAGCGTCTATGGCACTAATGTATCTACATTCAGCGTTAAATATTTGGCACAACAAATCAGCCACCTGGGTCTTCAATTCAGTTGAAGAAGGATAGCAGTTAGTTATGGGTACATTTAAAAAACTTGGCATCAGATGGTGAGTATACTGTCAAAGCAACCATGGTCCTGCTGCTCTTAGAAATTTTGATGAATCTGCTACTAACGTGTTGACCACTGGAAACTTTTTGGAAAAGTTTAATGAAAGTGCAATTGATCAACCAGAATATGTGCATACTGGCAGTACTTGACACCGAGACTTCAGTTAACATTATCTCATCCAAACTCATGAAGAAGCTGAATTTCATTCTTAATATCAATTACAACATGAGGTACCGCATTGCAGACCCTGACATAACCTGCACTCTAGGACCTTATTCCACGTTACCCTTACACTTTGGGTGCATGTATCCTACTGATCTAGCAGTAGTTTAGGACAATGATCACTATGACTTTCTAATTGGTACACTATTTCTCCTGGAGCTTTTGGCAAAGATTGGTTTCACAACTAGCACTGTGAGATTTGAGCTACCAACTTATGCTAAGTGTTTAAGGGCAAAAATGTCAAACTTTGAAAAAATGTAGGTGCTTGATTGAAACAACCCAATCTATCTACCTCATACACTACACCATGACTAAAAAATTTGTAAAGCAGCCACTCCCTAACATTAGCACAGAGGAAGGAATCCCGCTGCGTGCTAAAAAACCATAGAGATTTAGCCAGGGTGTCTGATATTTGCCACCTAGACTTCAGAACAAAAAAGTTTTGTGGGTAAAACTCGGCTGATTAGAGGCAATGTTGAACATTTACAAGTCCACAATACTAAAGATATTGATGTTAATAATGAATTTCTCAGACAAAAGACCTTTGCTGATTATTAGTGGAACCCTGAAAATTGGGGCAACACTTTTACCAATACTAATCAAAACAGCATCAAATCAGGAAATCAGATTCCTCCAAACTTGTGGCCTTTTCCAGGGCACGCATTAAAGGGTTCTTCCCCAGCCTTCATAGTCCTCTTCAAGCACCTACGTGGGGACCACCCTCTTTTGTAGGAATGGCAAGGGTTCCCCAAGGTGCAATATTTTAAGCAAAAAGTTTATTGGCTAGAATATATTAAGTTGTTACCCCATGGGTATGTCTTGCCCCAAAATAATCTCCCATTCATCGTTCAGCCTAAGAGAAGCAAGTTTTCTAAGCTTTGATAGGCTATAATAACATAATACTAAATTTTGGTAATTCCCAAGCTGTAAAAACATAAAGCCTTGACGTTTTAAGTACTTTAAATTTAAATTTATTGCGGGGAAGGCCGACCATGGGACAGACACTTCCAAAATTGACTCGACCAAGACAATACTTAATAACAGGGAAGGCACCCCAGAGAAGCGATGCTATCTCTTGTTGCCAGCGGGAACGCCACTTATGGGGAAGGGGAGGGAACGCGTGAAGGGGCCTTAGCCACAATTGAACACGTGTGGAGGAAGGGGTGTGATTTGATAAACCAGATTGGGAACCAGGAGGAGACCAGCTTTCAGTGACGCGGTGGGAGGTATAAAAACATCCACGCTTGAAAGTGGTCCACCAAATGAGACCGGAATCTGTGGACTGCTTCTGGGAGGGTGGGGGTGGAGCCTGCGATGGCATCTAAGACAATCGTGTGGATGGTCCACATGGTGATTGCAAACACTAAAGCACAAAGGGAGGGCGGAAGGGGAGGCCATTGATAGAGCGAACATATCTCTTGACAGACTGAAGGGATGCGTTTGATCCTGGCCCAGAAGACGTTGAACTTCGCGCCATATCACTTTAGAGGTAGGGCACTTCTCCAGGCGGTGAAACAGCGTTCCATACTGGCCATACATGACGCAGGATGAGTGTAAAGCGTTAAAGCGCTCAGCTGTATGATACACCCGCCTCAGCAGCGCCACACATGGGAGCGAATTTGAGGCTGCACAAGAGTATGGTGAGCGTATTTCCAGATGGTTTTTTGGGTCTCAATGAAGTAAGGGATGTCCATCATGTCCAGGAAGTCCACCCTGGATAGGACATGGGGCCATATGGGGATCACGTCATCATGGATGGGTAGCCCCTGTACCTCTTGTGTGAACTGAGGTGAGGGGCGGCCTCTTTGGGTTATATGTCCACTAATAAGAATTCTCCTCTAAGCGCTCCGCATGGAAAGTAGGATTCGTTTTTAGTGGGTTTTAGTACCATGAGGACCTGTGGCCGATGGGTGTGAAGCCAGGTATTTCATCAGGGAGTGGGGGTTTGATGGATTGTTGAGGCCCAAGGCGCGGGAGAAGTTGGAGCAGGCCGCGCGGGACCAGTGTTGGGAGGGGAGTGTAGGGGCGGTGACAGCCACAATCCAGGTACCCAAGATCTTGGCCGCATGGGCTCTGAAGTCAAGAAGGCCCATGCTACCATGCTGATGAGGGCCAAACATGACTTCTAACCGTACTGGTGGAGGGCGGCCTGACCATAGCCATCCTTGCAGCAGGGCATGCAAGGATTTGAAGAAGCTTGGGGAGAAGGGGATGGCATGGGCTTTAAACCAGACTTTGGAGAGGAGCATATAATTGGCCAAAAATACCATGCCAGTAAGGGAAGTAGGGTGGGCTCTGAGGGAGGCGATGCTTCGTCACGTTGTCTAGAATAAAACTTTCCATTACTGCTGATGCGTATCCGCCTGCCTCCACCTACACGCCCAGATGGCGGACTAGCCCTATGGTAGGGCGTGGCACAAAGGGGAGAACCAGTGGGGCGGTGTGGGGTAAGCTGGGAGGGCGAGCGCGTTTGTGAGCAGATGGGCCAGGCTGGGCACTGGTTGCAGGGGCTCAACAGTTTTGATACCGACCAAGGAGGATGATTTCAGTTTTGGAGGCGTTCAGTGCAGCGTTACTTACCCGTGAGTACTCCTGGATGAGAGCTTCAAGTGCGCTTGCATCTTTATTATTAGACACCCCCACCACACAGTCATCTGCGAACGCCATCATCTTGACTGGGGTTTGGCCTGGAACATGGTCCCCGATGAGTTGGTCATTCGCGTTTCAAAGTAGTGGGTCAAGGCTGAAGTTTTATAAAGAGTGGGCTAAGGGGGTTCCCTTGGCGTAGGCTCCTTTGAGGGCGGACTACTTCTGTAAGGAAGCCAGGGCCACGTACTGCCATTGTTGCAGATTCCGTGAGCAGCATCACCCAGTTGATGAAGCGAGAGGGTAAGCGGAATTGATGGAGGCAGGCCCTGAGGTATTCCAGTTTACTCTATCACAGGCCTTCTGTTAGTCCAAGAATGCAAGTGCCCCAGAGGCTGTGGACTGGCACGCGTTGGCCACAGAGTTCACGTTGTCTCAAATCGACCTTCTGGGTATGAAACCGAATTGTTCTGGGGAGATGGTGGCAGATGCTACAATCCCTAAATGGTTAGCCATGATTTTTGTTAACATTTTTGTATCTGTGTTAGTTAAAGAAATGGGGCGAAAGTTGACCATGTCTAGCTTGTCCCCTTTCTTGTAGAGTGTGACGGTGAAGGCCTCTTGTCCTTCTGGTAGAAGGCTCGTTTCCAGAAGGCTCTGGTTAAGTGAGGCCAACAGTAGTGGGGATATATGTTTGAAGTACTTTTGTAGAATTCATATGGAATGCCATCTGGGCCTGGGCATTTTTGGTTTGGTGCACCATAAATGCTGTC
Source organism: Massospora cicadina (assembly GCA_022478985.1). NCBI lineage: Eukaryota > Fungi > Entomophthoromycota > Entomophthoromycetes > Entomophthorales > Entomophthoraceae > Massospora > Massospora cicadina. The sequence continues at coordinate 13,984 of JAKSZP010003952.1, forward strand.
CACAATTTGTTTGGAGTAATCAAATTCATTATTTCCGGATATTGGGAAATGGTGCGGATGTGGGCTCAGTCAAGATTCTCCACCACTTCAGTCAGCTGAATTGGATCAGATTGGTACATCTTGGAGTAATACTTTTGTGTTTTGATTGGAACTTGGCTGGCGTATCCTCAATAGAATCATCTGATCTTCACACCTGTATCTAGGCCACGCTCTAGCATGGTGTGAAAATTTTTTTAAAAAATATGCAGTGCACTTGTCGCCTTTTGTAATGCGTTTGGACCTCTACTGAACACAAACCCAATATTTGTGTTGCCTTTTGAGCGCGTTGAGGTGGGTGGCTGCTTGACCCACTTCCGGCCCCATGCAGAGCTGTATCCTGTTGCTGGGATGTTGGACTCCAGGTGTACCAACTCTGCCAGAGCGCGTGAAATGACAGCCGATGTGGCTCATGAGTTTCTGGAGGGGAGGTGGCGAGATTGGCGGATGGTATCTTCTTTGAAAGTTGCCCATGTGGAAATGGGGTCCGCGCAAAATGGTGCAACAAACTATTTTGCCAAAGTTTCTGATTCCACCCATGTGGAAAATCCTGGTGATGCGAGCTCAGAGGGGATGGATTTTGCACCAATGTGGGGCCTTAGCAGCTGTGACAGGTAGGTGGTAGGTTATTGAGACCAGTTGATGGTCGGTGAATTCCATTTTTGTTGTTTTAAAGTGGGATATGTGGGGTTGGAATTTCGCCGGCGTAAGGATAAGGTCAATGTGGGACATGTACCTTAATTTGCCATTGTGGACGTGGTGGCGCGTCATGTTCTCAAGTAGCGGGGATTGCCGCAGCACCGCATCCATTAACCCAAGGGTGGCCTTTAGAATGCGAAGTTCAATGTGGCCCTGGGGGTGTGGGAGGAGGAAGGCCACCGGTCCATTGGAAGGTTTAGCCAACAGTTCATGTTGCTGACTACAAATGGATCTGAGGTAACGGGAGGGATTTGACTGATGAGAAAATTCCTGATGTTCTCATGCACAGGTTGGGGTATAGATATTGAGATAGCATGTGCCATGTCAGCCCACGAGAAAGTGACAACGAGGACTCAACCATTTAGGAAGGATTTTGACAATAAAAATTTGAAAAAATTATTTTCTGAATTAGCACCCCACAGTGCTCTAACCAAAAGGAAAGGGATGGGAGGAGCATGGTTTCCAAGCATCCTCAGAACCTCACAGACAGTGGGACTTTTGGATGGCCAGGATATCATGGGTAAATTTTTTTGTAAAAAACTTAGTTTCCTAGCCCGGGATGGCGAGGCCTTGAGTCTGGCGATATTCAACGTCCCTAAAGTGAAGGTTTCCCCCTTCACACCTTAGGTGTGAGGGGTGGGCACCAAGGCCTACGTGTCTCCTCTAGATCCCCATGGGCCTTCATGGTAGCGCAGGTGTCTGCAACAACGTTATCAGCTTTTTTGTTAATTTTTGCAGAAAGGTTTGCATTAGCTTTTGCCTTCACTTTATGTTTCCCCGACGTCAGACAAATTTTTTGGGTGAATGAGTTTGGTGCACCATCAATCAGGGTGAAATTTTTTTTTCAGGTTGGTTGAAGGCCAAGTCAGTTTTGACTGGAGCTTGTTTGCAAAGGTTGGAGGAATTCAAGTCACCCATCGGATCCTCTGATCAGGTGGCCCAATTGGTATAGGCTTCCCAATCTGATTGGTTGATGGACTCCCAATTTGCTTCCGCCGCAAAGGTTTCGATGTCCTCCTGGCGTTGGGAGTGTGGGATAGTGGTGGTGACTTTGGCCGCTTCCTTGGCCGCGGCCCTATGGTCCTGCTTGGCCTTCTTCCACTCTTGCGGGGAAATAGACTTTATCAGTAGGTTGCAGCCTTGTGCTCCCCATGGGAAAGCCTCTTTGGTGCTTAAGGTTGGTTTGTAGTATGCCTCTCCACTGGCCATGGCCACTGAGGGGTGCTCTTGGAATGTGTCGCCCTCCTTGGGGGGCATGTGTGTACCTTATGGCTGAACGCGTCACAGTTGGTGCAGATGGGGGCGCACTGTCCACGGTTACCCAGAAAGGGTGGGTGGTATGCCCTCTGATATTAATAAAAGTGGAGTGCAGGATCTGGGTTAGGTCCTTCACGATCTTCTCGGTTAGGGTCAGGAGTGCAATGGCTTTGCTGGTGCACAGGTGTGGCATCAGCGTAAAGTGTTGCATTTCAAAAGATTTTATTTCGCCATAGATGGCGAGACCATCTTTCAGGTGTTGCTCCAAAATATCACGTTTTACCGTAGTAGGCAAGAAGTTGAACGTGAGAAAAATTTAGTTGGATTTTGTCCATCTAGTAAATTTTGTTTCAATGACCCGTTACCCTTTGGGGAGGTTGATCACTATGCGCACTGCAGCAGCCTCATCTGCTGCCTCCTTGTTTTTTGAAACCTAGGTCCAGCCAACCGTGTGACATGGAATGAGGTGTGACATGCACTGCAGTCAGGAAAAAGTGTGCACATCCCCACAAAATTTTTCTTATAAAGCCGTTTGTTGGATGTCCAGAAACACACGGACTCCATATTCCATTGACAAAAGTGGCTGGGAGTGTGGCGTATTGATGTACTTGTTGCATCATGTTTGCCAAGCGAGGATTTCTGGGGAAATAATGACGCCAGTTTTTTGAATTTTTTTCTATTCCACCAGTTTCTCCGGGGCGTTTTTGAACATTTGAGGCCGCGGGCCTCCCACCTGCTCCTCTTACCTTACTTGCCCAACTGCTCCCTGACATGGGCGCAGACTAATCTCCTCTATGAGATTTATCAAACTAGATTCAGACTTGAATTGAATGGGTTGCAAAAGTGTTTGCAACGAGAGAGAAAAGTTGCTACATTTTAAATACTTTAACAATATATTAGTTAGTATTCTCTCTTTTACCCCGCATGGCCCATAATAAAGAATCCATAAACCAAAAACCACTTTAATTACTTATTTTATTTTTTTCATATATCTGGTGAGGTCACGCTCCTCACCTATATTGTTTGATTTGAGGCTGCCAGCACCAGCAAGCTTTTTACCTAACCCTCAAATCCAAAAAGTGGTGCTCACTACAGGGTTCCCTGTACACCACAAAAAGTTATATTAATAGAGGATGTTGGGGGTGGTAGCCCTTCTAGCCTTTCCGCTGACATCAACCCTAGGCTTGCACTTATGGAACAACAGCTAACCGAGTGCTTTGTCTCACCTAAACAGCTCGAGTAGCACCCATTATAATGGCATATTATCCAAGAACCCCCTCTGCAAGAAAAGTTCACACCTGGCGAGGGCAGTATTGCCTCCTTCCTCTACGTTTATGAACCTTACTCTGGAAGGAGCAATTGACCAACAAAAAATCCAGTACACTCTTCCCTGCTTAAACCGGTTAGCTCAAGTAATAATGGCCCTAACCATGGCCAACTTCAGCACTTAGGGGAGGTTAAGCAAGCGTTTCTTGATGGGTTTGGCTCCAAACAGAGTTTGCAACGGCAAAAACAGACCTTTATATACCTTAGTTTTCAAAAGGTAGAATTGATTACCTCTTTTGTTGAGCGCTTCTAAACTAAAGCTCAACATCTGTTGCTTGCTAATCTGCTCCCTCTCGATGATGCAATTGCAGCTATCTTGGCTGGCTTAGCCAATCATCCCTCCTTGTTGATACATCTTTCTTCTTTAAAGTGTACTTTCACAACTGTACGAGATATCAGGGAGGCCTATTAGCGGTTGCTGATATCTATGAGCTTGACCCTACCAAAGATGTTTGATTCTAGCAGCTACGCTGACTAATTTATTTTCTACTAAAGCTGTTGCTATTTGTAAACCTGTTCTTGCAAAGTTGCCAGCATAAACAGTTACTCATTCCTACAACGATAAGCAGATGGTAACGGCTGTGACAGAGCAGTCTCCCCTTCATCTTCAGTTCAAAATACTCAGCCAGTGAAAGCAGGCATCCCTTTGCCTTGCCTATCTCCTTCTTCAGAGAGGCCTTCAAAAGTGTTTACTAAGCCTGCTCTTAAGCTTAAACCTCTTTCTTAGGTCCCAACCATTCCCTCTGCCATTGAGTTAAACTACCAAGTCGCAAAGGATAAACCTTCTGTTTCAAAAAAGCACTCAGGCTTTGAACGACTGAAAGTTTTTAAAGATAAAGTATCTACCTCTCCAGTGCTATTCCCTCAACCTCTAATTAAGATAACTCTGGTCTGAAACCTATCTCCGTGAGGCAGCACCAACCCCCTGCTTTGAAGGTCAAAACTCAAGCTATGGCAGTTCCAACGCCTCACTCAAAAACTAATAAATGGTGGAGGAACAACCCCAGAACTTATAATCCCATAAGGGAATGTCTGAACCTACCCCATCTCCTAAGGGATCCCTAACCTGCGTTGATAACCCCTCTGACAACGAGTCTGAGGGGGTGATAATGATGTTGAGCATTATTTTTTAATAGTCCCAGGTGAAGTGGAGGTTCCTGATTGATTGAACCCAGAGAGAGGAAATTGGGCTAAGCTCCCTCGTCACACTTAACTTCAACAAGTGATAAGGAGTCTCAAGGATAATAACACTGCAGGTGAAGCGGATCATATCATTGCCACATTTCTTTATTCTACCCAGAGTGTGCTTACCTTTCAGACTATCCAGGAGAAATACCCTGAAACTGCAAAACGCCTTGCCTCCTCTTTTCATCTACAAGAGGTCCTCGCTCTTCCACCTCCTTGGGTGGTACTTTAACTAAATTGGAGTTTGTTGTTAATGGAGTGCAGGTTAAAGCTATCGTTGACACTGGGTCCCCAGTGAACGTTGTGTCAACTAGGCTCAAAAAGAGAAAGAAGATGTCCCCCTGACCTTGCCTTCACTCAAGAGTTTGGAACGGATGTACCAAATAATACTCGCTCAATTGGAGCCTACTTTTCTCTGCCCAGACAGTTTGGGAAGCTTCTCTTGTTGGCTCCTGCAGTGGCTTTGACTAATACTTACCTATGATATACTCATTGGAACCCAATTTATGCTTAAATATGAAGGTGTTACTAAACTGAAGCAGGGCTATCTCTCTCTGCTTAATTATGAGGTTCCTCTGATTCTATCTAATGATGAGCTCAATAAAAGGATTATGTTTGCACATTTGTGTATTCCTCCTCCGCTTTATCTCTAAATTAAACCATGGCAGGATGGCATACAAAACTGTTGCCTCCCTCAGTGGAAGCCCGGAAGGGTATCCCTTTCTATGCTTCTGAAGAGATGGACATTAAGGCTGAGGAACAAAGATTAGTTGACAAGAAGATTGCCATGAAATCCCCCACAACTATCTACTGCACCTCATCAGCATAGATGTAGTTAGTTTTTTCGAGCCCAGAGTATTGCCAGGAGCGTTCTATCCCGCCTATCATCGGCCTATTAACCTTTTGCTAGGGAATCTCACTAAAAAGGATATTGTGGTAAAAAGCATCAGAAAAATTAGAAAAGGCCTGCTGATACCCATTGATGGACATCAAGCAAGTCCAATGTATTGGGTCTATGGCAAGTATGGGCTTACCTGCTGACTACTCCACAAGTACCCTACCTTCTGTTCAGATCTCCAATTAATAAACCCCAGCTAAGCTGAATAAAATCCATTCCTTACTTGAGGCCTACAGTGACATTTTCTCTAGATCTGAAAAAAACTATGGGCATATGAAGGGGCGGATGCATATTATTGATGGTGGTGATGCTAAACTCATTTGCTCCAAGCCCTATCATAAATCAAAAGTTGAGGAGCTAAGGATGTGGATGGAGCTTAAAAAGCTTTTGGATTCTGGATTGCTGGTACCATCACAAAGCCCTTGATCGTCCCCTCTCCTCCTAATATAAAAGAAAAATGGAGGCCATCAAATACTGATGGATTATCAACATTAACCAACTTCACTAAGAAAGATAGCTATCCTATCTTTCGCATTGATGACGCTGTGGCTCAACTATCTGGGTCTAAATATTTCTCCGCCATTGACCTGGATAGCGGTTATTGGAAAATGACCTTTCTTCACAGGACCAGGAGAAATGCGCTTTTATTTGCAGCGAGTGCATCTTCTAACCTACCTGACTACCGTAAAGGCTGTGCAATGCACCTGCCACTTACCAGAGAGTAATGGATCCTATCATGCAGGATCTAAAATTAAGCTTCGTCATCGTCTACCTCAATGATATTACAGTATTCTCTATATTCATTGAACACCTTGCACATCTAAAGGAGGTGTTTTAATGAGAGTAGGCTTCTAATATCAAATTGAAGACCATAAATGCAAATTTCTCCTTAGGAAGCTGGATTTCCTTGGACACGTTAACTCCCAAGATGAGATACAACTGCTACAAGATAATTTAAAAAATATCCATGATGCCTGCGCCCAAAACCATTTGCAACATCTAGGTATTCTTGGGTATGATGGGTATTATCATCAAGTTATACCAAAATTTGCGCATTTCAGTGAGTTCCTTGTACGGCTCTTAACTTTGAACACCCCCTTCCATTGGGGTGCTAACAAAAAGCCGCCTTTGAGACTCTGAAGGCACTGTTACAAAAACGACCAATACTCTGCCACCCTGACTACAACAAACCCTTCATGCTGTTCACTATGCCCCTAACTACGCTGTTTGAGCTATATTAGCTCAGTTGTATGAGCATGTTATCTATCATCCTGTGTTATACTTTATAAATGCTTTTAAATGCTGAGCATAACTATAGCATCATGGAAAAGAAGTGTTTAGCTGTCCTGCTTGCTGTCAAACACTACCATCTATTCCTATATGGGACTCTCTTAGAGTAATCACGGACCACGCCTCATTGAAGTGGTTGCATAACATGAAAGATCCCGCTGGGCGGTTGGCTCACTGAGCTCTTAAGCTATAGCACTATGATATGACCATTGAGTACCAAGCTGGGACACGCCATAGAACTTTGATGGGCTGACGTGGCTGCCTATCCTTCACCTTAACAACAGCGAAGCTGAGCGGTTGCATGACCTCTTAATGACTTCTGAGGAATGGGCTGATGAAGATGAACCAGTACAGAAGATGCTCACTTGGTACTCCCGCAACATGAGGGTAGATAATGGGAAATTGTATAAGAAAGTAGTAGTAAATCGGCTGCCCTATCTCTGGCCATTAGATCAATTGCCTGTCATTCTAGAATCTCATACTCTCATGGGGCATGGCGGAGTATGCAAAACCTACGAGTGGATAAAAGAGTGGTACTATTGTGATGGCATCATGGAAGTCATAATTGAAGTCTTATATGCATGCCTGACATGTAAAATATAAAACAGCTATAAGACCCAATATCAGTATCAACCTAAGGCGCCCCACTAATCCTTCCATACTATAAGCTTGCACGTGGTAGGTCCTCTTACTCAAACTACAAGTTGAAACCACTATATCTTGGTTGGTATTAATTATTTCACCAAATGGGTTGAAGATGTTGCTCTCTCCACTCAGACTGCTAAAACTATGGCTACCTTCTTACACCAGTACACCTTCACCTGGCATGGGTGCCCCCATTTTCATCTATGTGACAATAGGAAGAACTTTACTTCATGAGTGGTAAAGCTCCTCGCCACTTCTATGCGATCTCAACAACTATTCTCTTTATTTATTTGGGGAAGGTTGACCAGGGGACAAGCACTTCATATATTGTGGAGAAAAGCTAATAAACTGTGAAAAACCAAAGACACCCCAGAGGGTTTGAGGTCCATCTTTTCTTCTCCAGGACCACCAAGTTTAGGACGGTAGGGGGTGTTTATGCTGGCTTAACTTGGATGCAGAATGAGTAAAGAAAATCAATCTTTAGGAACCATATGGGGAACCATGTATTGATTGTCCTTCTGTTACAAGGGTCATGGTTCCAAACAGCCATGCTTGGAAATGTTCCAATATATGGCAGTGAAAGCAATTGATTGCTTCTTGGTTTGTAGTTTTTTCTCTTGTAAAAGATTCCAGTACTATCATATGGATTGTCCTTAGTGCTATTGCTACTATTAGGGCCCGGAGGGATAGGTGGATAGGTGATTCCATGTTTAAAGCGAACATGTTCCTAGCTAGAAATGAATGTTTGTCCACTTTCTTTGAGGAATAGGCGCATGAACTCGTTCCATATAGCCACTGACGTTAGAAATTTCTCTAAGCGGTGTACTAGGCTTCCATACTGGCCACATATTGTACATAAAGAATGGGCTGCATTTGACCGTTCTGCTGTGCGGTATACTCTCCTCATGCATCTATACACATATGCTCTTATCCTGGGTTGAAGTAGTAAATGATGTGTGTATCTCCAAACTCTTCTATGGGTCTTCAGATTTTAAGTTATATCCATATGGTCCAGGTAATCGATCCTGGCTATGGTATTCAGATTTTTGCATATTATTTTGTCTGTGAATGTTTGGCCATTAATTTCCTGTCTACAAGTTAGCCTTGAGCGTCCTCTGTGACTAATCTGATCACATATGTGGACCTTCCAAACTGCTCTTCTCATGGCTTGGAGTATTAGTTTGAAATGTGCAGGAGTGCCATGTGTCCTGCAGTTGTAGGATGGGATGCCATATATTTAATTAATATTTTTGGTTAATCTGGGTTTCTTAGTTAGATTGCTAGTTTAAAGATATATCTTGCTGATCTGGCTCAGTGTATATTTGAGGGTTTGGGCTAGTCACCTGAGCTATCCAGGATGTTAGCATATATGTTGCTTGCTCTACATAATTAGTAAACCCATACCTCCATTCCTTCTAGAGAAAATAGGGTTTTAATGCGTACAGGGGGGTTATGGTTGGACTAAAGCCATCCTTCTAATAAGGCGTTAATTTTATTAAAGAAGGCCGGTGAGAAAGCAATTGCATGGGCTGTAAACCATATGATTAATAGTATCATGGAGTTGGCTATCGTGATCCTTCCTGTTAGACCTTTTTGATGTCCATGTAAGGAGGCAATGCGTCTTGTTATTTTGTCCAGAAGTTGATTTTTCATAATTGAGTTAACTTAACCTCCTGCTTCCAACCATACACCCTGGTGATGGACAGGTCCATCTGTCAGCTTGGTAGTGATGGGAAGTTTCAGTGGGGTTAATGTTGATTTTCGCCTCCTATGTCTGGTGAGGAGTCTTGATGTTGTATTTGTTTGTTGATCCAGGGTAGATGGCATCCATTGGGTCTGATATTTCCCAGGAGTATGATTTCCGTTTTCTCAGTATTAAGTGATGCATTGCTTATGGCTGAATTTTATTTTATACCTTCTCAATTCTAAAAGAATCCTGGTTGTTGGATATTCCCACCACACGTTGTCAGCGAAGGCCATCAATTTGACTGGTGGTTGGCCCTTGACATTGATTCCATTAAGAAGTGTGTTTGTATTCCAGATTAGGGGATCCAAACTAAAATTGAAAAAAGTAGAGTGCTTAAAGGTTCTCCTTGTTTGATTCTTCTCTGTGGAATGACTGGGTTAGTTAAGAAACCTGCTCCACTCACAGCCATGATGGCTGATTCTGTGAACAACATCACCAAAATTATGAACCTATTTGGGAGTTTGAATTTTTGAAGGTAGGCCCTGAGATAGGTCCAGTTCACCCTGTTGTATGCCTTCTGTTGGTCCAAAAAGACAAGTGCTCCAGAGGTTTTGGACTGGCATACATTCGCAACTATGAGGATGTTGTCCCATATGGATCATCTTGTAACAAATTCATATTGTGATGGGAATATCGCGTCAGTTGCAATTTCTCCTAGTCTTTTAGCCATTATTTTTGTGAATATTTTAGTATCTGTTTTGGTTAAAGAGATTGGGCGTCAGTTGGATAGGTTTAGTCTGTCTCCTTTTTTAATAAAGTGACAGTGTAAGCTTCTTTGCCTCCAGGTAGGAGGCATGTTTCCATAATACACTTATTCATGGAAGCTAAAAGAGTTTAGAAATGTAAGTAAAGTATTTTATGTAAAATTTATAGGGGATCCCATCAGGTCCAGGGATCTACCTCTTGGTGCACCGCGTACTAATTCCCATAGTTCCTCAAATGATATTAGGTTAATTAGGTTATTGTTTTGAGCTGCAGTGTTGATATGTGCGTTTTCAAGGAAATTATTGATTTTTTCTGGTTTGACCAGCTTAGAGATTATATAAATCGTTATAAAACCTGTTTACTTTGGTCACAACTTCTTTAAGTGTTTCTGCTATGGATTTGTCCAGTCGTCAGATTTGTGTGCAAGCTATCATATTTTTCCAGGCATGAAATTGACAGAAAAAATAACTCAAGCAAGTTTCTCCATCTTTTATGTTTTTTGCTCAATATTGAACCCCAACTCAGTGTTAGCAGTTGTGTATCAGGGTGTTTAGCCAAGCAGAAACCTCTGCCCATTTGCAACCCCATCTAGGGCTGTACCCTGTGCATGGGACATTGTTTTCCAGGTGTTTGATCTCTGTCAAGGTGTGCTTGATAATGGCTTAAGATGCCCTGTATCTTCTAGACGTTGTGTGTTTAATCTGTTGGGTTATTGATCTTAAAGTTTTTTTCCAGGTGGTTAATGGGTCCAAGCAGAAAAGTATTTGATAGCCCAGGTTGAGGATATTCCCTCCATCCAGTATTAAAATTCCGAGTCAGCTAAACTTTCTGGGCGTATTCTGCACCACCTGGGTGCTTGGGTAGTTGTTTCCACTGGTGCGTAGGACACCAGATTTTGCTGATGGTCAGAAAATTCGATTTTTGTAGTTTTAAATTTATGAAGTTTGTGATGGAAAATCAATGGTGTGAGTATTAGGTCTAACCATGACATAGAGATAAGTGCATCGTTGTGTACATCTGGGCGTGTCATGTTTTGTAGTAGGGTTGACCTTTTAGGTAGCGGATCATATAGTCCCAGAGTGGCCTTTAGTAAGCGATGTTACACTTGCCCTTAGGATACCTCCGTTGTGTATGGCCATTGGTTAGTCTCTGGGTTGATACAGCTGTTCATGTCTCAAATGATAAAAGTGTTTGCTGGAAGATGGAGTTGTCTTAGAGCTGTTAAAAAACTCTCGTTGGTTTGTTGCATAGTTTAGTGCATACACACTGGCTATTATGTGAACTTCAGTGTGCCATGAGAAGGTAACAGCTAGTATGCGGCCATCCAGGATTAAATTTTTATTAATAATTTTAAAGTTTTGGTTTGCGCATACTATCACCCCACAGTGTTTCAACCAAAATGATATTGTTGGGAGGAGCATGTTTTCCCATGCATCCTCCTTTCCTTGCGGGCAGTGGGTTTCCTGAACCACCAGGATATCCACAGGTGAGTTTCATTGAAGACACAACTTCTTGGCCCAGGACGTTAAGGCCTTGAGTACCGCTATGTTCAGCATCCTTATATCTACTGAAACACCCGATGCTCCTCAGGAGCAGTTAGCTGGGCCCCCAGCCTTACTCTCTCACTTACATTATCCTCCATTGCACCTCTGCTGTGGAGAGCATAACCATGAGTAGGAGTTGGGGTGTATTCTGCCCCTTTCATTGTCACTGTTTTTGCTCTTCTCTTGACTTTGCCGGTTTTCAATTTTATCATTGCTGTGCACTTGTGTACTCTTATTGGCCACATTTTTCTTGTGCATTCCATTGTTGATTTTAATTCCTGATTGGGTTATACTCTGAAATTTGGGGGGGTGATGAACCCCTTACTACCACCTTAATTACTAAATCAGGTTACAGCAAATCCAATCTGTTTATATTGTTGTTTGGCTTTTTGAAGCATTTGATTGTCTAATTGTTTTGAGTTACTCCACGTCTTCCTGGATCAGTTCTGTTTATATGGATAATTCCACCGATGCCTTTGCTTTGGCTGTGGCCAGTTTGCATGCTTGATTGTCCATTTTTTGTTCTTTTGGGGGAATTGGGTCAATTATTTTATATTGCCATGTTCTCTCCAGTTGAGTGCTTGTGTGGTATCTATGATTTTGGCGTACTTGAGTTGTCTTTGCCCTTTTCTTCTTCAGAATTTCATTTCTCTTAGGCCTTTTATATGGGACAAACATGAAACTTGTGCCCAAAGGCCTGGCAGTGGTTGCATATGGAGGGTGCGCTTTCTACTGTTGCGTGGAATAGTTGGATTTTTTCCTATCAATAGTGAAGGATGTGATGTTGAAGATTTTTGTGATATCAACCACTTCTCCTGGTTTGGGGAAATGATTGCAATTGCCTTCCCAGTGCTAAGGGTCAACATCAGCTGAAATATTTGCATTTCAAATTGTTTAATTTCTTTATAGGCTTCCAAGCCTTCTCAAAATGTTGTTCAACTACTGTGCACATCAGTGTAGTCAGAAGGTAATCAAAAATTAAAAAAGTATCCTTGGATTATGTCCAACGTGTAATTTTGTCAATACCAAATGCTGACCGTCAGGAAGGCCGAGTACCACTCTGACCTTCACAGCTCCATTTGCTTCTCTGGTTTCAATACCATGGTTTACCTAACTTTTTTGCATATAGTATGGGTTGTTATGTACACCGCATGCTGGAAAAATTTAAGATGGACTTTACCAAATTTTCCCACATTGTCAGTGTTTTACGCTCAGGAAAACTTTTATCCTGTGTTCTACTGATGACAGTGGTTGTGAGTGGGATACTTCCATGTAACTGCAATATTTCACCAAAAAAATCATGAAACCTGTGGGGTGTGCCACCTTGGGTTTTTTTATTTTTTACTGATATTTTTGTTTCTGTGCGCTTGGTACCTTTGGCGGTGCAGATCCAGGTACTCTTCCCTTTACCACGTTCTCCCAGTTCTTTACTTTATTACTCATACTCATCTCACCTGGTAATAATTATCAAATTGTACTGTTTAAATTAAATCGTATTACTAAAAGTGTAGTTTTAGAAAGAAAAAGCTTTTAAAAATTCTTCTAAGCCCCTTATAACCCATCCACAAATGTGGAGGTAGAAAGAGTTAATGGGAACCTTGTCTCAATTTTATGCAAAACGTCCATTTCAGACCCTCATCACTGGGATCTCTATTTACCCAGTGCATTCATGACCTACCATATTAGCTACCATTGCATCCTCAAGATGTCCCCTTTCTGTGTGTTATATGGGTGAAAACCTAAGGTGCCAACTTTATTAGCCAAGGATAACTTTTTCTGATCAGACTGATCCTAAACAAGCCATTAAAAGTTGTCTTACCTCATTATTAATTACAATCAGAGGCCATGACTAATTTATCAAAGGCTATTATCAAAGAAGGCTAAGCTGCAAATGATCTGAGAGCCCTTCTTCTTTCATTAGAGGTATCTGTCTTGGTACTCTATTATCATAAACAAATCTTTCCAAGAATTGAAAATCACGGCTCTATCTGGGAAGAGACTTTTTCAGTCACATACAAGCGAGGGGATGAGTATTCTATCAAATCCCTCTCCTCTGGACTCACCATCAACTGAGTTCATGGCCACTTCCTTTGTCCCTATTATTCCCCCAACATTCTTGATTGTGGTAATGTCGGACATTTGCCTCCTAGGCTTTAGAACAAAATGTTGTGGGTAAAACTCAGCTGGTTAGTGGCAATGTCAGAAACTTACAAGTCTGCTATACTAAAGATAAAGATGTTAATAACGAATTTCTCAGCCAAAAGACTTTGGCCAATTCTCAGTGGAACCCTGCAAATTGGGGCAACCCTTTTACCAACACTACTCAGCAAGTAGCGCCAAGTCAGGAAATCAGATTCCTCCAAACTTGTGGCCTTTTCCAGGGCACCCATTAAAGGGTTCTTCCCCAGCCTTCACTAATCCTCTTCAAGAACCTGCGCAGGGACCACCCCTTTTATTGGCGTGGCCAGGGTCCCCCAAGGTGCAATACTTTTAGTGAAAGGGGATTGACTAGAATATATTAAGTCTAGTACCCCACGGGTACTTATTGCCCCAAGATAATTCACCATTCATCATTCAGCCTAAAGGAAGCAAGTTTTAGAGCTATAATAGGCTAGAAAAACATATTTATTAAATTAAGAAATGCCTAAGCTGTACAAACATCAAGCTTTGACGTTTTAAATACTTCATTGATCTATGAAGTAAGGATTCTCTCTTCTACCCGCGCAGCCCATAAAAAACCCATAAACCAAAACCACTTTATTTACTTATTTTATTTTTTTCATATAGCTGGTGAGTCACACTCATCACCTTTATTGTTGGATTTCAGGCTGCCAGCACCAGTGAGCCTTTTTCCCAACCCTTAAATCCAACAAGGGGATCAATGCAGGATGACCCTGTCTATTAATGTTAATATTCCGCCTGATACCTTATTGGAAGTATAAAATTGTGATGAAACCTGAAAACAAGAACCCAAAGTGCTAACAGGATTATATGACACCATCTACTCTAGAGAATTAAATATTACAATAGAAACATCACTACTCAACTTTTTTAGAGTCAAAAAGGGACCGATTGTTGCACTGATCCAACTGACTAATTGTCAAGAGATTATATATGTTTATGCAGAAGGATATTTTGATGATCTCATTCTTGGGGCATAACTCTAAACAGCAGAAGGAGCTTGAACTTTTGGGCGAGTTCAGTGACATTGTCAGTACTGTCTCCACTAACCATGGCCTATTCTAGGGCAAGGTCTAAAAGTGGATAGTGGTTCTTCTATACCATTAAAATTTGAATTTTTTCACTTTTCAAAAGTAGAAAATGTAGTTATTGTATAAGCGCTCAACAACTGGCCAAAGCAGGGGTAATTAAATCATTAAAAAGCCCATGGGCATAACTTTCTTTTACCGCTCAAAGTCACTTTTGAGCGATTCTAAATTTAAAGTTTTATTTTCCACAGCCGTCTGCCCAAACCTATTCTTTGGTTTCTTTGGCTCCGCCGCCTGCCACCCCAGTGTGGGGCAGCAGTGCACCCCCACCTAGCGTTTTCTGCCCCGCGGGCAGGCGCGTTCAGATGGGCTCAAATAGCCCGCCCACTGCTTCCAACCGTTTTGTCCCCCCACGGGACTTAGCGCTCCACCTGGCGCGCGTCCACCCTCTCGCCCCCATCCTCTCGCCCTCCATCGCTCTGCCATTCGCTATTGCCTCAGAGTGGACTATGAGCATTTGTTACCATATGCCAATAAGGCAATTATTGAGCTAGCCACTGCAGCCTTTGCGCCAGCTGGATTTATAGACTTCCGCCCTTTTAAGGGCTACTTTGACGTTGGGTTTTAATCTGTAGAGGATGCTGAAGCGGCAGCACAAATTCCTCTAATTTATAAAAAAACCCCATTCCCACAACCCATACTCGCCTCCCTTCAGACACCACGCTGGTGGTATCCTTTGCAAATCTCCCATCCCACCTTCCACCCCAGGTTTTGTATGACCAGTTGGTCGCGGGGCTCGAAGCTTATGGCACTCAGCCCAACCTCATCTTTGCCATTCCATCTGGTGCAGAGCGCCTTGCTGCTCCTCGGGCAACAGCCACCATCATACCACACCACCCTACCATAGCCCAACAAATCCCACCCCACGCTAGTGTGGCTGCAGCGCCTGATCATTTCTTTTGGGCTCGGGTCAATAATGGTAGGCAGATTTGTTCCCTCTGCTTTGGCCTCGACCATGCAAAAAAAGCGTGCTCTCATGCCAAGTCTGCTGCTGCATCTTCTGAGCTTCCTTCTGGAGGTTCAGTATGGGGCGCTTTGCTGCCCCCTCTCACCCTCCAATCTCGTTCAGTGGGCCCACATAGAAAATCAGCCCCCCCAAAACCTCCAGCCTCACTCTCCCACCTAAATCTACCCCAGCCAATCAGAGCAATGCTTGGACCACCATTGGCACCCAAGCAGCTGCCCATTCGCCCAATCCCACCCACCCGAATTCGAACGCCACTATTCCAGTGTACCAAAATACATGGGATCTATTGGCTGAAACTGACAAATCAGGTAACGTCCTCATTAGTAAGCATACAGGCCAACCTCTCTGCCAAGGCGATTATGGTCGGGCATAATTTTTCCTTCCTGACTTTGTTGAAACCCCTACCCCTCGCCATTTCGCTCCTCTGCCAGATACAGCCCCCTTCCAAAGTGATCACCAGCTCGCCTTAGCTGCAGTGGCCTCTTCTCATTGCCTGAAACTATGCACCGCGGTAGCCCAGTTAGTGGCTCAGCTCCAGCATGGCCTGCCCACCCTCTTCTTCCCCCCAACTTCCCTGAATCTCCCTGCAGTGACATCTTGAAACTATTTGATGATTCTGAAGTTGCTGTTATAGATGTCATTACGATTGCTTCATTCAACCCCTCAGCCAAAATCACCCACCACAGTATCTCCCTTTTCACCCAACTTCCTAAAGCCCGCAAAGAAGCTGAAGTTCTCCTCGCAGCTTTTGTTGAAACACTTTCCCATCATTATCTTAATGTGGAAGAGGAAAACACCTACTACGCTGACCTCAACCCCCGCTATGCGGATGCCCCAACGCCCTGACTCTCTGCTCTGATCCAGTACTGTAACCAACATCCCTTTATCGAGGTGGGTCTTTCTGAAAACCAACCCCCCGACCCCTCTTCACCCTCTGCCATGGTGGGTTAGCAGTCTCTGCTTCCCACCTGGTTAGTAGTTTTTTTTGCCATTTTGAGTGTTGTGTTTGGTACTGTACGTCCCCTGGTCGGCGTACCTCAAATAAATCAAATCAAAAAGCCCATGGGCATCTCCTTTGTTGCTGGTGCGCAAAAAGGATGGAATCCATAGAGTAGTTGTGGACTACTAAAGCCTAAATGAGATATTTATGAAGAACTCACACCTGCTACCTTGCATTAATGACACTCTGTAAAGCCTGGGCAGCTTAATAAAGATTTTGATGATGAACTGGACTGGGCTTCTGGCAGATGGAGCTCACCCCAAAGGATCAGGAGAAATTATCCAGGATCATTATCCAGGGGTTTTTGAGCCCAAGAGGATGTCACAGAAACTCTGCAAGGCGCATGCTACCATCCAGAACGCGATGGATTGCAATTTTGGAAATCTCAAACTATTGAAGTGCTGATATACCTCGATGAATCACTGTATTAGGCTGAACGTTTTGGGAGCATCTGCAGCACCTCCTAAATGTCTTTATGAATCTGCGCATGTCTAACCTGAATTTGAAATAAGAAAGTATACCTTCCTCAAGGAACAGCATTTGTTCTTGTGGCATGAGATTAGCTCTAGATGAATTAAGCCTCAAGACGGTAAGGTATTTGCCATCATGGCTTTATAGTCACCAATGAGCATTAAGGATATCCAAGGGTTCCTCAAAATGGTAGGATACTACCACCAGTTCAGCCCTAAATTTGCAGACTTAGTGCGCCTTTGCATACCAGCTTACTAAGTAGATTGTTGTGCTTCTAATATGACTGATCAATAAGCCCTAAGTCGTTATGGCAGAAAGGATAGAATCTGATGACCTTGATTATTAGTTAAGATTATTTTAGCGCATTAGGATAAGGAGATATTGGGATGGAAAGGATTTATTGGATTGCCTCCAAATCAGATGAAAAGGTGATGTTGATGAACGATTAATAATAAGATGGTGACTTATGACAAATATTGTTTAATTGCCTCAAACTAGGGTGATAATGAATTTAATAAATAGTGAACTCTGCCAGAACCAATGTGAATATGGCGGAATAATTAATCAAAGCAAAAGGTTCAGTATTAAAAAAGGGCGCTGAGATATAAGAAATATGAGAAGATTGAGAGGGCGAGATTGTTAGTAGAAGAGAGTGAGCGGACCAGGAAGGATCTTCTGAAAGTATTAGATTAAATTAAAGAAGTGTCATCAGGGCATTTGCTCCATAATTATTAAAAGTTTACTACGTTGTTTTGAGGATGATGATCTTTATATCGTTAAGTCCTATTGCTCAGTGGGCATAACCCTGTACAGAAACCCCTTGGTGTATCTCTGATATACCGTCAAATTTACAACATAGATGTATTTGAGTGGGGCCTGGAACTGGAGCAGGACTTCACGAAGAGAAAATGCGTGATTGGTAGAGGCACTCTTGGCCTATCATGGCTTCAGCAAGATATTCTACCTATATAATGACACCAGTGACGTAGGACTTGGCGTGATCTTGGCACAGTTGAGTGAATATGGGATGGACCACTGATCTAATACACTCCAAAGTTTTCAGCAATGCATATACTATATATACAGTCACCAAATGTAAGTCTTTGGTGGTTATCAGAGCGATCAAACACTTTAGATCTTATTTTTATGAGGTACATTTTAAGATATTCACAAGTCATGCATTGCTCTGCTGGTTAAGAAATATAAGGATTAAATGACCTCTTTGCCTGTTGGGCTGTAAACCTCTTAAAAATATAATTTTTGGAGTTATACATCAAGCAGGTGGTAAACACCTAAAAGAAGATAGCTTGTTAAGATCACTGGTGATCTCCTTGCAAGCACTAGAGCAATCGTTTTTACAACTTAATTGGGCTACCAGAAGAGCCCTGACAGAATTAGACAGAGGAAGTTAATAGCGACCTTAAGAATTGTCCCAAAGACACACGGCGTGTCAATGAAATTCTGCAGAAAAATTAAACCAAGTAGTACCCTTATATTCGGCCTAGGGATCACATGGATTTAGTGATGGAGGCCCATAAGCACGTGGGCCATGGAAGATTTCAGAAGACGTTGGCATTCCTGAAAGAGGTGCTCTACTGGGAGTGCATGTCAGACGAAGTGCTCAAGCCTTGGAGTTGTGCATACCTTGTGCAAGTTTTTATCCCGCTGGAGAAGCAATTTAAGTTTAGATTGATTCCCCTGCAGCACCTTTCAGTAATGTCTTGATTGATGTGGTGGGACTTTAATAATTGCCTCGGTGGATCCAAGTAATCTCAGTTATTAATGAACACTTCACTAAGTAGTCTGAGGCCTCTGTGGCCAAGAAGTACACTGCAAACCCCACCAATTGCTTCCATGAAACCAAGTTATAATGAGGCATGTTTTCCCTTAAGTTTTACTGCCTGTCGTGATTTTAACCAGATGAAATCCTCCAATGATTCAGCGTTATTTGAATGACATAGCCAATCCTGATGGAATGGTTTATTGACTGAATCTCGTGTTAATTGGTTTGATTGCTGGTTAGTTGCTCCCCAATTTGGGTTGAGCCAAAATTAGTATTCCGCCAAGTTTGGTATTTTAGGTTCAAGTGATGCCAATCGGTGGCCCTAAATTAGTATAAGGATCACTAGCAACTTATAGCTGAGGATAATTCAATCAAGCAGCAGGATCAGTATTTGATGCCAATGGCCATTTGTGGTCCGTTGTGTGATTTCCAGTGGAAAGCCAGTTTATCGCTTCAGCTGTTTGCTTCCTGTATTGTTCCAATGTTGGCGGATCCAACAATTATGAGTTTGAGGCTGAATATGTTTCCAGTGCCAAGTTTATTATTCAGATAGGACAAAAATAGATGTTGGCAAGATGACAAGATATTCTGAGTCAAAGTGAGCGACCAAAGTAGTTTCCAGCGCAATTATCTCAACTTGAAGGTTGAATCCAAATTTGACATTTATTTAGGTTAATAATTTTATATTATTCACTAGCAACTTAAGGCTGAGGATGAACCAAAACTAATTCAGATATCGGGAAGGACAGAGTGAGAGGGTTGACGCCAGGGAAGAGAATATTGTATTTTAAATTTATTGCAAGGAAGGCCGACCATGGGACGGACACTTCCAAATTTTGACCCAAAAGAGACAAAACTTAGTAACAGGGAAGGCACCCCAGAGAAGCGAAGCTATCTCTTGTTGTCAGCGGGAACGCCATTTATGGGGAGGGGGAGGGAACGTGTGAAGGGGCCGTAGCCACAATTATACACGTGTGTAGGAAAGGGTCCAATTTGATGAACCAAACTGGGAACCAGGAGGAGACCAGCTGTTGGCGACGCAGTGGGAGGTATCCTAACATCCACGCCTGAAAGTGGTCCACCAAATGAGACCAGAATCTGTGGACAGCTTCTGGGAGGGTGGGGATGGAGCCAGCGATGGCATCCAAGACAATCTTGTGGATAGTCCACATGGCGATTGCAACCACCAGAGCATGGAGGGAGGGTGGAAGGGGGAGGCCATTAACAAAGCAAACATATCTCTAGACAGACTAAAGGGTTGTGCTTGATCCTGGCCCAGCAGACGTTGAACTTCACGCCATATCACTTTAGAGGTAGGACACTTCTCCAGGCGGTGGAACAGCGTTCCATACTGGCTACACACAACGCAGGATGAGTGTAAAGCGTTAGAGCGCTCAGCCATATAGTACACCCACCTCAGGCAGCGCCACACATGGGAACGGATTTGAGGCTGCAACAGAGGATGGTGAGCAAATTCCATATGGTTTTTTGGGTCTCAATGGAGTAAGGGATGTCCATCATGTCCAGGTAGTCCACCCTGGATAGGACATATGGGTCGTGTGGGGATCACGCCATCATGGATGGGTAGCCCCTGTACCTGTTGTGTGAACTGAAAAGAGGGGCGGCCTCTCTGGGCTGTGAGTCAGATAATACGAATTCTCCACTAAGCGCTCCGCATGGAGAGTAGGATGCGTTTGTAGTGGGTTTTAGTACCATGAGGACCTGTGGCCGATGGGTGTGAAGCCAGGTATTTCATCAGGGAGTGAGGGTTCGATGGAATGTTGAGGCCCAAGGCGTGGGAGAAGTTGGAGTGGGCTGCGCGGGACCAGTGTTGAGAGGGGAGCATAGGGGCAGTGACGGCCACAATCCAGGTGCCCAGGATCTTGGCCGCATGGGCTTTGAAGTCAAGCAGGCCCATGCCACCTTGATTATGAGGGCCAAACATGACCTCTAGCCATACTGGTGGAGGGCGGCCTGACCAAAGCCATCCTTGCAGCAGGGAATACAAGGATTTAAAAAGCTTGGGGAGTTGGGGATGGCGTGGGCTCCAAACCAGACTTTGGAGAGGAGCATAGAGTTGGCTAAAACAACCCTGCCAGTAAGGGAAGTAGCGTGGGCTCGGAGGGAGGCGATGCGCTTCGTCACGTTGTCTAGAATACAACTTTCCATTACTGCTGATGCATACCCGCCTGCCTCTACCCGCACACCCAGATGGCGGACTGGCCCTATGGTAGGGCGTGGCATAAAGGGGAGCACCAGTGGGTGGTGTGGGGTGAGCTGGGGGGGCGAGCACGTATGCGAGCAGATGAGCCATGCTGGGCACTGGTCACTGGGCCCAGCAGGTTTGATACCAACCAAGGAGGATGATTTCGGTTTTGTAAGCGTTCAGTGCCACGTTGCTTACCCGGGAATACTCCTGGATGTGAGCTTTAAGTGCGCATGCATCTTTATTATCAGACACCTCAACCACACAGTCATCTGCAAAATACCATCATATTGACTGGGGCTTGGCCTGGCACATGGACTCCAGTGAGTTGGGCGTTCACGTTTCGAAGTAATGGGTCAAGGCTGAAGTTGTATAAGAGTGGGATAAGGGGGTCTCCTTGTCGCAAGCCCCTTTGAGGGCGGACTACTTCCGTTAGAAAGCCAGGGCCATGCACTGCCATTGTTGCAGATTCTGTGAGCAGCATTACCCAGTTGATGAAACGAGGGGCAAGCGGAATTGGTGGAGGCAGGCCCTGAGGTATTCCCAGTTTACTCTATCATAGGCCTTCTGTTGGTCCAAGAATACAAGTACCCCAGAGACTGTGGACTGGCATGCATTAGCCACAGAGTGCACGTTGTCCCAAATCGACCTTCTGGGTATGAAACCGAATTGTTATGGGGAGATGGTGGCAGATGCTACAATCTCTAAACGGTTAGCCATGATTTTAGTTAAAGTCTTTGTATCCGTGTTAGTTAAAGAAATGGGGCTCCAGTTGGCTAAGTCTAGCTTATCCCCTTTCTTGAAGAGTGTGACAGTGAAGGCCTCTTGTCCTCTTGGTAGGAGGCGCGTTTCCAGAAGGCTCTGGTAAGTGAGGCAAGCAGTAGTGGGGATATATATTTGAAGTACTTTCTATAGAATTCATATGGAATGCATCTGGGCCTGGGCATTTCTTGTTTGGTGCACCACGGATAACTGTCCATAATTAGTTCAGAGTAATCAAATCCATATTTCCAGGTATTGGGAAATGGTGCGGATGTGGTTTCAGTTGAGAAATTCCGCCACTTCAGCTGGCTGAATTGGACTGGGATGGTACAACTCAGAGTAATACTTTTTGTGTTTCAATTGCCACTTCGGCTGGTGTATCCATGATGGAATCATCCAATCTTTGCACCTGTGTGCAGGCCACACTCTAGCATGGTGCGAAATTTTTTTTAAAAAATATGCGGTGCACTTGTCGCTCTCTGTAATGCATTAGGCCCTGTACTGAACACAAACCCAATGTTTGTGTTGCCTTTTGAGCGCGTTGAGGTGGGCGGCTGCCTTCACCCACTTCCAGCCCCATGCATGGCTGTATCCTGTGGCTGGGATGTTGAACTCCAGGTGTGCCAACTCTGCCAGAGCGCGTGAAATGACGGCCAATGTGGCTTGTGAGCTCAGGAGGAGAGGTGGCGAGAGTGATGGATGGTATCCTCTTTGAAGGTTGCCCATGTGGAGATGGGTTCCGCGCAAAATGGTGTAACAAACTCTTTTGCCAAAGTTGCTGATTCCACCCAAGTTGAAATTCCTGGCGACGCAAGTTTGGGAGGGCGGAGTTTGCACCAATGTGGGGCCTTAGTCACTATGATAGGTAAGTGGTAGGTTATTGAGACCAGCCAGTGGTTGATGAATAAATTTTTTGTTGTATTGAAGTGGGTAATGTTGGGTTGGAATTTCGCTGGCATAAGGATAAGGTCGATTGGGTCATGGACCTTAATTGGCCATTGTGGACGTGGGGGTGCATCATGTTTTTGAGCAGTGGGGCTCGCCGCAGCAGCACATCCATTAACCCAAGGGTGGCCTTCAGATTGCAAAGTTCTATGTGACCCTGGGGGGCATGGGAGGAGGAAGGCCAATGGTCTGTTGGTGTGTTTAGCCAACAGTTTATGTCGCCAACTATGAAAGGGTCTGGGGGTAATGGGAGGGATTTGACCGATGAGAAAAATTCCTGACGCTCTCATACACAGGTTGGGGTATAGATATTGAGACAGCATGTGCCATGTCAGCCCACGAGAAAGTGACAACGAGGACTCAGCCATTTAGGAAGGATTCTGACAATAAAAATTTGAAAAAAATTGTTTTTCCAAACAAGCACCCCACAGTGATCAGACCAAAAGGATAGGGATAGGAGGAGCATGGTTTTCCAAACATCCTCAAAACCTCATGGACAGTGGGACTCCGGATGGCCAGGATATCCACAGGTGAATTTTGTAAAAAAATTTGGTTTCCTAGCCTGGGACGGCGAGGCCTTGAGTCTGGCGATATTCAATGTTCCAAAAGTGAAGGTTCCCCTTTGCACCTTAGGTGCAAGGGGGTGGGCACCCAGGCCCACAAGCCTCCTCTAGATATCCACAGGCCTTCATGGCAGCCCAGGTGTTTGCAGCAACACTATTGGTAGTTTTGTTGATTTTAGCAGAAAGGTTTGCGATGGCTTTTGCCTTTGCTTTTTGTTTCCCCAACGTCAAACAAAACTTTTTGCGGTGCGGATGAGTTTGGTGCACCTACAAGCGGGTCAAAAAGTTTTTTCAGGTAGGTTGGACCCCAAGTCAGGTTCAACCGGAGCTTGGTTGTAAAGATTGGGTGAGATCAAGTCACCCATCGGATCCTCAGATTGGGGGGCCCAATTGGCATGGGCTTCCCAATCTGACTGGTTGATGATTAACTGAGTTGCTTCCACCACAAAGGTCTTGATGTCCTCCTGGCATTGGGAGTGTGGGATTGCGGTGGTGACTATGGCCGCTCCCTTGTCCACGGCCCTGTGGGCCTGCTTGGCCTTCTTTCACTCTTGAGGGGAGACAGGCTTTACTAGAAAGTAGCAGCCTTGTGCTCCCCACAGGAAGGCCTCTTTTGACTGGTGGTTAAATCATAGTGTGCCTCTCCGCTGGCCATGGCCGCTGAGGGGTGCTCTTGGAATGTGATGCCCTCCTTGGTGGGACATGCGTGTGCCTTATGGCCAAATGCGTCACAGTGGGTGCAGATGGGGGATGCGCTGTCCATGGTTACCAAGAAAGGGTGGGTGGTATGCCCTTCAATAACGATATATGTGGAGTGCGGGATCTGGGTTAAGTCCTTCACAATCTCCTTGGTTGGGGTCAGAACTGCAATGGCTTTGCTGGTACACAGGTGTGGCATCAGCATAAAGCGTTGCATCTTGAAAGATTGTATTTTGTTATAAATGGTGAGACCATCTTTCAGGTGTTTTTCCAAAATGGCACGTTTTACTGTACTAGGCAAAAAGTCAAACGTGAGGAAAATTTGGTTGGATTTTTTCCATCTGGTGAATTTGGTTTCAATGACCCATTGCCCTTTGGGGAGGTTGATCACTATGCGCACCGCAGCAGCTTTGTCTGCTGCCTCCTTGTTTTCAAAACTGAGGTCCAGCCAACTGCATGACATGGAGTGAGGTGCGATGTACACTGCAGTTGGGAAAAAAGTGTGCACATCCCCACAAAATTTTTCCCATAGAGCTGTTTGTTAGAAATCCAGAAACACATGGACTCTGTATTCCACTGACGAGAGTGGTTGGGAGTGCGGCGTGTTGATGTACTGGTTACATCGCGCTTGCCAAGTGAGAATTTCTGGGGAAATAGTGACCTCCAGTTTTTAAAAAATTTTCTATTCCGCCAGTTTCTCTGGGGCGTTTTTGAATGTTTGAGGCCGCGGGCCTACCACCTGCTCCTCTTACCTTACTTGCCCAACTGCTCCCTGATATGGGCGCAGAATAATCTCCTCTATGAGATTATCAAAATAGAATCAGACTTGAATTGGATAAGTTGCAAAAGTTATTGCAACAAGAGAGAAAAGTTTGAAGAGAAAAATGTAAATAGAAAAGAAGAAGCAGAAAAGAAGTGGTTGGCTGGAAGAACCAGCAAAAGTTCCAATAGGTCAGCCATTGGCGCAGTAGCCCTGTTGTAAATATACTATAAATACCCGGCGCTTCCTTCTCAATATATATCTCCCTTTGCGCATTATTATGATTTAAGTTTATATTTATTTCGTTGTTTATGGAATGAGTATAGGGGATTCCCAAAATGGCATGGGTGATATGCCAAGGGGTTAGCTGGCACTGCTAGCCCCAACGCCTAAGGCAAATGGCAAGGGCTGACCAGTCTTCATACTGGTTAGCCTGCCAACAAGCAGAGCTTAAAGTCAATTTTCCGACACTGCCCAACAATGAGAAGAAATTCATTTTGACAGGGTGAAAAAGCTGATAGACCTAGTGAGAGCAAAAAAGCAAATCACTCCCCCTACACTTCATCCTCCAACGGAAGTGTCAAGTGAGTTAATGGGACCTTATGAGGGATTATAACAAAATGACCATCAACTACAAGTCAAAATGAGATCTGCGCTGCCCTTAGCGTTATTTGCTTACCAGTTGAGCCACCGCCAAGTGATTTTGATGTCCCATTCAAAGCTCTGTAAAGGCGCGAGGCAGCTATGACAGTCCTCCTAGGACCAACCATCTCAGCAGACTGGAAGAGCCTGTCACCTGGAAGCTATTAGTAGGAGTTAACTGATGAACTTATATTAATCTAGTTTGAGGCTTTGACAACATTATAGCGCATATCCCACAAAGCCAACAGGAGAGTCAGAGACAAACTAGGCTAACAGAGTTCAGCCTAGGAGACATTGTTTTGTTTTATCAACTGCGGGGAACACAATGAGAAAATTACAGGCCATTTGGACTGGGCCTGTCACTGTCTTAATAAAGAGAGTAGCAGGATACTTTATCTAGGATGATGATACTAACATTGTGTTTAATAGAGTACACGCCTGGAATCTTAGATTCTTCTTCAGGTCTCATCTTTGGAGGGATAAGTGTTGCGGATGAGGCCATGACTGGTTCAGAAGATCTTTCCTTGACCAGTGGGATGACTGGAATTAACTCCCTATCCAGTGAAGTTTAAGCAGATAAACCCACCGCAGATAGAGGAGAATGAGCCCCATTTATAGATTTGGGAAAGCAAAGGGTTTTCAGAGCTACTGTGATGACTTCATGCAAAGTAGTTTTCGCCCTGATAAGTCAGAGGATTTAATTTATGTTGACTGTGAAGCCACTGAAATCTAGTATGAAAATTGACCCCCTTATACACTTTTGGGGCCAAAATAATCTGCATTCTGCTGATGACGCTACAATGAGCAGACCAAAGTTATACCAACTGAAATCATTTGAGGCTTGAGAGTGAATTTTAACCAAATTCTGCAATCTTCCAGCTTAGAGATTCACTTAAACCATAATATGAGGCCCATCGTAGGAAAGTCATTGATCAGCCCTAATAGTTGATCATATAATTACTAAATTTGGTATTTAACCAATACTACAAGAAGAATTAATGGCCCAACACCCAGAAACGGGGACTAGTGAAAGGGACCTTGAACATACAGGTTCAGGGATAACCACCGTGAGAAATAGCTAAGGCTACAGGAATTGGCACATTTGGATGAGGCTTAAAGCAGCAGTCAGAAGATTTCTGACTAGGTGATCTTGAAAATCCCCATATTTAATCCCATATTCCCAATCATTTTACAATATTTTATTCGTTTTTTATATCTTGAATTATTTTTAA
The DNA here is from genome assembly GCA_022478985.1 of Massospora cicadina. Lineage (NCBI taxonomy): Eukaryota > Fungi > Entomophthoromycota > Entomophthoromycetes > Entomophthorales > Entomophthoraceae > Massospora > Massospora cicadina. The sequence continues at coordinate 40,615 of JAKSZP010003952.1, forward strand.
TTTATAAAAGACTTCACTTTTTATCTTAATACAAATACTTTCCACAGAATCTCAAGCTTATCCTTTTACGATTTATAGTTGTAAAAAAGGAAAACTTTTCTCTCTCGTTGCAATCACTATTCCAGCTTATTCAATTCAAGTCTGAATTTAGTTTGATAATCTCACAGAGGAGATTATTTTGCGCCCATGTCAGGGAGCAGTTAGGCAAGTACAGTAAAAGGCACAGGTGGTAGGCCACAACTTCCAATGCTTGCAAACGCCCTGGAGAAACCGGCAGATTACATAAAAATAAAAAACCAGTGGTTACTAAATCCCCAGAAATCCTCACTTGGCAGGCGCGATGTAACCAGTACATCAACACGCCGCACTCTCAACCACTCTTGTTGGTGGAATACAGAGTCTGGGTGTTCCTGGATATTCAACAAACAGCATTGTGGGAAATATTTTGTGGGGATGTGCACACTCATTTCTTGACCGCGGTGTATGTTGCACCTCACTCCATGTCATACGGTTGGCTGGATCTCGGTTTGAAAGTAAGGAGGCAGTAGATAAAACCGCTGTGGTGTGTGTTGTGATCAACCTCCCCATAAGGCAGTGGATTGTCAAAACAAAGTGCACCAGATGGACAAAATTCAACCAAATTTTCCTCACGTTCAACTTTTTGCCCACTACAGTCAAGCGTGCCATTCTGGAGCAACACCTGAAAGCTGGTCTCACTGTATACAGCGAAATTCAATCCTTCAAGATGCAATGCTTTATGCTAATGCCACACCTGTGCACCGGCAAAGCCATTGCAGTTCTGACCCCAACTGAGGAGATTGCGAAGGACCTAACCCAGATCCCGCACTCCACTTTTATCAATATCAAAGGGCATACCACCCACCCTTTCTGGGTAACCATAGACAGCGCACCCCCCATCTGCACCCACTGTGACGCGTTCAGCTATAAGGCACACGCATGCCCCACCAAGGAGGGCATCACATTCCAAGAGCACTTCTCAGCGGCCATGACTAACGGGGAGGCTCACTATGAACCAGCCACCAGTACCAAAGAGGCCTTCCCGTGGGGAGCGCAAGGCTGCTACTTACTAGTAAATCCTGTCTCCCCTCAAGAGTGAAAGAAGGTCAAACAGGCTCTCAGGGTTGCGGCAAGGAAGTGGCTAAGGTCGCCTCTGCTAACCCTCACTCCCAACGGCAGGACATTGAAACCTTCGTGGTGGAAGAAACTTGGGAATCCCTCAACCAATCAGATTGGGATGCCCAAGCTGATTGGGCCACCCAATCTGAGGATCCAAAGGGCGACTCAATCTCACCTGACCTTTGCACCCAAGCCCCAATTGGAACCAATTTGGTCTCCAACCTACCTAGAAAATTTTTTTGACATGAATGTTAGTGCACCAAACTCATCCGTACCACAAAAAATTTGTCCAACATTGGAGAAACAAAAAGCGAAGGCAAAAGCCAATGCAAACCTTTCTGCTAAAATTAACAAATCTTCTGATAGCATTGCTGCAAACGCTTGCACCGCTGTGAAGGCCCATAGGGATCCAGAGGAGGCTGGTGGGCCCAGGTGCCCACCCCCTCACACCTAAGGTGAAATGGGGGAAGCCTTCACTTTAGGAACGTTGAACACCGCCAGACTCAAGGCCTCGCCATCCTGGGCTAGGAAACTGAGTTTTTTACAAAAAAATTTACCTGTGGACATCCTGGCCATCCAGGAGTCCCACTGTCCACGAGGTTCTGAGGATGCTTGGAAAACCATGCTCCTCCCTTCCCATTCCTTCTAGTCTGAGCACTGTGGGGTGCTTGTTTAAAAACAATTTTTATAAATTTAATATCTGAATCCTTCCTCAATGGCCAAGTCCTCGTTGTCACAATTTCATGGGCTGTCATGGCACATGCTATCATCAACATTTATGCTCTGACCTGTGCACGAGTGTGTCTGGAATTTTTCTTATCAGTCAAATCCCTTCTGTTACCCCCTGACCCTTATGTAGTTGGTGACATGAACAGTTGGTTATACCCATCCATGGACCGCTGGCCTTCCTCATCCCATGCCCCAGGGTCACGTAGAACTTCGCGTTCTGAAGGCCACCCTTGGGTTGTTTGACGCGCTGCCATGGCAAGCTCCGCTGTTTGAGAACATGACACATCCCCACATCCACAACGGCTAGTTAAGGTCCATGTCCCGCATTGACATTATCCTCACGCCGGTGCAATTTTGATCACATATCTCCCACTTTTACACATAAAAAATTGAATTCTCCAATCACAGGCTGGTCTCAAAACCTTCCACCTACCCATCACATTGGCTAGGGCTCCGCATTGGTGCAAACTCCGCCCACCCGAATTCACATCATCATGATTTTCCACACGGGTGGAATCAGCAACTTTAGCAAAAAAATTTCATTACACTGTTTTGCGCGGGCCCAATTTACACATGGTCAGCCTTCAAAGTGAATACCATCCGCCATGCTCACCACCTCTCCTCCTGACACTCATGAGCTACATTGGCTGTCATCTCGCGCGCTCTGGCAGAGTTGGCACAACTGGAGTCCAACATCCCAGCCACGAGCTACAGCCCTGCTTGGGGCTGGAAGTGGGAAGAAGCAGCCACCCACCTCAACGCTAGAAAGGCAACACAAACATTAGGTTTGTGTTCAGTACAGGGCCAAACACATTACAGAGGGTGGCACATGCTTTACTTATTTTTTAAAAATTCTTTGCACCGCGCCAGAGTGTGTCCTGCACACAGGTGTGGAGGTCAGATGTTCTGTTGCAGATACGCCAGCCAAAGTTGCAATTAAAATACAAAATTATTGCTTTTAGTTGTACCAATCTGATCCAATTTAGCCAGCCAAAATGGCAAGATTTTCGATAGCACTCACATCCGCACCATTTCCCAATACACAGAGTTAATGAATTTGATTACTCTGGATGAACTCTGATCCGCTGTCCGCGGTGTACCAAATTGGAAATGCCCAGGCCCTGATGGCATTCTGTATATATTCTATAAGAAGTACTTCATATATCTATCCCCATTGCTGCTTGCTTCCCTTAACCAGAGCCTTCTGGATACGAGCCTTCTGCCAGGAGGACAAGAGTCCTTCACCATTACACTGTTAAAAAAGGGGATAAGCTAGACTTGGCAGCTGGCGCCCCATTTTTAACCAACACTGATACAAAAATTTAAACTAAAACCAATGCTAACCGTCTAGGGATTGTAGCCTCTGCCACCATCTCCCCAGAACAATTCCGGGTTCATACCCAGAAGGTCAATTTGGTACAACGTGCACTCTGTGGCTAATGCATGCCAGTCCACAGCCTCTGGGGCACTAGTGTTCTTGGACCAACAGAAGGCCTATGATAGAGTAAGCTGGGGATACCTCTGGGCCTTTCTCCACCAATTCCGCTTACCCTCTCGCTTCATCAACTGGGTGATGCTGCTCATGGAATCTGCAACAATGGCAGTACGTGGCCCTGGCTTCCTTACAGAAGTAGTCCGCCCTCAAAGGGGCCTACGCCAAGGGGACCCCCTTAGCCCACTCTTATACAACTTCAGCCTTGACCCACTACTGGGAAATGTGAATGCCCAACTCACTGGGGTCCACATGTCAAGCCAAGACCCAGTCAAGATAATGGCGTTCGCAGATGATTGTGTGGTTGGGGTGTCTAATAATCAAGATGCACGCGCGCTTGAAGCTCTCATCCAGGTTTATTTCAGGTAGGTAATGCTGCACGGAATGCCTCCAAAACTGAAATCATCCTCCTTGGTCAAAATCAAACTTGCTGAGCCCCAGCGACCTGTGCTTAGCCTAACCCATCTGCTTACACACGTGCTCGCCTTCCCTGCCACCCCACACCGCCCCACTTGTGCTTCCCTTCGTGCCACGCCCTACCATAGGGCCTGTCCGCCATCTAAGAGTGTGGGTGGAGGCAGGCGGGTATGCCTCAGCAGTAATGGTCAGTCATATTCTGACAACGTGACAAAGTGCATCGCCTCCCTCAGAGCCCACCCTACTTCCCTTACTGGCAGGGTTGTTTTAGCCAACTCTATGCTCCTCTCCAAAGTCTGGTTTGGAGCCCACGCCATCCCCTTCTCCCCAAGCTTTTTTAAATCCTTGTATGCCCTGCTGCAAGGATGGCTTTGGTCAGGCCGCCCACCACCAGTATGGCTAGAGGTCATGTTTGGCCCTCATCATCAAGGTGGCTGGGCCTGCTTGACTTTAAATCCCATGCTGCCAAGATCCTGGGCATCTGGATTGCGGACATCACCGCCCCTATGCTCCCCTCCCAACACTGGTCCCGCGCGGCCCACTCCAACTTCTCCTGCGCCCTGGGCCTTACCAATCTGTCAAACCCTCACTCCTTGATGAAATACTTGGCTTCACACCCATCGGCCACAGGTCCTCACGAGACTAAAACCCACTACAAATGAATCCTCCTCTCCATGCGGAGCGCTGAGTGGAGAATCTGTATTTGTGGACACACAGCCCAGAGAGACCGCCCCTCTCCTCAGTTCACATGGGGTACAGGGGCTACCCATTTAAGATGGCTTGATCCCCACGGCCCCTTGTACCATCCAGGGTGGACTACCTGGACACGATGGACATCCCTTATTCCCTTGAGACCAAGAAGACTATATGGTTATACGCACACCACCCCCTGTTGCTGCCTCATATCCGTTCCCATGTGTGGCGCTGCCTGAGGCGGGTGTACCATACAGCTGAGCGCTCTAACGCTTTACACTCATCCTGTGTCATGTGTGGCCAGTATGGAACGCTGTTCCACCGCCTGGAGAAGTGCCCTACCTCTGAAGCGATATGGCGCGAGGTTCAACGTCTGCTTTTCCAGGATCAGGCACATCCCTTCAGTCTGTCTAGGGATATGTTTGCTCTATCCATGGTTTTCCCTCTTCCACCCTCCCTCCGTGCTCTGGTGGTCACAATCTCCATGTGGACTATCCACACGATTGTCTTGGATGCCATCGCAGGCTCCACCCCCACCCTCCCAGAAGCTGTCCACAGTTTCTGGTCCTATTTGGTGGACCACTTTCAGGCGTGGATGTTTGGGTACCTCCCACCACGTCGCCATCAGTTGGCCTCCTCTTGGTTCCCAGTTTGGTTCATCAACTCAGACCCCTTCCTCCACACATGTTCAATTGTGGTTACAGCCCCTTTACACGTTCCCCCTCCTCCCCATAGTGGCGTTCTCGCTGGCAACAGGAGATCGCATCGCTTCTCTGGGGTGCCTTCCCTGTTACTAAGTTTCGTTTCTTTTGTGTTTACTTTCAGAAGTGTCCATCCCCAGGTCAGCCTTCCCCGCAATAGATCTATAGTTGTATAAAAGATTTTATCACCAGAAATGTTTTTAAGGTTAACCAAATATACAGAAAACAGCAACCAGTCTTATGTCCACTCCTGTTTGAATGAAGACACTCTCTATTTCAGATACCTTAGAGCTGAGCTGCTAATGGAGAGGTTTCTTGACTTCTGTTGAGTACCAAGGGCCAAAGTACAATAAATATGTCCAAGAGTGTCAACAAGAGATTTTCCATAGGTGTGAACATTTTACCAAAGTAATTGATGCTACAAGGGGTAGTTTCAAAGAAATATTTTGATCTATGAAAATGATTCTTATCTAAGCAAAGGTTATCTGATGCTTAATTTGAGCATAGTAGAGCCCTGAGAAGCTAGTTGGCTCACATGTTAAGCAAGCTGAACTCAGCGAGCTGACTTTATGCTCAAGCGTATTTTTCCCAGCTTTCCTAAAAACCTATTTTACGTACTATGTAATTTTAAAAGCACATCGGGGCACCATAGGGAAAAAGGAAACAATATTATATATATTGAATGTCACCCGCTGAGGAATGCTTCATGTTCATAAGGTTAATACCAATGAGATTTGGGCTTGACAATCCCTTTAGTATAGCCATTATCAAACACAACATTAGAATCAATCTTATTGCCAACCAATTAAAGTTTGCTAAGTATTACTTACTAAATTATTCCAACATTTTCTCCTGAGCCATACAGCTTTGGGAAGATTGATGGGGTGACCCATCAAGAAGAAACCATATATGACTTACCTATATAAACTAAGCTCTTTGGAAGTTCAAGGTAGAGGAAGCACAAACAACAGTGTAGTTGAATCAGATTTTTGATGCTGTCCTATTAAATTCAAATTTTTTTTGAGGTACGCCAACCAGGGGATGAACAGCACTGTTACTCATATAGCAAACAATAAAAAACAAAACGGGTCAAACAACATAATAAAAAAACCTCCAGCTAGTCAGGGAGCTGAGGGCCGCTAACTTACCTTGGCCAAGGAGGAGGAATAGTTAGGCAGCTTATACGCAGGTGCAGCGACCATTTCAGGTGAACTAGTGTTGTAGATTTAGGTCAATGCTGAGACCAAAGGCTTTGGGGCATCACCAAGTGGGAGTCATGGTAGAGGAAAAATTATTACGATGCTCAATATCATCCTTGATAATAGATTTGAATAATTCCGCCACATTATGTTCAGCCTGAAGGCGGGCATCAGGAAAGAGGGAAAAATCATCATATTGCTTCCAGTTAATACAGTTTGTTTGGTATATATGACACTAGTTTAGCAACAAGCACAATAGATTAAATGACAGCAATGGCCAACTTGTTGATTTCACTATGCGCATTTTAAGGGAAATCATGGGGGAAGTTAACTGTGGTAGGCCCATTATGGAATACAGAAATAGACTTTGTGACAGCAATGCGGATCTGGGTTAAAGAGGAGGCTCTGCTGCCAAGGTCAGCTTGTATCCACCCTTGAAGGGGATAGTATTAATTTTAGGGGCATAACGTCTGGGTGGAATAGGTTTGTCAAAATTTGAGGTAAAAATCATCTAAGTCATATTTATCTGAGGCTTCCTCACCTGATTCTTTAACTTTCTTTCTGAAATTCTTCATGATTCATCAACCTCAACCAATAAGGCCCAAGGATTTTGGTTCACGAGAATAGTAAAGCTGAAATAGGGCAGGTGGTAGTAGGCGAATGGGAAACTGCTTGGTGGCGAACAGTGGTCCAAGCCTGTTTCCAATTGTTTAGGGTGAATTCAGCTGGGTGAGTGTGGCTAAAGGGCATGGTGGGGGCAGATTTCCCACTATGGCCCTGTGAGCTAGTGTGGTAGGTAGAAGAGGGCAACAAAACACCACATTTAGATGCCGCTGACAAGGTACAAAAACAGCATCAGTGGAAGAAGCATTGGGGCAGGACTTTTTAAAATGATCAAACCCAAAACATAGTGACAAATCTTTTACCTTTACTAACATGAACCTAAAAGAATTGCTTTGCACCGCCGTGATGTGGGAATGAGAGGGGATTTGTTGGGCTATGGCAGAGTGGTTTGGGGTTAAGGTAGCAGTGGCGCAAGGGGTGAAAGGCGCTCTACACCATGGGGAACATTGAAGACAAGTTTTGTTGAGTGCCATAATCCAAAAGCCCTGCCATCAACTATTCATACAAAATTTGGGTGAGAGGTGGGAAGGTAGATTTGCAATTGACACCACCAGTGTGGTTTCAGATGGGAGGCGAGTATTGGTAGTAGAAATGGGAGTATTTCTGAAAATGAGGAGAGTCAAAGCCAATTTGGCAGCATCCTCATCCATCTGGAAGCCTATGTCAATGTAGATCCTTAAAAGGGAGGAAATTGTAAAACCAGTCAGTGTGAAGGCAGCGGTAATTGTTTGATTATTGCTTTGATGGCATGCAGAAATAAATGTCTGTAGTCGACATGGAGTCAAAATAGAATAGTGGAACAAGGAAGGGCGAAAGGATGGGGGCAAGAAGGGTGGATGAGCGCAAAGTGGAACGATAAGTCCCCTGGGGGACAACTTAGCCAGGAGAGTTTGGCGGGCTAATTAAGCCCATCCAAACGCGTTTTCCCACAAGGCGGAAAATGCTAGGTGGTGAAGCACTGCTGCCTCACACTGTGAAAGCAGGCGGCTTATACAAAGACATCAAAAAGGGACATGCCAGTCAGATGTGGTAGGTTACCTTTTTTAGACAAAACTTGCTCAAAAGTGATATTGAGCAGCATTTTTTTGACATGTTGTTCTACTTTAACTTTAAAAAAACCGTTATCTTTTCCTTCTCTCCTGGTAAAAAATACATGAACCTCTTATAATGCTTATTGATTATTGAAAGTTAAGCTTAAATCACTAAAATACAAATACTAATTACCTCAAACCAATGACTCTCTTTAGATACTAGCTGTCCCACAGTCCTTATTAGTGATGGAGCTAGCCAGTTGATAATGTATGTTAGACTTGGTTCAAAAATTGAGCCAAATGTGCTGATAACTAATGAAGGAATGTTTGTCACCTAAACCAATGCCTCAGGGGCTGTGAAATTCTTGCTACTATCTAAAGAGCCATGGATGCCATACTCAGCAACTTGAAGATGTCCTCCGTGATGGTATACTTTTACAATAATTACACAAATTTCCAGACATTTAATTCTCACCTTAACCATTTATATCAAGTGTGAATGATTGCAAGAGACCTTAAAATTTTAAATACTCAACAATGTTCAATTTTCTAACCGGAGTCTGAAATTTCAGGACAAGTGTTTAATAAAGGGATCTGCAACTCTCAGATAAAGTTATGGTAGTACATAAGATATCCCCACTTTTCTTTCTCGTTGCAATCACTATTGCAACCTATTCAATTCAAGACTGAATCTAGTTTGATAATTTTACAGAGGAGATTAGTCTGCGCCCATGTCAGGGAGCAGTTGGTCAAGTAAGGTAAGAGGAGCCGGTGGTAGGCCCGCAGCCTCCAACATTTGAAAATGCCTCAGAGAATCTGGCGGAATTGACAAAAATACTAAGAAACTGGTGGTCACTATTTCCCCGGAGATACCAAAATGGCAAGCACGATGCAACCAGTACATCAACACGCCACACTCACAGCCACTTTTGTTGGTGGAATTCGGAGTCCACATGTTTCTGGACATTCAAAACGGCCTTATGGGAAAAATTTTGTGAAGATGTGCACACAATTTTCCTGACCGCGGTGTACATTGCACCTCACTTCATGTCACGCGGTTAGCTGGACCTAGGTTTCAAAAGCAAAATGGCAGCAGACGAGGCTGCAGCGGTGCGCATAGTGGTCAAACTTCCCAAAGGGCAAGGGGACATCGAAACTAAACGCACCAGATGGACAAAATCAAACCAAATTTTCCTCACGTTCAACTTTTTGCCTACTACAGTAAAATGTGACAATTTGGAACAACACCTGAAAGATGGTCTTGCCATATATGGTGAAATACAATCTTCCAAAATGCAACGCTTCACACTGATGCCACACCTGTGCACCGGTAAAGTCATCGCAGTTCTGACCCCAACTGAGGAGATCGCGAAGGACCTAACCCAGATCCCACACTCCACTTTTATTGATATTGTAGGGCATACCACCCACCCATTCCAGGTGACCGTGGACAGCGCGCCCCCCATTTGCACCCACTATGACGCGTTAGGCCATAAGGCACACGCATGCCCCATCAAGGAGGGCGTCACATTCCAAGAGCACCCCTCGGCGGCCATGGCCAGCGGAGAGGCACACTACAAACCAACCACAAGCACCAAGGAGGCCTTCCCGTGGGGAGCACAAGGCTGCTACTACTGGTAAAGCCTATCTCCCCACAAGAGCATAAGAAGGCCAAGCAGGCCCATAGGGCCACGGCCAAGGAAGCAGCCAAAGCCACCACCGCTATCCCACACTCACAACGCCAGGAGGATATGGAGACCTTCGCGGCAGAAGCAACTCAAGAATCCATTAACCAATCAGATTGGGAAGCCCATGCTGAGCGGGCCACATCAATCTGAGGATCCGATGGGAGATTCAATCTCACTAATCGTTGCACCCAAGCTCCAGTTGAAACCAACTTGGGACCCATCCCAACTGAAAAATTTTTTGACCCACTCAACGGTGCACCAAACTCACTCACACTGCAAAAAATTCGTCCGACGTCAGGAAAACAAAAAGTGTTGACTAAAGCCAATGCGACTCTCTCTGCAAAAAGCAACAAAAACTCTGATAGCGTTGCTGCTAACACCTGCACTGCTGTGAAGGCCCGCGGGGATCTAGAAGAGGATGGTGGACCCAGGTGCCCACCCCCTTGCACCTAAAGTGTGATGGGGGAAACCTTCACTCTAGGGATGTTAGATATCGCTGGACTCAAGGCCTCCCCATCCTGGGCTAGGAAACTGAGTTTTTTACAACACAATTTACCCGTGGATATCCTGGCCATCCAGGAGTCCCACTGGCCATGAGGTTCCGAGGGATATTGGAAAACAATGCTCCTCCCATCCCTATCCTTTTGGTCAATGCACTGGGGGGTGCTAATTTGGTAAAATAATTTGTTCAAATTTTTATCCTCAGAGATATACCTAAATGGCTGAGTGCTTGTTGTGACCTTCATGTGGGCTGACGTAGCACACGCTAACATCAACATTTATGCCCAAATGGTGCATGCGAGCGTCAGAAATTTTTCTCATCGGTCAAATCCCTCCCACTAACCCCAGACTCCTTCCTAGTCGGCGACATGAACTGTTGGATAAACACACCAACAGACTGGTGGCTTTCCTCACCCCATGCCCCCTAGGGTCACTTAGAACTACGTATTCTAAAGGCCGCCCTCGGGTTAATGGATGCACTGCCATGGCATGCCCCGCTGCTCAAAATCATGACACATCCCCACGTCCACAACGGCCAATTATGGTCCATGACCCGCATTGACCTTATTCTAATGCCAGCAAAATTCCAACCCCACATCTCCCACTTCAAGACAACAAAATTGGAATTCTCCTACCATTGATTGGTCTCACTAACCTACCACCTACCTGTCACAACTGCTAAGGCCCCACATTGGTACAAAATCCGCCCCCAAGCTCGGGTTGCCAGGATTTTCCACGTGGGTAGAAGAGGCAACTTTGGCAAAAAAGTTTGTTACACCATTTTGCGCATACCCCATCTCCACATGGGCAACTTTCAAAGATGACACCATCCGCCACTCTTGACATCTCTCCTCCAGACGCTCATGAGCCACATCAGTGGTTATCTCGCGCGCTCTGGCAGAATTGGCACACCTGGAGTCCAACATCCCAGCCACAGGATACAGCTCTGCATGGGGCCGGAAGTGGGCTGAGGCAGCCGCCCACCTCAACGCACTCGAAAGCCTACACAAACATTGGGTTTGTGTCCAATACAGGGCCATATGCATCACTAAAGGCGACAAGTGCACCGTATACTTCTTTAAAAAAAATTTTCACCATGCCAGAGCGTGGCCTGCACACATGTGCAAAGATCGGATAATTCCATTGTGGATACACTGGCCGTATTGGCAATCAAAACGCAACAGTATTAATCTGAGTTGTACTAATCTGACCCAATTCAGCGGGCCGAAGTGGCAAAATTTCTTGACCAAGCCCACATCCGCTCCATTTTCCAATACCTCGAAATAATGAATTTATTATTCCAAACGAATTATGGACAGCCATTTGCGGTGCACTAAACCAAAAGAGCCCAGGCCCAGATGGCATTCCATATGAGTTCTACAAAAAATATTTCAAATATATATCCCCATTACTGCTCGCCTCACTTAACCAAAGCCTGATGGAATTGCGCCTCCTACCAGGAGGACATGAGGCCTTCACTGTCACACTCTTCAAGAAAGGGGATAAGCTAGACTTAGCCAACTGGTGCCCCATTTATCTAACAAACACAGACACCAAAATTTTAACAAAAATCATGGCTAACCGTCTAGGGACTGTAGCATCTGCCACCATCTCCCCAGAAAATTTGGTTTCATCCCCAGAAGGTCGATTTGGGATAACGTGCACTCTGTGGCTAATGTATGTCAGTCCACAGCCTCTGGGGCACTTATATTCTTGGACCAACAAAAGGCCTATGATAGAGTAAACTGGGAATACCTCAGGGCATGCCTCCATCAGTTCCGCCTACCCCCTCACTTCATCAATTGGGTAATGCTGCTCACGGAATCTGCAACAATGGCAGTGCGTGGCCCTGGCTTCCAAACGGAAGTAGTCCGCCCTCAAAGGGGCTTGCAACAAGGGGACCCCCTCAGCCCACTCTTATACAACTTCAGCCTTGACCCACTACTGGGAAATGTGAATGCCCAACTCACTGGGGTCCACATGCCAAGCCAAGACCCAGTCAAGATAATGGCGTTCGCAGATGATTGTGTGGTTGGGGTGTCTAATAATCAAGATGCACGCGCGCTTGAAGCTCTCATCCAGGTTAATTCCCGGGTAAGCAACGTGGCACTGAACGCTTCCAAAACCGAAATCATCCTCCTTGGTCAGTTTCAGAACTGCTGGACCCCAGCAATTAGTTCCCAACCCGGCCCATCTGCTCACAAACGCGCTCGCCCTCCCAGCTCACCCCACACCGCCCCACTGGATCTCCCCTTTGTGCCACGCCCTACCATAGGGCCAGTCCGCCATCTGGGCGTGTAGGTGGAGGCGGGCGGATACGCGTCAGCAGTAATGGAGTGCCATAATTTGGATAACGTGACGAAGCATATCGCCTCTCTCAGAGCCCACCCTACTTCCCTTACTGGCAGGGTTTTAGCCAACTCTATGCTCCTCTCCAAAGTCTGGTTTGGAGCCCATTCCATCCCCTTCTCCCCAAGCTTCTACAAATCCTTGTACGCCTTGCTGCAGGGATGGCTTTAGTCAGGCTGCCCTCCACCAGTACGGCTAGAGGTCATGTTTGGCCCTCAACATCATGTTGGCATGGGCCTGTTTGACTTCAAAGCCCATGCCGCCAAGACATGGGCACCTGGATTGCGGCCGTCACCACCCCTACACTCCCCTCCCAACACTGGTCCCACGCAGCCTACTCCAACTTCTCCCGCGCCTTGGGCCTCAACAATCCATCGAACCCCCACTCCCTGAAGAAATACCTTGCATCACACACATCGTCCACAGGTCCTCACGGGACTAAAACCCACTACAAACGAATCCTACTCTCCATGCGGAGTGCTGAGTGGAGAATTCGTATTAGCGGACATACAACCCAAAGAGGCAGCCCCTCTCCTCAGTTCACACAAGAGGTACAGGAGCTACCCATCCATGATGGCGTGATCCCCATTCGGCCCCATGTCCTATCCAGGGTGGACTACCTGGACATGATGGAAATCCCTTACTCCATTGAGACCCAAAAAATATCTGGAAATATGTACACCATCCTCTGTTGCAACCTCAAGTCCGCTCCCATGTGTGGCGCTGCCTGAGACGGGTGTATCATACAGCTTAGCGCTCTAACGCTTTACACTCATCCTGTGTCGTGTGTGGCCAGTATGGAACGCTGTTTCACCGCCTGGAGAAGTGCCCTACCTCTAAAGTGATATGGCGCGAAGTACAACGTCTTCTGGGCCAGGATCAAACGCATCCCTTCAGTCTGTCAAGAGATATGTTCGCTCTATCAATGGCCTCCCCCTTCCGCCATCCCTTTGTGCTTTAGTGTTTGCAATCACCATGTGGACCATCCACACGATTGTCTTAGATGCCATCGCAGGCTCCACCCCCACCCTCCCAGAAGCAGTCCACAGATTCCGGTCTCATTTGGTGGACCACTTTCAAGCGTGGATGTTTGGATACCTCCCACCGCGTCACTGAAAGCTGGTCTCCTCCTGGTTCCCAATCTGGTTCATCAAATCAGACCCCTTCCTCCACATGTATTCAATTGTGGCTATGGCCCCTTCACACGTTTCCTCCCCCTTCCCATAAGTGGCGTTCCCACTGGCAACAAGAGATAGCGTCGCTTCTCTGGGGTGCCTCCCTGGTACTAAGTTTTGTCTCTTCTGATTCATATTCGGAAGTGTCCATCCCGTGGTCAGCCTTCCCCGCAATAAATTAAAACATAAGATGTCCCCAACAAGGAAGCTGAGAGACATCTAGGTTTTATTGGGAATGGTGGGGTACTATCTCCAATTCATCTCCCCTTTTTTGAAGATTGCTGAACCCTTGGTCTATTATAAAAAGAATGTACTCTCCAAAGGAACTTAACACAAAAGAATCAATTTATAATACAGTTATCTATAGCTAAGACCCCTGTACAATTGCAACCCTAAATGGTAAGTATTTTCTTCTGTTCAACGATTCAACCAATGATTTATTTGTTCAATCTTTGCACAACATGAAAAAATAATTAGAACACCCAATAGCCTATTTTATTAGTGTGTTATCTAAAGCTGAAAGAAATCATAGTGTCACTAAGTGCAAGTGTTTGACCGTGATACTCACCATCAAGCATATCTCCCTTTTTAAATGGGACATACTATACTAAATTACAGATCATTCTTCCCTTTGCTGGCTACAGCAGATGAAAGATCTTATGAATAAATGTCCCGTTTGTACTTAGCTCAAAACTAAGACTTCATAATTATAATTGGGCAGATGCTTTTCATATAAAAGCTAATGGAATCTTATAATTACCATTCTTAACAATACTTTCCGCAGTGAAGTACCTTCTTTGTTATCTCCTCTGCTTATCAAATTTGTGGGTTATGGATACTGTAAAATACAAAATCAGTTTATATGTAAGGGAATTAACACGCAAAGAACCTATGGTATGCTATACAAACTAGTACAAAAGAATTGGCTTCTCTATTTCTGGCATCACAAATATTACAGAAGAAATTTTCGAAAGATCCACAAAACTTGCTTAGGGCGTTACAAAAAAAACTATAAAAGACTGAAGTTTTGGTACTATTAAAGTGGCCTATAATCCATACAAAATTTATTGGATTCCTGTCTCATGTCAACACCATGATAAACTAACCTAAAGTTTCAACATCAAGGGTCACTCCTTTAGTCCCTTTCACACTCTAAGTATTGATGTTATTGAGCCACTGATAACAGTAGTATACAGTCATCAAAATATGTTATTAATTGTGGGCTACATCACTAAGTGGATTTAAACTGTATCAGGATCAGTAGCTAACGCCCAAGCTACCAAACCATTCATGTATTGAGACATTTTTACAAAACATGGTATCCTAGGGTATTGATGTCTGACAATGGATTAATTTTACCTCTAAGGCGGTATGAGAATGGTGTATTTTATTCTATAGACATCAAACCTTCTCTGTCTCTGTAATCCATCCATCAATGTGGCTGTCAAGAGTGGCAATGGGACATTCATTTCAATACTAAAAAATATGTTTTCTAATGACCCACTAAATTTAATTAATTATTGCCAGGTGCCATGCTTGCTATTAAGTTAGTTACTATTCATATTTAAATTTAAATTTATTGCGGGGAAAGCTGATCATGGGACAGACTCTTCCGAATATGACTCAGAAGAGACAAAACTTAGTACCAGGGGAGGCACCCCAGAGAAGCGATGCTATCTCTTCTTGCCAGCGGGAACGCCACTTATGGGGAGGGGGAGGGAACGTGTGAAGGGGCCGTAGCCACTATTGAGCACATGTGGAGGAAGGGGTCTGATTTGATGAACCAGACTGGGAACCAGGAGGAGACCAGCTGTCAGCGACGCGGTGGGAGATATCCAAACATCCACGCTTGAAAGTGGTCCACCAAATGAGACCAGAATCTGTGGACAGCTTCTGGGAGGGTGGGGATGGAGCCAGCGATGGCATCCAAGACAATCTTGTGGATAGTCCACATGGCGATTGCAACCACCAGAGCATGGAGGGAGGGTGGAAGGGGGAGGCCATTAACAAAGCAAACATATCTCTAGACAGACTAAAGGGATGTGCTTGATCCTGGCCCAGCAGACGTTGAACTTCACGCCATATCACTTTAGAGGTAGGACACTTCTCCAGGCGGTGGAACAGCGTTCCATACTGGCCACACACGACACAGGATGAGTGTAAAGCGTTAGAGCGCTCAGCTGTATGATACACCCGCCTCAGGCAGCGCCACACATGGGAGCAGACTTGAGGCTGCAACAGAGGGTGGTGTGCGTAATTTCAGATAGTCTTTTGGGTCTCAGTGGAATAAGGGATGTCCATTAGTCCACCCTGAATAGGACTTGGGGTCAAATGGGGATCACGCCATCATGGATGGGTGGCCCCTGTACCTCTTGTGTGAACTGAGGAAAGGGGCGGCCTCTTCAGGTTGTATGTCCAAAAATACGAATTCTCCACTCTGCGCTTCGCATGGAGAGTATGATTTGTTTGTAGTGTGTTTTAGTCCCGTGAGGACCTGTGGCCGATGTGTATGATGCGAGGTATTTCATCAGGGAGTGGGGGTTTGATGGATTGTTGAGGCCCAAGGCTCGGGAGAAGTTGGAGCGGGCCGCGCGGGACCAGTGTTGGGATGGGAGTGTAGGAGCAGTGATGGCCGCGATCCAGGTGCCCAGGATTTTGGCAGCATGGGCTTTGAAGTCAACCAGGCCCATGCCACCTTGATGATGAGGGCCAAACATGACCTCTAGCCGTACTGGTGAAGGGCGGCCTGACCAAAGCCATCCTTGCAGCAAAGCATACAGGGATTTGAAGAAGCTTGGGGAGAAGGGGATGGCGTGGGCTCTGAACAGACTTTGTATAGGAGCATAGAGTTGGCAAGAACAACTTTGCCTGTGAGGGTAGTAGGGTGGGCTCTGAGAGAGGCGATTCACTTTGTCACGTTGTCCAGTATACGGTACTCCATTACTGCTGACGCGTATCCACCTGCCTCCATCCACACGCCCAGATGGCGTACTGGTCCTATGATAGGACGTGGCACAAAGGGGAGCACCAGTGGAGCGGTGTGTGTTGAGTTAGTAAGGCGTGGACGTGGGCGAGCAGATGGGCCGGGTTGGGAACTACTTTCTGGGGCCCAGCAGTTCTGAAACCGACCAAGGAGGATGATTTCGGTTTTGGAGGCGTTCAGTGCCACATTGCTTACCTGGGAATATTCCTGGATGAGGGCTTCAAGCGCGCATGCATCTTTGTTATTAGACACCCGCACCACGCAATCATCTGCAAATGCCATCATCTTGATTGGGGTTTGGCCTGGCACATGGGCCCCAGTGAAATGGGCGTTCACATTTCGCAGTAGTGGTCAAGGCTGAAGTTGTATAAGAGTGGGCTGAGGGGGTCCCCTTGTCGCAGGCCCCTTTGAGGGCGGACTACTTCCGTTAGGAAGCCTGGGCCATGCACTGCCATTGTCACAGATTCTGTGAGCAGCATCACCCAGTTTATGAAGCGGGGGGTAGGCGGAATTGATGGAGGCAGGCCCTTAGGTATTCCCAGTTCACTCTATCATAGGCCTTTTGTTGGTCCAAGAATACAAGTGCCCCAGAGGCTGTGGACTGACACACATTAGCCACAGAGTGCACGTTATCCCAAATCGACCTGCTGGGGATGAAACTGAATTGTTCTGGGGAGATGGTGGCAGATGCTAAAATCCCTAAACGGTTAGCCATGATTTTGGTTAAAATTTTGGTGTCTGTGTTTGTTAGAGAAATGGGGCGCCAGTTGGCTAAGTCAAGCCAATCCCTTTCTTGAAGAGTGTGACAGTAAATGCCTCATGTCCTCCTGGTAGATGGCGTGTTTCCAACAGGCTTTGGTTGAGTGAGGCTAGCAATGGGGATATATATTTAAAATGTTTTTTGTAGACTCATATGGAATGCCATCTGGGCCTGGGCAAGTTTGGTTTGGCGCACCGCGAATGGCTGTCCATAATTCATTCGGAGTAATTAAATTCATTTTTTCGGGTATCAGAAAATGGTGCGGATATGAGCTCCTTCAAGAAATTCCACCATTTTGGCCAGCTGAATTGGTTCAGCTCAGTATAACTCGTAGTAATAATTTTGCATTTTGATTGCCACTTCAGCCGGTGTGTCCGCAATGGAATTATCCAATCTTTGCACCTATGTGCAGGCCACACTCTGGCATGGTGCAAAAAAAATTTTAAAGAAGTATACGGTGCACTTGTCGCCTTTAGTGATGCATGTGGCCTTGTATTGGACACAAACCCAATGTTTGTGTAGGCTTTTGAGTGCGTTGAGGTGGGCAGCTGCCTCCGCCCACTTCTGGCCCATGCAGGGCTATATCCTGTGGCTGGAATGTTGGACTCCAAGTGGGCCAATTCCACCAGCGCGCATGAGATAACCGCCAATGTGGCTCATGAGCGTCTGGAGGAGAGATGGCGATAGTGGCAGATGGTGTCTTCTTTGAAAGTTGCCCATGTGGAAATGGGGTCCGCGCAAAATGGTGCAACAAACAATTTTGCCAAAGTTGCCTCTTCCACCCACGTGGAAAATCCTGGCAACGCGAGCTCGGGGGGCGGAAATTGCACCAATGTGGGGCCTTTGCAACTGTGACGTGTAAGTGGTATGTTATTGAGACCAGTCAGTGGTTGGAGAATTCCATTTTCGTTGTTTTGAAGTGGGAGATGTGGGGTTGGAATTTCGCTAGTGTTAGAATAAGGTCAATGCGGGTCATGGACCTTAATTGGCCATTGTGGATGTGGGGACGCGTCATGTTTTCGAGCAGTGGGGCATGCCATGGCAGTGCATCCATTAACCCGAGGGTGGCCTTTAGAACACGTAGTTCTATGTGACCCTAGGGGGCATGGGGTGAGGAAAGCCACCAGTCTGTTGGTGTGTTTAGCCAACAGTTCATGTCGCCAACTAGGAAAGAATCGGGGGGTAGCGAGAGGGATTTGACCAATGAGAAAAATTCCCAACGCTTGTGTGCACCATTTGGGGCATAAATGTTGATGATTGTGTGCACAACGTAAGCCCACAAGAAGGTGGCAACGAGCACTCGGCCATTTAGGAATGTTTCTGAGGATGTGAATTTGAATAAATTGTTTTTCCAAATTAGCACCCCACAGTGCTTTGACCAAAAGGATAGGGATGGTAGGAGCATTTTTTCCAAGCTTCCTCAGAACCTCGTGGACAGTGGGACTCCTGGATGGCCAGGATATCCATGGGTAAATTGTTTTGTAAAAAAACTCAGTTTCCTAACCCAGGATGGGGAGGCCTTGAGTCCGGTGGTATTCAGCATCCCTAGAGTGAAGGTTTCCCCCATCGCACCTTAGGTGCAAGGGGGTGGGCCCCCAGGCCCACCAGCCTCTTCCAGGTCCCCACGGGCTTTCACAGCAGCGCGGGTGTTAGCAGCAATGCTATCAGGGTTTTTGTTAATTTTTGCAGAAAGAGTCACGTTGGCTTTGGCCTTCACTTTTTGTTTTCCCAACGTCAGATGAATTTTTTGCGGTGCGGATAAGTTTGGTGCACCGTCAAGTGGGGCAAAAATTTTTTTTTGGTTGGGATAGGTCCCAAGTCAGTTTCGACTGGAGCTTGGGTGCAGCGATTGGATGAGATTGAATCTCCTATCAGATCCTCAGATTGAGTGGCCCACTCAGCATAGGCCTCCCAATCTGATTGGGTGATAGATTCCCGAGTTGCTTCCACCGCGAAGGTCTTTATGTCCTCCTGGCGTTGTGAGTGTGGGATGGTGGTAGTGGCCTTGGCCGCTTCCTTGGCTGCAGCCCTATGGGCCTGCTTGGCCTTCTTTCGCTCCTGGGGAGATGGGCTTTACCAATAGGTAGCAGCCTTGTGCTCCCCATGGGAAAGCCTCCTTGGTGCTTGCGGTTGGTTTGTAGTCCGCCTCTCCGCTGGCCATGGCCGCTGAGGGGTGCTCTTGGAATGTGACACCCTCCTTGATGGGGCATGCGTGCACCTTATGGCTGAACGCGTCCCAGTGGGTGCAAATGGGGGGCGCGCTGTCCACAGTTACCCAGAATGGGTGGGTGGTATGCCCTGTGATGTCAATAAAGGTGGAGTGCGGGATCTGGGTTAGGTCCTTCGCAATCTCCTCAGTTGGGGTCAGAACTGCGATGGCTTTGCCAGTGCACAGGTGTGGCATCAGCATGAAACGTTGCATTTCGAAAGATTGTATTTCGCCATATATGGCGAGACCATCTTTCAGGTGTTGCTCCAAAATGTCACGTTTTACCGTAGTAGGCAAAAAGTCAAACGTGAGGAAAATTTGGTTTGATTTGTCCATCTGGTGCATTTGGTTTCGATGACCCATTGCCAATTTGGGGAGGTTGACCACTATGCACACCGCTGCAGCCTCGTCTGCTGCTATTTTGCTTTCAAAACCTAGGTCCAGCCAACTGCACGACATGGAGTGAGGTGCAACGTACACTGCGGTCAGGAAAATTTTGTGTACATCTTCACAAAATTTTTCCCATAAGGCCGTTTTTTGGATGTCCAGATATACATAGACTCCAAATTCCACCGACAAAAGTGGCTGGGAGTGTGGCGTGTTGATGTACTGGTTCATCATGCTTGCCACGCAAGTATCTCTGGGGAAATTGTGACCGCCGGTTTTTTTAGATTTTTTTCTATTCCGCCAGATTCTCCGGGGCGTTTTTGAACGTTAGAGGCTGCGGGCCTTCCGCCTGCTCCTCTTGCCTTGCTTGCCCAACTGCTCCCAGACATGGGCGAAGACTAATCTCCTCTATGAGATTATCAAACTAGATATAGTCTTGAATTGAATAGGTTGCAAAAGTGTTTGCAACGAGAAAGAAAAGTTGTTACTATTCATATTTAGATGTCCCTATTTAGTCATTCTATGATAGGGATTCTCATTATTAATTACCTACAACCTATCCTATACTCCATCACAACTAAATTCTCTAAAATAATTCTAGTTCTCTAGAAAATGAACTTATTTGACCACAATCACTAGCCATATATGCCTTAGCTCACACCACCACTGAGAACAACTGAAATAATACATAATGATCATACTTTTCTTTCTTCTTGAAGTCACTTTTGAGCAATTTTATTAAAACAAAAAGGAAATAAAGTAATTAATCAAACGCCAACCGCCGCCATTCAATCTATAATGACATCATATTCGCCGCTGGCTGCTCCAGTGTGGGGCAGCGGCAAAACCCACCTAGCATATTCTGTCCAGCAGGAAAACGCGCTCAGACTGGTTTGTCCACTCCCAATAAGTCCTTGGGTCAGTTTAATCCGCCCAAGGATCTCGCCATCCATCTGGCACGTACCTAGGCAGTGCCTCGCAGCCCACTCATTCTCCCTCACCTCCAGCTCCATTTTGGCCTTTGGGTCAAGTATGGGAGATTGTTCCCATATGAGAAACAAGCAATTATTGACCTGGCCCAGGCGGTGATGCTGCCAGCCGGATTCATTGACTTCCACCCCTTTAAGGGGCATTTTGACCTTGGCTTTACCTGCAAAGCTGACGGCGCCACTGTGGCTACTGTGCCCATGGTTTTTAAGGGCACACCCATACCAACAACATGCACCCAGCTCCCCACTAACATGACCATGGTAGTCCAATTAGTGGGGTTGCCCACTCATCTCCCCCACAGTTCTCCATCAAGAGTTAACGGAAGGGTTGGCCACATATGACTCCAACCCCATCTTCAGTTTGTGGTCCCCAATGGGGCCACTCGCCTAGCTGAGCCTCGGCAATTTGCCATAATCAGCCCAATAAATTTAAAAATTGCTTTGTCACTTCCACCCTGCGCCATCATACCCTCTGCCCCCGACCACCCATGTTGGGCCCATGTAGAGGGCTGGAGGACAATCCGTCCTTCCTGCTTTGAGTTAGATCACTCAAGTGTAAATGCCCCTCCCTTGCAGCTTCCTCTGACCCAGCGCGGTTGTCACATGGCCCCCACTTAGCCCCACACCCCACTACTTTTCCAGCATAGGGTACAATCCTACCCCCTCCCCCAAAGCCTGCTGCTGCCTTGGTGCCTGCTGCAGCCAACCAGCCCCTTCCTCAGTCCAGTGCCACTTGCACCTCATTCAATCAGGAAATGGCTTTGACTTATGTGGGTTCACACGTTATCCTGCAATTGCCAGCCACAACACTTATATTTGCAGACCCCAATTTTGAGTTTAACTTAAACCCATGATCCTCATTGGCTGAAACTGATGAGTTGGGTAATTCTATTGATGCCTTACAGCCCACATATGACAAATTTATCCAGGTACAGAATCCCAAACTGGTCGCTTAATGGTATTACACCCCCCAACTGGACTCCATGGAGTTCCACTTGGACCACCAGCTCGCTGTCACAGCAGCCACCCACCCTGAAGTAACCACTATCCATGAACTGGATGAATCATAAGTAGCGGCGCTAGCCACAAACTCCCACCTCCCATCCTCAGGCCATCCACATCCATATCACACAAACAGATCATTATGTTTGCCCATAGGCGCGCTAAGGAAGCCATCCAGGGAGTGGTTTCCGCCTTGCAGGCAAACCCTAGAGTCACCCGGGCCTCCATGGCTTCACTGTCCCAGCTCCCTGCTCTCTGCATTAAGGCGGAGGCCACCATATCCAAATACATCGGTGACTTACTGTCCTACAATAATTTCCTCAGACAACTGATTGTTACCAACCTCACTCCCCATGTCGCTGATCACCCCACCCCTTTGCTCTCCTCATTGGCCCATGCTCTCGCCAAGGAGCATGGGACTGAGGATGATCCCCCCAATCCCCCTCCCCTTCCAGCATGGTAGGTTGAGCGCCTCGGTGCTGTCCCACCTGGTAGGTTTGTGTCTCAATTGTTATATTTTGCCCGTTTTTTGAGCAGTCATTTTCTTTCAGTTTGAGTGATTAGTTTGTTTGGTTTTTCACTTTCTGAGATTTGGCAATGTCCATTCCCTGATCAGTGTGCCTCATGGTAAATCGTAATATTTAATGATCATCTTTTCATGTATCAACACAGGAGATTCAGTAAAATTTTATCATTGAACTGGGGGATAAATTAATAAGCTTGCCACTTCCTTTTGAATTTTTATTTAGGGAAGGCTGGCCAGCGGATGGACACTTCCAATAAGTAAGCTAAACTAACAAAAAGAACTTCAGCAAGAGGACGGCACCCCTGAGAAGCAGAAGCTATCTCCTGTTCCAGAGGGAACGCCAAGAGAAGGAAGGGGGTTATGTGTAGGGGCTTGCACCTCTATTTAGCACATATGTAGGAAGGGGTCTGAAATGATGAACCAAACTGAGAACCAGGATGAGACCATGTGGCAGCAACGGGATGGGAGGTAACCAAAAATCCACGCTTGAAAGTGGTCCACAAGGTGCGAATGGAACCAGCGTAGAGCTACCTGGAGGCTGGAAGTGGAGCCTAAGATAGCATCTGACAATTGTGTGGATAGTCCACATAGTGATTGCAACCACAAAGGCATGGAGGGAAGGTGTTAGATGGGAAACCATGGACAGAGCAAATATGTCCTTAGACAGGCGAAGGGATGTGCCTGATCCTGGCGAAAGAGATGCTGGACCTCATGTCATATGGCTTTTGAGGAAGGCCACTCTTCCAGGCGGTGAACTGACGTTCCATACTGGCCACACACAATGCAAGATTGTTTCAAAGCATTAGCGCGCTCAGCAGTATGGTATAACCATCTCAAGCAGTGCCACACATGGGAATAAACATGCATCTGCAGAATAAGGGTGGCGAGCATTCTTCCGTATGGCTTTCTGGGTATTGAGGGAGTAGGGGATGTCCAACATGTTCAGGTAGTCCACCCTGGCTATGGTAAGGGACCTCATGGGTATCAATCTGTTCAGAATGAGTAGTCTTTCTACTTCCTGGGTGAACCAAAGAGTAGGGCGCCTCCTCTGGGCGGTGTGCCAACAGATGCGAATTCTCCACTCATCGCTCCACATGGAGAGAAGGATCCTTTTTAAGTGGGGTGATATCCCAAGTGGGCCCGCAGCAGAAGGATGTGAGGCGAGATATTTTTACAGAGAATGAGAGTGGGCAGGATTGGTGAGACCCAGGGCGTGGGAGAAGTTGGAGTGGCCGTGCAGGACCAGTGCTGGGCTGAGATAGTAGGGGTTGGTAATGGCAGCAATCCAGGTGCCAAGGATTTTGGCAGCATGGGCCTCAAAGTTGAGCAATCCCATAATAACACTATGGCGAGGGCCAAACATGACGTCCAGGTGCACCGGTGGTGGGTGGCCTAACCAAAGCCACCCTTGCAGAAGGGCGTATAATGACTTGAAGAAACAAGGTGAAAAGCGATGATGTGGGCCCCAAACCGAGCTTTAGAAAGGAGCATAGAGTTTGATAGCACAACCCTACCTGTAATGGAAATCCTGTGGGCTTTGAGGAAAGCTATGCGTTTCATAACATTGTCTAGGATATGGTTTTCCATCACCGTTGAGGCGTACCCTCCCGCCTCCAGCCACACCCCCAAATGGCGGACAGGGCCAACGGTGGGGCTTGGCACAAAGGGGAGCACAAGCGGGGCGCTGAGGGGTGAGAAGGGCAAGCGATCCCATGAGCAAGTTTATGAATCAGGAAGAAAACGGGGCGCTGAGGACCAGCGGGCTTGCTACTGACCAAGGAGAACATTTTCTGTTTTGGAGGCGTTAAGTGCAGCATTTCTTACCCTAGAGTAAACATGGATAGTAGCTTTAAGCACTAGTGAACCATGATTTTTAGACACCCCAACCACACAATCATCAGCAAGCGCCAACATCTTAACTGATGCTTGGCCTTGCACATAGACACCAGTAAGGCGTGCATTCACAATTTGAAGAAGTGGGTCAAGGCTGAAGTTATACAAGAGTGGGCTTAGAGGGTCCTAATGGCGTATACACATTTGAGGGCGAACTACATCCGTGAGCAATCCAGGGCCACGCACAGCCATTGTGGCAGATTCCGTGAGCAACATCATCCAATTAATGAAATAAAAGGGGAGGTGGAACTTGTGGATGCAGTCTCTGAGGTAACTTAAGTTTATTCTATCATAGTCCTTCTGATGGTCTAAAAACTAAGTGTCCCAGAGGCCCTGGATTGACATACATTGGCTACGGTGTGAATGTTGTCCCAAATCGACCTTTTTGGAATGAAACCAAATTTTTCAGGGGAAACGAGAGCATAGGCAACTACCCTTAGGCGGTTTGCCATGATTTTAGTAAAAAGATTTTGTGTCTGTGTAAGTGAGTGAAATGGGGCGCCAGGTGGTCAAGTTCAGCTTATCCCCTTTATTGTACAACGTTATCATGAAGGCTTCTTGTCCTCCATGAAAGAGGCGCATTTACATAAGGCATTGTTTCTTAGGCCAGCAGCAAGGAGGAAAAATATTTTTAATACTACTTATAGAACTCATAAGGGATGCCTTCTGGACCTGGTAACTTCCTGTACGGTGCAGCACAAATGGCAGGCCAGAGTTTTTCCTGAGAAATCAAATTCATCAACTTTGGAAAGCAAGAAATGGTGCATATATGTGTGCTTTCTAAATAATTGTCCACTTCAGATGGTGGAACTGGATCAGATCAATATAATTCAGAGTAATAGTTGTGTATTTTGATTGTCACTTCAGCTAGCGTATCTAAGACGGAGTAATCTGGCCTTTGCACCTGTGTTCAGGCTAAGCTCTGTAACGGTGCAAAGAATTTTTAAGAAAGTAAGCGGAACATGTATCGCTGCTGTAATATGCTTTGCTTAATACTGAACACAAACACAATGCTTGTGTTGTCTTACCAGTGCTTTGAGTCAAGTGAAACTTCCGCCCACTTGCGACACTAAGCTAGGCTGTAGCCTGCAGCAGGGATATTAGAATCCAGGTGGTCCACTTCTGCAAGCATGTGCAATATGACTGCTGAGGCAGCCCGTGAGTGATGTGAGTAGAGGTGGTGAGCCTGGCGGATTGTGTTCACTTTGAAGGTTGACCAGGTGGAGATTGGGTCTGCACATAATGGTGTAGTAAACTCTGGAGCCAAGGTCACAGTTTTCACCCACAAGGAAAACCTTGGCGACATGATCTCAGTAGGGCGGAGTTTGCGCCACTTTGGCACCTGGGCTGCTGGATTGGACAAATGGAAGGTAACTGATACCATTCTGTGGTCAGATAAATCAATTTTCATCATGGTAAAGTGGGAACTTTAGGATTGAAATTTCAACAGCATAAGAATAAGTTCAATGCAGGTCATGGACCTTAGCTGGCCATTTTTCACATGGTGGCAAGACATGCTAGTGAATAGCGGTGCATGCCATGGTAGAATATTGAACAACCCTAGGGTGGCTTTTAGAACGTGAAGTTCAATGTACCCCTGTGGGGGTGTAGGCGACGAAGGCCAGCGGTCTTTGGGTGGGTTTTTCCAGCAGTTCATGTCGCCAACAACAAATAGGTCAGGGGGTAGCAGAAGGTAATTCGTGACCAAGAAGAATTGCTGACAATCTCATGTACAGGTTAGGCGTAAATGTTAATGACAGCGTGCAATTTGTTGTCTCAAGAAAAGAAGACTACAAAGACTCAGCCATCAAGGTACAATTTTGATGAACTAAGTTTAAAACTACAGTTCACTCAAACAAGCACCCCAAAGTGCATAAACCAAAAGGAAAGGGAAGGGATGAGCATGGTTGCTATGATTCCTCTACACCATGCAGACAATGGGCTGCCTGAATGGCCAGGATGCCCTGGGTAAATTATTTTTTAAAATTACTCAGTTTCCTAGCCCAGGACTGCAAGGCCTTAAGTCCAGCGATGTTCAACGTCCCTATAGTGAAAGCTACCCCTATTGCACCTTAGGTGTGAGGGAAAGGGCACCCATGTTCTTCAGCCTTCTCATTCTCAGCATGTCACTACTTTGCGGCGCAGGTATTTTGTGCTATGGAGTATGGTTTGTTATGGGAAGCTTTAGTAGTGGGGTTTGCGTTAAATCTTGCCTTCTGCTTTTTCCCCACTGTGGGACTATTTCTGGCATTGTGTGCACTTGTGGTGAACCATTTAAAAAAGGTGGAACTTTGGCAGGAATATTGGTAAATAACTCAGCTACAATTGATGCTTGGTAGCATTAGTTGGATAAAACTGACTCGCTCATCGGGTCTTCAGCTTGGGTGGCCCAATCTGATTATGGAGGGATTCATGAGCCACTTCCACTGCAATTGTCTCAATGTCCTCCTGGAGCTGGACTGGCTGGATCACAGATGCAGTCTTGGCCGCCTCCTTGGCTGCCGCCTTGTGGGCCTGATTGGTCTTCTTAAACTCCTGAGGGGACATGGGTTTTACTAGAATATAGCACCCTGGTGCTCCCCATGGGAAAGCTGCATCAGTGTCTACGGCCAGTTCATAGTGGACATCTGCACCACACATTGCTTCCAGGATTATTTTGATATGGGTAATGCCCTATTTGGCAGAGCAGGTATGGGCCCTGTGGGCAAAAGCGTGACAGAAAGTGCAGATAGGAGGTGCGTTATCCATGGTGACCCTGAATGGGCGGGAGTCTTGCCCATTGATTTCTACAAAAGAGTTATGAGGGATTTGGATCAGATCCTCCGCTATCCCCACAGATGGGGCGAGAACAGCAATAACTTTGCCTGTGCACAGGTCTGGCATGAGCGTAAAGGAATGCATCTCAAAGGATTGGATCTCCCCATATCCAGCAAGCACAGCCTTCAGGTGGTGCTCCAGCATGGTGCGCATGACTGTAATAGGTAGTAAGTCAAAAGTTACGAAAATTTGGCTCAATTTAGTCCAGCTGGTGCATTTTGTTTTGACTACCCGTTGACAATCCAGAGGTCCACTACTACTCACTTCGTGAAGCTTTGCCTGCCACATTTTTGTTTTTGAAACCAAGATCCAGCCAACTGTGAGGCATGAAGTGTGGTGCAACTTACAGCGCATTCAGGAAATGTGTGTGTAAATTTCTTTAAAACTTTTCCCAAAGCGCCCTTTGTTGAATATCTAGGAAAACACTCACCCCGTGTTCCCTTCAATGATAGTGTTTGGGAGTGCAGCATATTGATGAAATGGTTGCAGCATGCTTGCCAGGCCAAAATTTCCAGGGAAATGGTAACCTCCAGTTTTTTACTATTAATTCTATCTATTTTTCCAGATAGGCCGGGGCATTTACAAAACTTAGCTGATGTGGGGCCTGCACCTGTGCCCTTAACTTTACTTGCCCAACTGCTCCCTGACATTGGGTGCAAACTAATCTCCTCAATGAGCTTATCAAACTTACCTAGACTTAAATTGAATTTTTTAAAAGATTTTGCAACGAGAAAGAAAGGTTTTAAGCTTTCCACTTTCTGGTATTTACTTTTATATGATTCTACATCAAAGCTTTTCTTTCTCGTAACAATCACTTTAGTTACTACAATTTGCCCTGAACAGCAAATTTGGATAATCACACACAGGAAAGATGGGCGACTTTATTAACAAAAATAATACAACGTGGGCGAGCGTCGCGTCAAGCAGAGCGCTTAACGGTGCAACTAAGGGCAAGAAACGCCCTGGAGGGGGACCAGGAACCCAAGCCATAAAAAATTGCAAACTCAGACACCATCTGGGTTAGTGGTATTTACTGTAAAGCATGCATAATACATGTACATTCAATTCAACCAACCTTTGTCAAAGGTGGAACATGGGATCAGACTTATCCTTGGGGATGAGTCACCGACCCTGTGGGAGAAAACATGTGAGGCACAGCCCTCACTTTTCCCTCACGCGGTGTACATAGCCACCAACAACATGGGCCGTGGCTGGATCAATATTGGATTCAAAACAGCTGATGAAGCTGATGCCGCAGCAAAAATCTGCGTGGAAATTGCCCTCCCCAAAGGCAAAAAATTGTGCGCACCGCGTGCACCAGATGGAACAAAGCAAAAACTTTGTTCATCTCCTTTGACTCACTCCCCACCAACCTTCCTTGTAAGGTAATCGAGAAGGAACTCCGCAAAGGGCTTGTGGCCTATGGAGAAATCCAACAACTCAAATTACAGCAATTTTTCTTAATGCCTGACCTGTGCACAGGCAAAGCTTTCACTGTAATCAAACCCTTCCCAGAAGTGGAAGAGGATTTATCCAGAATTCCCCACGCAGAAGAATTTCACTTCACAGATGGGGGACAGTTGGCTGCATTCTGAGTTACACCGGAACGCGCACCACCCATTTGCAACCACTGTGGCTCACTGGGCCACAAGGAACATACATGCCCTGTAAAAGAGGGCTTAATAGAAAATTATTTTTGTGAAGAAACTATGGATGAAGATAATGAAAACTTCTCCAAAATTACTGATGGCCACCACCCATTCCGCTGGGGTGAAGATGGACTATACTCCATCGTGGACCCATTACAAGTAAACAGCGTAAAGCAGAAAAAAAAAGCCCGCAAGAGAGCAGCGGCTGAAGCGGCGGCACACGCGGAATCTGCAATTAAGCATGGACAAATTTGGGAGGATATTTTTGATATTCACTGAACCAACCAATCAGAACAATATGCCCAGGTCGAAAATTTTCACAGTAACCAGACTGAGCCACAAAGCGTAATCAGTCATGCACATACTGAGGAACAATGCAACCGCAATTTGGGTGAAAATGCGGTGCACAATGCAACAAAGTTGAAACTCAAAAGTATAAAATCCAATCAACAACCCGCATTAAATCAACATGAGACCTGTGCAGGAAAAGTTGATGAAAATGCAAAAAAACCGCAATTCCCTTGAATCATTAGGTCAGATCAAGGGAACCAACAATGGCAGTGAAAGAGTTGGAGTACAGATGCGGAGCATGGCCAAAATGAGCCGCAGTGGGATAGAACCAGAGGGTCCTCCCAACTGCTCCTGAGGCGCCGCGGGAACCTCAGTGTCAATAGGGACGTTAAACATTGCGGGAGCCAGGGCTCATACATCCCAAGCCAAAAAGCTGTCATTCCTGCGAAAACCTCTTGTAGACATCTTGGCCATACAAGAAACCCACTGCCTACAAGGGGAAGAAGAAACCTGGTCAACCAGAGTCGCACCATCACAATCAGTATGGACGTCTCACTGTGGGGTGATAGTCCAAAACAACAAAAAATTTAACATTACAAATTCATCATCACACTTGCACGGTCAAGTCCTGGTAGCAACAACCACATGCCAAGATGAAATAATTTCATTAGCATGTATCTATGCACCGTGCACTGCAACCAAGAGAAAAAAAATTTGAAAAATTTCTACTCTCACCCTCCCACCAGATATCATCATGTTAGGCGATTTCAACTGCTGGGATAACCCCAATACAGATTGATGGCCTAATCCCAGGGGATAACCACCTGAACACATTGAATATCACACAATGAAGGCATCTCTTGGCTTACAGGATGCTCTTCCCCCCAATTCACCAATCCTTCCCCATATGACAAGACCCAACATATGTGAGGGACTGCTCATATCGATGAGTCATATTGACCACATCCTCATCCCTCAATCCCACCACTCAAGAATCTCCAAATTTACAACAAAAAAGATCAATTTTTCTGATCACCGATTAGTTAAGGTGCAGTTAGCACCAACCCAATCCCATACACTGGTGTCACTTTGGAGAAAGCTTCACTCAGAAGGTATAAGACTGCCTGAGATATCTGACTGGGTTGAAAACAAGGCTACAAACCCAGAATTCACAGCCCCATTCACTTTGGATCCCATCAGAACATGGGAAAATTTCAAAAAAGATTTAATCAACAAAACCAGATATATTGCATCACGCAAGTACACCGCGGACACAGCCACAATCAATCGTACCTTAGCAGAACTAGACCACCTGGAAATAAATACTCTGAGATCTGGCTATAGCCCTAATTGAGGACGCAAATGGGCATAAATTTCAGCCCAACTTAACAATCTCATCTTTGAAAACCAACACAGAATCAAAGTATCAAACAAAGGTAAGTCCATAAAGGAAGGCGAAACCTGTTTGACATACTTTTTCTGCCAATTCCACTCCCGCGGAAACCAGCCCACATGCACACAGGTCCACAAGACCAACGGCACCATAGCAACTGACCCTGAGGAGGTCAAGGCGGAAGTACACTGCTATTACACCGAATTATATTGTGATATGCCAACAGATCCACAAAAAATTAAAGAATTTATTCAAACTGCCAAGATACAAAGTACACCACCAAATTACAATATACTATCCCTTATTACATGGGAGGAGCTTTGGGAAACAATTCGTGGTGCACCATATAGGAATTGCTCAGGGCTTGATGGGATACCCTACGAATTTTACAAAAAATATTTTCAACAAATCGCCCCCTCCTATTGGCGTCAATGAACCAGAGTTTGTTGAAAACACGCCTATTACCAGGAGGCCATGAATCCTAAGTTATAACCTTGTATAAAAAGGGTGACAAGTTGGACCTGGCCAACTGGCGCCCAATTGCACTCTCCAACACTGACACAAAAAGTCTAACAAAAGTTCTAACAGCTAGATTAGGCGCAATTGCATGTGACGTCCTATCACCCAACAAGTTTGGGTTTATACCAGGGCGTTCAATCTGGAACAACATTCACCCTGTTGCAAATATTTGCCAATCCAAAGAAACTGGTGCCCTGGTCTTCTTGGATCAGGAAAAGGCGTATGACCGTGTTAGCTGGCCATACCTAAAAGAATGTCAACATGCCTTCAAACTCCCACCAAGATTCATAAAATGGGCGATGCTCCTAACAGAATCTGCAACCATGGCTGTATGCGGCCCTGGATTCCTAACAAACAAGATTAAACCACACAGAGGGCTCAAACAAGGGGATCCCCTCAGCCCACTGCTATACAATTTCAGCTTTGACCCGCTCCTCCGAGTAACTGACTCACGTCTCATGGGGATAACCACACAAGGACAACCAACAGTCAAGATACTGGCCTTTGCAGATGACTGCGTAGCAGGTATAGCAAACAATGAAGATGCCCGACAGCTGGAACACACTCTAGAGGAATATTCCAAGGTGAGCAATGCATCGCTCAACAAAAGGAAGACAGAAATCATCCTCTTAGGCAAATACACAATTGGGCCACAACATCAGAACCTCACACCAACACTCGAAGAAAAAACTCAATTATATTACCCTTTGCAACACCTCCCACCACCACTCCTGTCCGACACCTTGGAATCTGGCTAGAATCAGGGGGATATGCTAATGAGACAATGGAAAGTAACCTGTTACAACGGGTATCCAAACGCGTAGCCTCCCTCAAGGGGAGAACCTCAGGACTAACAGGACGAGTTACAGTTGCTAACTCGCTCATCCTCCCAATACTGTGGTACCAGGCCCATGCGATAGCCTTCTCACCTACCTTTATAACCTCAATTTGCGCGCTTATCCAAAAAAAAAAAAAAAAAAAAAAAAAAAAAAAAAAAAAAAAAAAAAAAAAAAAAAAAAAAAAAGGGCTGGCTGTGGCCTGGCTCTCCCCTCCTAGACGGATGGAAACACTATTTGGCCCACGCTCAAGCGGAGGCATGGGACTAGAAGATTTTGAAAGCCATGCCAATCACATCCTAGGTACCTGGATAAAGGAAATCCTTGCTCCAGACCTCCCACAACAACATTGGTCCAGAGCAGCAAGGACTAACTTTGCACAGGCACTCAAAAAAACCAACCAACATAGTCCACCCAGACTACTTTCATACCTTGCCAAGCACCCAACTGCAACAGGTCCGCATGGAACCTCCCCTCATTTCAAACATATCCTCCAAACTATCCGCTGTATGGGATGGACCATAGAGAACATGGGTACTATACAGGGAAGGGGACGACCCACCCCCCAATTCAAATTAAGAAACCCAGAAAACCACCCCCAGAGGGATATGCTCGCAACAACCCCAAGCATAGCTAGGATAGAATACCTATATATGCTGGACATTCCCTATGATTTAACCACACAGAAAGCAATGTGGAAAATGACACACCACCCACTCCTACAGCCAAGGATAAGAGCAAACGCCTGGCGCTGTTTGAGAAAGGCCTATAGGATGGCAGACTGCTCCAACTCCCTCCACAAAACATGTGCAGTATGTGGAGGGGAGGGATCCCTACATCACCGCCTAGAAACATGCCCCCCAACCAAAGCTATATGGCAGGAAGTCGCACGCCTGCTTAAGATTCAAAACGAACAGAAATTCCCGATATCAAAGAGTATCTTCACGCTCCAGATCGAGTCACCAATCCCATCTACCTTTGCTCCCTAATAATACCCATTGCAATGTGGACAATACACACAATTGCATTAGATGCGTTCAAGGGCACGGTCCCAACCATTTATGGGATTATTAACAGATTCCATGTCCACTTACTAGAGCACTTCCAAGCCTGGCTCTAAGGATATATGATACCAAGACAAAAAGCGCTCAAAGAATCATGGTTCACACTAGGGTTCCTCCACACAGACCCTTTCCTTCACACCTGCTCCATAGCAGGGGAAACCCCCTTGGAGTAGTGCACCAATCCCCCATACCTGGCAGTCCCGCTGGTAACAGGGGTAACTTGAGTACCCTGGGGTGCCCAATTTTTATACTTGTTAATTATTCTCTTAGTTTCACATATATTTGGTAATGTCTGTCCCCTGGTCGGCTTACCTCGGTTAAATAAAAGATTCTACATCTTTAAGGGTCAGTATATCAGTTTGTCAATGTGGCCCAAGGGCTGGCGGTTACCAAGTATATGTAAATTTTTAAATCTATGTTCCCAATAATAGGATCTTTTGAGGTATAATATGGATGAAAATTTCAACCAATAATGAGTAGTTAATTTAAAATCAAACCCCATCTTCCATCAGATACTTCAATTAGCAATGATAAATTAAGCAAAGTAACAACACTTAAAGAAAGATCAAAGGAAAGATACCAACCATGCCAAAAGTGTTAAAGAAGTAAAAGGGATTACCTTAAAAGTTCAGGAGTAATATAATTGACAAGAGTGAGTTATCTCATTCTCCATTTCGCCCTAGGAAGACGGAAGGACCTATAAACTGGTCCATGATGGCTTTCCAAGATTTCATGGCACTTAATTCCCTTATAAATAACAAAACTAAAAAAATGATCAATTCTCATAATCATAAATTAAGTTCTCAGTTCTAAATTAATATCCAATATTATTAAGCAAGCCTTGGCCAATCCAATAGTTCCAGAATTGTTATAAAATTGGCAGTATCCCTAGATAAACTGACAGACTTTGCACAGGGTTTGATCCACTAAGCAATCAGGACTTATGATATGAGGATCATTGTCATCGAAAATAACAAAATAATATAATATAAAATACAGAGCACCACGAAAACCTTACCCATGACGTAACTAGAAAAATTTGAGTCCTGATCCAGAGGTGGAAAAACTTTCCTCAACGGAGTTGACCCTGTTCAGGTTTCATGTCATTTCTTTCTTTCAGTAATGCCTGTCCTCTGGTTGGCTTGCCTTGGTTAAATAAAATAAAATACAGAGCACATGTTCCTGCAACCTCTTTTATTTAATCTTGCTCAATCTTGCAGATTCCTTACGTTCCGCTCTTCCTCTACTTTCTTAACAATGACCCTCCTCTTGATTGCCCATCTCACTTATATTTCAGCAGCTTGGACTATTCAGTTCCACTAATTCTCCTTGCTTTGGCTGGTTATTCTCAAAAATGCTATCTCCTTAATTGTAGGCAATTTAGATTGTGATTGTTGAATGTTGACATCGCCTTATTTTAGAGGCAAAACAGTATAAAAATTATTATTTTTAATATAACTTGTTAATCCCAATATCGCCTCATTTCATAGCGCTTAAATTACCAATAACTGTTTGATTCCAGCAGATTCCATTCATATTGCCATATTGGCTTATGGCTTATTGTCCAGTCATATTGGAATCACGACATTACCCCCTCCTTGACTGGACAATGAGGCTCCTATTGCTTATAAGCTCAAAGGAGTTTTGTATGCACTCAGTTAATGATCCAACCACAAACGGGGTCCTTGATAGTATATGCGTCAACCCCAGTTTTCTCAATGACTTCAAATTGACCAATCCATATGCTAGCCAGCTTATGTTTCCACCCAAATCCATGTTGGTCATGGAAGAGAACTATCTCACCATCCTTGAATGTCACCAGCCCGCTACAACATACCTGATCGGTGGCCTGATTCCTAATCTTCATGGCTAAGATGAAGGAATATGCTTTAGTTTGAAGTCTGATCAGAATGTTCGCAAGGTTTGTCAAATAGCAGTGGGGTTCCACTCCGCCTGTGTCCTCTACACATGAATAAAGTAACGCCGGAAGGGCCAGGTGTCAGCCATATAGTAGTTGATAGGGACTCTTTCCCGTGGTGGAATGATAACTAATGTTATAGGCAAACATGGCAGTTGAAAAAAGAGAACTCCAATCAGAAGGGCGATCTGATACTAGTTTTTGTAGTATGTTCACTAAAGTTCCATTCACTTGTTTGACCATTCCATTTGACTTGGGGTAATATGGGGTCATCAGAACTCCGCGGATACCCATAAGCTCATTTAGTTTGGGAAGGGTGTGCGAAGTAAAGTTGGTTCTGTTATCAGTGAGAATGAACTGAGGGCAACCATGGCGCTGAATAATGCATTCCATTTTAAACTTGGCCACTGTAAACACTCCCAAATCCTGTATTGCCCTTGCCTTGACCCACCAGGTCAAGTGGTCAATAGCCACCAGAATGTACTT
Organism: Massospora cicadina; assembly: GCA_022478985.1. NCBI lineage: Eukaryota > Fungi > Entomophthoromycota > Entomophthoromycetes > Entomophthorales > Entomophthoraceae > Massospora > Massospora cicadina. The sequence goes on from JAKSZP010003952.1 coordinate 76,073, forward strand.
ACAACGGTTGGTTCCTGTTGGCAAAGGATCAGCGACATCAAGGGAGACAGTATGCCAAGCGAAATGTGGTTTTACTAACCAATATGACATTGTATGGCGGTTTGGCTTCTCCACTTGGCACTGATGGCAATAGGAAATAGTTTTGAGCACATTGAAACTCATATTTTCCCAATAGTATCGTGGGTGTAACAACTCCATAGTCTTACACACGCCACCATGCCTGACTGACCTGTGAGCGCTCATAATGAATCCTGGCTGTGTGGAGGGCCGCGGAAAATTCACCATAGAATCGCCAATTTGTTTGTACAGTTCTATATTCTGCTGGAAGGAATTCATGCACAATTCATTTAACACTTTGACTACTTGGGGTGGTTCGTCATCATACTTTCTGCTGAGCATCTTGTCATACGTCACATCACTGTGGTCCGCCATCACTGCAACAGTTGGCATTTGAGATAGGCAGTCAGCGTTCTGATGCTTTGCTCCTGGCTGATGAAGAATTTCGAAATCATAAGCTTGCAGCTTAAGAGCCCATCGGGCTAGCCGCCCCTCAGGATCTTTCAAGTTCTGCAACCAGCGCAGCAATGCATTATCCATTACAACCTTAAACTTTACTCCATGCAAATAAACTTGGAACTGCTTGTATGCATAAATCAACGCTAAGTACTCTCACTTGGTTACGGTGTAATTTTGTTCATGGCAATTCAGGCTATGACTGCAGTACGCCACAGGGTGCTCCTCCCCTTTATCGTCCTTCTGAGACTGGTCCGCCCCAACAGTGGAAAGTGATGCATCCATCTGCACTATAAATTCCTTATCGAAATCAGGGTACCATAACATGAGTGCACTAATTAGTGCCATTTAGAGTGTATCAAAGGCAGATTGGCGCCATTCCATCCATTCAAACATGACATCTTTCTTTAGTAGCTCAAACAGTGGACCCCCAATGCAACTGAAATTGGGTATGAAGCGTCAGTAATAACCCACCATCCCCAAAAAACTTGAATGTCTCGCTTACTAACTGGCATAATCATCTTCTGGATAGCCTCCACCTTGGCGGTAGGGGTCTCAGCCCAGTTGCATCCACCACAGAACTGAGGTACTCCAGCTGATCCTTAAAGAAGTGGCATTTCTGGGGCTTGATCTTAATATTGGCCTCAGCCAGTTGGTAAAACACCTCTTTCAAATGGGTAAGGTGTTCAGTGAATGTGCAAGAGAAGACATTAATATCATCAAAGTATATGAGTATACATGACAGCTTCATATCGCCCAGAATGGTGTCCATTGCTCGTTGGAACGTAGCTGGGGCATTACATAGACCTTGTGGCATCCGAGTTGGCTGGAAAAGCCCTTTGGATGTGATTATGGTGCATTTTTCTTGTTCTGCCACGGGTAAGTCAATTTGCTAATAAATGGATATCAAGTCCATTGCTGAGAAGTAGTGAGCTCCACCCAAACGATCCAGCGCATCATCAATCAGCAGCAGATGGTATGAGTCTCTTTTGGTGACACTATTGAGCTTCAGGTAATCAATTACTACGCGGTTAGTACCATCCTTCTTTTTAACAATTAGAACAGGTGACGCCCATGGGCTCTTAGAAGGTTCGAGCATCCCCTGCTCTAGCAGCTTGTCAATTCCCTCAGTGACGACTTCTTCAGCTGCCCTTGATTGGCGGATTAGTCGAGACCTGATGGTGGGATGATCCCCAGTGACTAGTCAATGAACAACCCCTCGAGTGCACCCCAAATCATGATTATCTACCACACAAACCTCTTTATATTTTTTTAATAAAGCTTCTACCCAATCCTTCTGATCTTCTAATAACCCCAAAAGATTCACCCATGGCACAACCGCCATTACCCTGGGAGGCAGCTCAATTGGCAGACAAAATTCATCCAAGGAACCAAACTTGTTAACCTGGTTGATCTCCTCAATTGGGTTCAGATGTAAATACGCTATAATCTGATGTCAGCAGATTCAGAGTGGTTCTCTCTGAAGATTTGCTATCAATATCTTAATTTCCTCATGGACTGGAAGTATGATGCCTGGACCACGTGGGGCTCAAGCCGCAATTGCTTATAAGGGCTGATGATCTCCCCGTAAAGCCCAGATGGCTCTTCCACCTCTAACTCAGTGTCTACTATTACTTGGTGTCCAAAGGGAATGGATATAGCTCCAGCTGCTCTAAGTGGTAGTCCCTGATATTCATATATCTGATGGGGAAGGGCCTGAGTATTCCTTTAATTGATCATAGCGCACTGGAATCACCCCATCGCTGTAGACAAGGTTGATTTGTCCCATATGCACTGAATCCTTTGACACTCCTCTAGAGGTAAAATAAATTGGGATCCGCTGCCCCAAAATAGCGAGGGTCTCTTCCATCATTTCAATGACAGCTCCATAGTGTCGCATAAAAACAGTTCCAATTAAAAAATCATAGTTGATATTTGTAGTACTACTGCTGGAGCCACCACAACAACGGATCCAAACCGCAAGGGAAGTGCGCTATACACTCCTTTAGAGACCGTGGTTTCCGCCCCAGCAGTTTTATACACCATCTAGTGGTCTATTTCATGTTTTAAAGATATCTTTGCCACCAACTTAGTGGAGACAATGTTAACAGGAGCACCCATATCAACTATAGCGCGTACTCAGGTTTTAGCTACCACAATATCACAGTAGGTGCGCTCCGAGTAAGTTGAATGCCAGCTAGTTACTACATGTGATTTTAGCAGTTTACGTTTTCCCAGGAAATCTATAATACTTGCACCGAATGTAGGGTACTTTGTTATAATAACATTCACTGGAAGGGCGACTTCTACTCCTTTTAGGGACAACGCATCTGCAAATGGTTCTAGCTGGTCTGATGGACTTTGGTCAAACATTTGGCAAGCGTAAGGCTTTGGCTGTTCTCAAATCCTTGTGCTCATCATTTCTTTGAATTGTTTTGGAGACAGAACATTTACTTTCCCTAACTGGCTATTGGTAGAGGGAGGTATCATAATACTGGGAGGCTTCTGCTGCAATTAATACAGTAGCTTCAGGTGGGACGTATGAATTTGAGATAGCGGAAGTAAAGAGTTCTGTCTCTAATCCGCTCTGACTTTTTCCCTGATAACTTTGATCCTGTGGTATGTAAGGGGTCCATCAATTAGGGCACCATCGCCCCATGTGCCCAGTGCAACCACGTTTAAAACAACTTAATCCATAGGTCCTATGTCTGTGCTTAATATAAGCTGGCCCACTTGGTAGGGTATTCCAAAGATAATCAGCGTAACCAGACCCACATTGGTAGAAAGTCTGCTGTGAATTAGCGTATTCAGGTTCAAAGTGGTAGTTGATCAGTTGCCAGTTGGCAGAGATGGGATGGATGTTGGACTGCAATGAGTAATTTGGTGAAACCTGTACCAACTGATTGTTTTTCCCACAAAATTAGGGTTAGCAATGGCAACAGTGCGAATCTGTTCAATGTTGGGTGGTGGGAAGGATACAGCTAAGCGACGTACAAACTGAACAAGTCTAAGAAGAGGTACATCGGGCTCCAACAAAGGGGCCATGATGTTGAAAAGCTCAGGGTATGGTTTTACCGCAGAGGACATAGCAATGCACACATCAACTTAAGATAAATTCCTGCCCCAATCAACACATGGGCTTCCGCTATAAAACGCTCAGCAAATTTGGTGAGAGTCTCATTTCACTGAATCCCAACAGTCAAGAACTCAGCTTTCCGCTGCTACATTTTTGCAGTTCCGCTGAACAACTTTAGCACCGTCTTCTTTAATTCTTGATAGGTAATGGAACTATCTAGAAGATAACAAAATACTTGATCAGCACTTACAATCTCCAGGGTTGAGATCAACAGTTTTTCCCTTCATCAGTCAGAGGTTCCTTTAGTTGCAAACTAAAATTGTCAAAAGAACCCATGAATATTTCCATCACGATCAAATGGTGGCAGATTGTCACAGCAAACTTCCTGAATCAGCTCATATTGTTTTTTTAGCACAGTGTCCAAGGCAAATTTTAATTCCTTATATGCAACAGCCCCAGCATCTTGTGCAGATTTCCTATCAAAGCAACCAGACTGCGACATAGCAGGCAATTGGGTTTTATTTTTATAACTGATCAATGGGCCCCCTGTAGTAAGCACCACTGTTATAAATTTGGCAGTATTCCTAGATACACCAGCGGACTTTGCACAGGGTTTGACCCACTGAGCAATCAGGACCAACAATATGAAGATTGTTGTCCTCGAAATAACAGAAAATAATTTTATATAATATATGGAGCACTTGCTTCCGCAAACTCATTTTATTTAATATCTACAATACCGCGGATTCTTATTACACTTTTCTTCATTCGCTTAACAATGACCCTCCTCTTGATTGCCCATTTCACTTATATTTCAGCAGCTTGGAATACCACTCTCATAGCCTGGACTATTCAGTTCCACCAATTCTCCTTGCATCAGCTGGTTATTCTCAGAAATGAATTCCCCTAATTGTAGGTGATTTAGATTGTAATAGTTGAATGTTGACATCACCTTATTTTAGAGATGAATCAATATAAAATTGTTATATCTGATATAACTCGTTAATCCCAATATAGCCTCATTTTGAAGCGCTTAAATTACCAATACTGGTTTGATTCTGGCGGATTCCATTCATTTTGCCTTGTTGCCTTAGGGCTTATCGTCCAGTCATACTGGAATCACGACAAGAACCTTGACTTGGAATTAAATAACACATCCAACTTTGGCCAGTTTAAAAGCTTAACTTACCCATTCATAATTTCTAAGTTGCAATGGTAACCTATGCTATATATTGTAATGAGTTACTGGCGGTGCATATGCTATAAAGTGCTTGCAGCATCACTTCCATAGCTCTCAAAGGACATTCATTGAACAGAAAGATAACCGCGTCCTCTTCACCTACTGATTCCTGTAAAAGTGGCTCACGTCTGTCTAATGGCTTGTAACGCTCTATATGGTCAGCGACAAGTATGATCCTATAAAAGTGGCAATAAAATACTACCTAATTCTCTTTCAAAAAACCTGTTCACTTACACAATAAATCTCTAGTTGACGCCCACAACTCTGATATTATTATCCCTCTGGAGTGGATGATGTCAATATGGAGATGACAACCCCTATATTCCTTACTTTGGATCCTTAGATAGAGGAATCAGACCTAGCCTCCCGTGTATATCTACCAAAATATCTTTCACCTGATTTTGGAACCTTAATGAAAGCCTATGCCAAGAATTGGAAACCTATTGACTGGGGATACCATGTCATCAAAGGCACTATCCTACACTAAGGAAAATGATGGGTGCCCCAGGATTTCTGATAATAAATTATTTGTGAGCACCATGACCCCTGCAGCTGATCACCCTGTGAAGGACAAGACCACTAACCTCATTAAATGCACTACCAGTTGGAAAGGTTTCACCACAGATGTAACAAGATATTAAAGTCTGACTCACATGCCACCATAACAAAGTCAGACATCATAAAGCAACTGGACTTCTTTTCCTTACAGTAATCAGAAGGCCCTTGGACATCAGAATAATTAGATTCTGTTGTGTAGCTCTCCCCTCTCATAAATTAGTGCAGTGATGGTAATGTTTGACCTTTTATATGAAAAGGGCTCATTTAATACCTTGCAACACAAAGATTACCACAATGAAAAATGGACCAGTTCTTAAGCAACCTAATCTTATGCTTAATTGGGTCTTAAAAAGAGACTATGAGTGATTGGGGCACCCAGTTTATAGCGCAGTCCTGAAAGGCTCTGGGTTATTACTCTTAATTTGCCCCTGTCACTCTAATTCTTTCAACCATATCTGAAAGACAGATAAAAAGGGTGAACAGAGGTTTAAAAAAATTTGAGATACATAAACGCAAAACAAAATGACTGAGCGTTGCATTATACATACCCTTAGTTCACCTACAGTAATTTGAAGCACTCCTTGACTAATTTCTCGCCTTTTTGTGAAAGATGTTAAGCCAATCTATAACCTAGGCCTTCTCCCTTACAATAAGATGTTAGGAACTAATGAGAAGGCCAATGAGCTCAAAAAATTTCATATTATTGTAAAGGAACCTCTTGCGGACGCTATGACAATCTACAAAGAGTACATAGATCACAAACTTTAGAAAGGTCATTAGTACCTTCTGTGAGACTAATTGATGAGCTGGGCCAAGAATTTTTAAATTGAAAATCAATGTCAAAAGCTGATCCAAAATGTCTGTACCATTTAGGGTAATATATAAGGTGGGACCTGTACCTACAGGAGTGATTTTCGCATTTATAAGATTTAAGTACTTTTCATGAATGTTTCTGACCCCCTAAACTGGACCCATATCTGAGCCACTAAACTTATCATGGTGGATAGTGAACCTGAATACAAAATTGAAAATCCAAGATTATTTCTTTTCCCACTTCCATCTTAAGTATCTAGTCTTGTGGATATTATAATATTGTTTCCAATTGGGTATTAACTCAAGAATGCCTTCATGATCCAAAGCTGTACAAGAAATTTTATAAAAGAGGTTCCCTGAAGCTGCTAACGCTTTGTCTCATACTCAGCTTTGGGTGCTATGAATCTTTCCAACCCTCTAAAAAAGAATTTTTTGACAGGGATCTTATCTGGTGGAGTGGAACATTGAAAAGGATTAGAGGGTGATGTTGTAAGGAGAGTGTCTATAATTCTCCTGTTTCCAGCGAGGCAGTGCACAGTGCACCAGGATAACGCCAGGGAACTAGCCGTTAGTGCCAGAGTGATTAGAGCCCAGCAGAGGGTGCTGGAGCAATAACCACTTAGGCATATAATTGCAAATTTTATAAGAAAAACTTCAGGGAAAGCAACGAGGTGCACATATCAATTTTGGAAAAGCGACCCAGGTTTGAGGGAACCTGGGCGAACAAATGGTGCATGAGGGGAGAGCTGCAAGGTCCTTGCAATGGCAAGGGTAATGGAACGTGAGACCTCCTTGAAGAGGTTCATTCACAGGGGTGTTTGGAATATCAAAAAATTTTATAAATAGTGTAAAACAGGAAAATATTTATTGGGGAAGTTGACCAACAAGGAATGTTGGTTGGGGAACAAATTTTTGCTTGAGTGGGGGATTTAGGGGTTATGCTGCAGTGGGACCAAGCACTGATTCACCAATAGGGTGATACTGCCATCTGAGTTGGTTAAATAGGCCACAACTGACTTCACTCAAGTGATTTATTGAAGTTGAAGTTGCCCTGAGCGCATTATTTTGAAAATGGAATGGGTTTCAAAACCCCGCTCCTCAATAAGCTGAATTGAACCATCTGTGTTAATTTGATATATTATTCATTTTAACGCCTGTCTTGTTGTTAGGGGCTGGGCGTTAGGCACACCACTGGTCCCAACCTGGGCATATTTGCCCAAACCCAGCGTTGGTCCTGGGTGTGCTTCAGGTCAAGAAGGGCCTGCAACTTCACCCTCTGAGTCTCCTGGTGCCCAGCCTTGTCTTTGGGGTTGGTCCCCACTATTATGTCATGTGAACATGACAGATGTCACAGATATTTGCATTCTACCTGGGAAAAAAAGCGCCCAAAAGAATAGAAAATGGCCATAGAAAATCTCAGATTTCTCCCTCAAAAATGTGAATGATTTCTAAAGATAATAGGTAAGAACTGTGTAGTTGGCCACCTTTCTGAGAAATTTTTTGAGAAAGATAATGAAGCAGAAGTTGAGTTAAAAGATGGAAAAAGCCCAGAGCCCCAATATGGTCAAATTAAAAACGATATAATCATCAGTAATGTTAAAATTGGAAACAAAGCTTAAATTAATTATATAAGACCTGTAGCTCATATACAATTTTGAGACCCAGAATACTAACCCCCCCTCACAATCTAAATCACTTTTGATTTTTTTAATTCTCAAATTTAAGGATATTTAAACTAGGGAATAAACAGATTATATTTTTTTATTTTATCTTTTTTTGAGTTTGTTATGTTGTCATTGCAGAGTTGCCATTTATGCAGAAGGTTTCTGCCATTTCAAGGTATTTACCATCCCATAACTATGGTTCAAATTTGACCACTTTGCCAATTTTACAAATTCTGCGCCCCGCCATGCTTGTGATAATTTTTAAAAAAAAGTCTACTGTTATGGATGAGGCCACATATATACCATAAACTGATTCCTTAACCTCCAGAAGATACTTTTCCTGCATTAATCAATAACTTATTTTTGATAATAGTATGTGTTATGTAAAAAATTAACCCTTTTTATAGACTGCAATTACAAAAAAATTGCACTGTTTAAGATGATGGCAGCAAAGAAATTTTACAGATAACATTTGAGTTAATTTGGATACCTGGTGGCACTAACAAAAACAATTTAATTCCTTTTATGTCTTTGGGGAGAAAAAATAATTTGCAAGCACCTAATGATGAGGAAATTCAACTGACGCAGTTGATGATGGGAGTATTATTGATGTCCCATCTGATGCTAGTTTCAACTAAGTATTCAATTTAAAAGTACCAAATTAGAACAATTATCATTTTCCAATTTCAGATGGACATGAATTAGACACATTGAAATAGCTAAACTGAACCCTGTAACTTAAAGTCAAATAAGGGGTTAATATCAAGAAATGAAAGAATAATTTCCATCCCTGATCAAGAAGTGGGTATTACATAAGGAGAATCCCAACGTTCTGTTATGGGATATCCACCATGAGATGGAGCTCAAGTATTAGAGAACTTAAATAAATAGATGCCACAACTAAGTAGGAGAATAAAAAGCGCCTAACAATAAGTTCTCTATGAAGGTACAATACGTTCAATAATCCATTCCCTTTACTCTAAAGAATTCTTCTTGAATTTGGCTAGAAGTATATGAACTTTGTTTTTAGTATAAATAAAGAAGCTTTATATCAGGGGAGGATACCCCAGTGGTGGAATATTGACCATCTACCATTGCCTCCCAAGTTTGATCCCAGTCAATGAACTTTGGGTAGGGGGCAATTATGACTGTATTGGCATTGCGCACCAATTCCCTGACCAAGATAACAAATAGCAAATGCGGTCCATGGAGTTCCTGTCCCATTATACATCATGCATGGAGGTTATCTGGGGTTTATCCTTCTTTCCTATTCCTTTGATCCCTTAATTGGTATGGTATTGTCCCCAGTCAGCCCACCATGAATAAAATTTAAGAATTTAAGAAGCCTTATATTAGAGAATCTCATGTTTAAACTTAATTTAAATTTTTGGTTTATCTAAATAGCTCTCTAGTAACAAGTCTGGGATCAAAATCAAGCAGAAAACTCAGTAGTCAGTCTGAGATCTATTCAACTGGGACACTTTCAGAGAGGATATCTTGGTCTTAATAATGTCAAGGAAGAGGTTAGTTGAGAATTCTGTTAGGACTTGTTTTGGAGGCTAACGTGCCATGTATATGTTAAGAAGCCAAGAAAGTGCCTAAGAAAATATTGCTAACAGGCAAAAAAACATTCGCAACCTGCAACAATTGCTACTTTGTGTATTAAGAAGAGAGTCACTCAACAAGAATTGTATTATAAACCTCTATTAATTAAGAACCTCTTTTGGTTTCTAATCTTTGTACTCCACAACCCCTCATCAAAAACTAACATCATTTTTAAGATATAAAAAGGTGAGGCGTTAACTTCTACCTTAAAATTTAAACATTAGAATATAATTCCTGCACTTAAAGACCATTTTATACCCCTTTTCTTTCTATCATTCAAATGGGGAATCTATCATTAATTGTCTGGGATATTGCGACTTAAAAACCTCAGTTGCTTGATATTTTTAACTCCAATCTCTTTGAGTTTGCTTTCCATAATTCCCAAAAGTCCATTTTACCTTACAGATATAGCTTATCTATAACTTATCACATTGTAGAATTATTTTGATGGTTTTAGTGGCTATCTTTGCAAATTTTTGCTATTAAATTTTGTTAGTACAGGATTGAGCCAAGAGAAAACTGGGCTACAGAAGTGTGAGTTTCAACACTACTAGCAACAACTTTAGACTACAAGGTGAAACCCTGTCTTTGAAGACTTGTTTATGATTGATGGTAGAGGAATTTTGGGTGTCCTGCTGGGTAAGAGAGAGGGTGGGGTATTATGGGTATTTATAAAGCTACTATAGTTAGTTTCCTGTCCAGAAGTTCTTACCATAGTCTTTTTTTAAGTGTAAATAATTTTTAGGCCCTCTTTAAAAGCCATGATATTTAACAGTAATTGTTTGTATTATAATTTGAAATGATAAAAATAGAAACTTTTAAAATAAATTATGGGAAAATAAATATAAACCAATCTTCTAACAATTTAATTATCAGGGTGTTAGGTATTATGTAGTGATAGGGAGGGGAATTGCTATACTTTAAACATTGGGCTCAGATGCCAATTTTTAAGTTTAATAGTGACGGATAGAATTGTCTCAATTGTTTTTCATAGTAGCAACATCATTTGATATCCCCACACACATCTCAGGCTGTTTTAGTAAGCTTTGTTAGTAAAAATACACTTTGGTAACTTTAGAATTGGTAATAGTTTAATTAATATCTCTAACTTTTTTCTTTCAATATTTATTCAATTTTGGCTTCTTACTAAATTATTTTCACCTAGTTGTTGCCCAAGGTGTCATATTTTTTGTTTTGTGATGGCTCATTATTGAACCACCTGTCAGAGGGGAAATGGGGACTATGATGTGGTTACTAAAAAAATTTTAGTATCATAACATCTTTTAATTCCTATGTAAAATTCTGCAAATTTAAGGATTAGGATGAGCTTATGTTTGGAAATGTGTTGTGGAAGGCGCATGGCAAGCAGGGAGGGCAACGACTACCCTATCTTGTCTATGGTATGCCCTAGGTTGAAAATCTGGGTGAGAGGTAGTGCTTTGTGATTAAAGCCTATTTTAGACCTAAAAAGTGCATGCCCCTAACCAACTAAATGGCAGGAGCATTTGGGCCTTCAGATTTATTATAATTTACACTAAAGAAAACTTTGGTATCATGATTAAATGTTGCTTTTAACAATACCAGATATCTATCTCTTAAGATTTAGTCTTACGCAATCATTAGTATAGCATCTGATTTTAAAAGTTTTACTAATCTCATATTAAAAAGGGTGTGCACTTTATAAGATATCCTGTCTAAAAAAATTTAGATACTTTTTTGTTACAAAATTATCTTTATACTTACAAAGATATTCTATACACTGACAAAACGTTTTTCAATGTGAGTACTGAAGTAATCTTATTGTGTTGCAATTAATATGTTTAAACAATTTTAAGATAATTAGAAGTCAAATCTAATTTTTAATCCTTACTTGAGCTTGATGTTTTGCAACTTTACTGGCTAACAATTTGTCTGAAGCAAGCAAGTATTCATAATTAATCTAATAATCCAGCAAAAATAAACATCTACTATGAAATAAAGGTTAAATTAGACTTTGTAGTGTAGATTTCTAGACAATGTAACTCTTACAAATCTCAAAAACGTACAAAAGAAATACTAAGCACTTTCTTAAATAAGTTAAATATTCTGTATTAGTTGTTTATACTACTTACTCTGAACAGTAGATACAGGTTTAATTCATTGCTTCACCTCTTTTGAAAGTTAGTGTATGAAACATGTAGAATCTGCACCCATGATATATAAATGGTGAAAAAGCATTTTTTATTTTGGTTTAGTTATAGGCCAATCAAATCATATCTACTCAGTGTAAGCTTATAAGAATTAAAAAAGGGCTTATAAAAGTTTTCTTGTCTTATTATAGTGTCCCTTTTTTTAATAAATATCATAACTATTTTAAGTAAAGCAACAAAACACTTATTTTGAATTTTAAATTTATTGTGGGGAAGGCTGATCAGGGGACAGACTATTCTGATAAGACACCAGAGAAAACTAGACAAAATTAATGGGAGGGCACCCCAGAGAAGCAAATGCTGTCTCCTATTGCCAGCGGGAACGCCACTACTGGGGAGGGGGGCCACGTGTATAGGGGCAGGCACCATGATTGAGCATGTGTGTAGGAAGGGGTCAGAATTGATGAACCAAACTGGGAACCAGGACGAGACCAACTGGTAGCAATGTGGTGGGAGGTATCCAAACATCCACGCTTGAAAATGGTCTACTAAGTGCGATCAGAACTGGCGGACAGCTTCCTGGAGAGTGGAGGTGGAGCCTGAGATGGCATCCAAGACAATCGTGTGTATAGTCCACATGGCAATTGCAACCACCAATGCATGGAGGGAGGGTGGGAGAGGGGATGCCATTGATAAAGCAAACATTATCCCTAGACAAACTAAAGGGCTGTGCCTGATACTGGCAAAGTAGGCGTTGTACCTCACGCCATATTTCTTTAAAAGGAGGGCACTTTTCCAGGAGGTTAAACAGCGTTCCATACTGGCCACACATGACACAGGATGAGTGCAAAGCGTTAGAGCGCTCAGCAGTACATTACACCCATCTCAAGCAGCGCCACACATGGGAATGGATATGAGGCTGCAGAAGAGGTTGATGGGCGTACTTCCAAATGGCTTTCTGGGTTTCAAGGGGATAGGGGATGTCCGTCATGTCCAGGTAATCCACCATGGACAAGGTATGGGGCCTTGTAGTATCACTCCATTCAGAATGGGTAGTACCTGTACCTCCCGGGAAACTGAGGAGAAGGGCGCCCCCTCTGGGCTGTGTGCCCACAAATACAAAACCTCCACTCAGCGCTCCACATGGAGAGGAAAATCTGTTTGAAGTGTGGAGTTGTCCCATGTGGGCCTTCAGCCAAAGGATGGGAAGCCAGATATTTCAACAGAGAGTATGGGTGGGACGAGTTGGTGAGGCCCAGGCCACGGGAGAAGTTGGAGCAGACTGCACGGGACCAGTGTTAGACTGAAACTATAGGCTTGGTAATGGCAGCAATCCAGGTGCCAAGAATTTTGGCAGCATGGGCCTCAAAGTTGAGCGAGCACATACCTCCACTTTGGCAAGGGCCAAACATGACGTCAAGGTACACCAGCGGTGGGCGGCCCAACCAAAGCCACCCTTGCAGAAGTGCATATAGTGATTTGAAGAAACTTGGGAAGAAAAATAATGGCGTGGGCCCCAAACCAAACTTTGGAGATGAGCATAAATTTGGCTAGTACAACCCTGTCAGTAAGGGAAGTATGATGGGCTCTGAGGGAGGCTATGCGTTTCATAACGCTGTCCAGTATATGGTTTTCATCACCTTTGAGGCGTACCTACCAGCCTCCAACCACACTCCCAAATGGTGGACCAGGCCAATGGTGGGGCTTGGCACAATGGGAAGCACAGGCGGGGCATAGCGGGGTGGTCAGGGCAATCCAGAGCATACGCTAGCTGGTGTGGCGGATCAGAAACAAGGCGCTAGGGACCAGCGGGCTTGACTCCAACTAAGTAGAATGATTTTGGTCTTGGAGGCATTTAGTGCAGCATTACTTACCCTGGAGTAAACCTGGATAAGAGCCTAAAGCGCGCGTGCATCTTGATTATTATACACCCCAACCACACAGTCATCAGCAAATGACAACATTTTAACCGGGACTTGGCCATGCACATGGACCCCAGTAAGGCGGGCATTAACGTTACAAAGAAGTGGGGCAAGGCTGAAGTTATATAAAAATGAGTGGGCTAAGGGGTCACCTTGGCGTTGGCCCCTTTGAGGGCGGACTACTTCCGTGAGAAAGCCAGGGCCATGCACTGCCATTGTTTCAGATTCTTTAAGCAATATCACCCTGCTGATGAAGCGAGGGGGTAAGCGGAATTGGTGGAGGAAGGCCCTGAGGTATTCCCAGTTTACTTTATCATAGGCCTTCTTTTTTATAGTACTAGATGGTTCTATCATAGGCCTTCTGTTGGTCCAAGAATACAAGTGCCCCAGAGGCTGTGGACTGACATACATTAGCCACAGAGTGCACGTTGTCCCAAATTGACCTTCTGGGTATGAAACCAGAATTTCTCTCAGGAGATGAGAGCAGAGGCAACAATCCCAAGACGGTTAGCCATGATATTAGTAAAAAGTTTAGTACCATTGTTGGTAAGAGAAATGGGGCACCAGTTGGCCAAATCTAGCTTATCCCTTTCTGAAAAGCGTAATGGTGTAGGCCTCTTGCCCTCCGGGAAGGAGGCGCGTTTTGAAGAGGCTTTGGTTAAGAGAGGCAAGCAACAATGGGGATAAATCCTTGAAATAAAACTTATAGAACTCATAAGGAATGCCATCAGGGCCTGGGCATATCCTATACGGTGCACCACGGATGGTGGACCAGAGTTCATCCCAAGTAATCAAATATACCAACTCTGGGAAACAAGAAATGGTGTGGATGGGTGCACTATTGAGAATGTTAGCCATTTCAGCCAGCAGGATCAGTTCAGATCAATACAAATTGGAGTAATAGTTTTGTATCTCGATTGCCACTTCAGCCGGCATATCTGCTATGGAATTGTCTGGCCTTTGCATCTGTGTGCAGGCCAAGCTCAGGTGCGGTGCAAAGAAATTTTAAAGAAGTAAGTGGAGCATGTGTCACCCACTGTAATGTGTTTAGCTCTGTACTGAACACAATTCGACGCTTGTGTTGTCCCTCTAGAGCATCAAGGTGGGTGGCCACTTCTGCCCACTTTTGACCCCAAGCTGGGCTATAGCCCACTGCTGGGACGTTGTACTCCAAGTGGGCTAACTCATCCATAGCGCATGAAATGACCGCTGAAGCGGATCATGAGTGGCGGGAAGAAAGGTGAGGCTGTTGGATTGTGTTTGCTTTGAAGGCAGACCAAGTGGATATTGGATCAGCGCAAAATGGTGCAATAAACTCCGGATCTGTGGCCACAGATTCCATCCATGAGGAAAATCTTGGCAACACAATTTTGTCCGGGCAAAGTTTACACCAACTTAGAGCACAAGCTGCTGGGTTGGATAATCAGAAGGATATTGAAACCATCCTGTGGTCAGAGAAATCAATATTTATCATGGTGAAATGGGATTTTGGGTTTGAAATTTATATGTTGAAAGGATAAGGTCGATGCGGGACATGGACCTTAACTGGCAGTTGTGGACATGGGGGCGCAACATGTTTTTAGAAGTGGAACATGATGCGGCAAAGTATTGACCAACCCTAGGGTGTCCTTAATAATGTGGAGTTCTACATGTCCCTGAGGAGGTGAAGGTGATAAAGGCCAGCAATCAGTGGATGGGCTCAACCAACAGTTCATGTTGCCAATTACAAAATAGTCAGGGGGCAATGGAATGGAATTGACCACTGAGAAAATTCCCGATGTTCTCATGCACAGGTTGGGGCATAAATGTTGATGATAGCGTGCACTTCATCATCCAATGAAAAATTGACTATGAGGATGTGGCTGCTAAGGAAGGATTCAGATAATAAAAATAAAAAATTATTGTTCTTTTGAACAAGCACCCCACAGTGCTTGGACCAGAAGGAGAGGGAAGGGAGGAGCGTGGTTTTCCATGTTTTCTCAGAACCATGTAAACAATGGGTCTCCTGAATGGCCAGGATATCCACGGGTAAATTTTGTTGTAAAAAACCCCATTTCCTAGCAAGGGATGGCGAGGCCTTGAGTCCGGTGATGTTCAACATCCCTAAAGTAAAGGCTCCCCCCATTGCACCTTAGGTGAGAGAAAAGCGCACCTGAGCCCTTTGGCCTACTCCTGATCTTCATGGCACTTGTTGGCGCCTCGGGTATGTATGCTACATATTTGACAGTACGGGTAGCCTTATTAGTTGGGTTCATGTTGGCCTTTGCCTTCACTTTTTTCTCCGCTGTTGGACGAGATTTTTGCGGTGAATGTATTTGTGGTGCCCCAATGCTTGGAAGTGGAATGTCAGCAGGAAAGTTGGAGATCAGATTAGTTCCAATCAATGCTTGGGCGCATTTGTCAGGTGAAACTGACTCTCCCAGTGAGTGATCAGCTTGGGGGTCCCAATCGGCTTGGGCGTCCCAATCTGATTGGTCAAGGGATTCATGAGCTGCTTCTACCACGAAAGTCTTGATGTCCTCCTGGAGCTGGGAGGGCGAGATAGCAGAAGTGGTCTTGGCTGCCTCCTTGGCCGCTGCCTTGCGGGCCTGTTTGGCCTTCTTCTGCTCTTGAGGGGATATTGGCTTCACTAGTAAGTAGCATCCCTGCGCTCCCCACAGGAAGGCTGCCTTGGTATCGGCAGTCAGTTCATAGTGGGCTTCACCTCCACCCATTGAATCTGAGGGAACCTCTTGATATGTAATGCCCTCCTTGGTGGGGCAGGTGTGGGCCTTATGTCCAAAAGCGCTACAGCTGGCGCAGATGGGAGGTGCGCTTTCCACAGTGACCCTGAAAGGGTGGGTGGCATGCCCCTCAATGTTGACAAAAGTGATATTCAGGATTAGGGTTAGATCCTTTGCTATCCCCTCAGCTGGAGTTAGGACTGCAATTGCTTTGCCAGTTCACAGGTTTGGCATTAGCATAAAGCGCTGCATTTCAAAGAATTGTATTTCGCTGTATATGGCGAGCCCACCCTTCAGGTGTTGTTCAAGTACAGGGTGTTGGACCATAGTGGGCAGAAAGTTGAAAGTCACAAAAATTGGATTCTATTTTGTCCATCGGGTGCACTAAGTTTTGATGACCTTCTGACTGTCTGGGAGGTCTACAACAACGCGCACCATTGTAGCTTCATCCGCCGTCTCTTTGCTCTAAAAGCCTAGATTCAGCCAACCACGTAGCATGAAATGAGGTGTGATATTCACTGCATTCAGGAAATGAGTGTGCACATCCCCACAAAACGTTTCCCAAAGCGCCATCTGCTGAATATCCAGGAATACCCGCACTCTGTGTTCCTTTGATGAGAGTGGTTGGGAGTGCGGCGTATTGATGTACTGGTTGCATCGCGCTTGACAAGCTAAAATTTCTGTGAAAATGGTTACTGCCAGTTTTTGTTAAGTTTACTAATTCCTCTGGGTTCACTGGGGCGTTTGTGAACTTTGGGTGCCGCGGGGCAACACCTGTGCCCTTGACCTTACTTGCCCAACTGCTCCCTCACATGGGTGTTAACTAATCTCCTTGGTGAGATTATCAAACTTTTTCCAGACTTGAATTGAATGATGTTGCAGAAGTGATTGCAATGAGAGAGAAAAGTCTAGCAACAAAACATGTATCTAAGTAAAAAATAACTATACTAATAATTTTCAAATCTTTTTTTATATTATATAAGATCTAAATTAAGTATGTAGTCTTAGAATATCAAACATTTATTTTATTATTAAGAAGACAAATTAGGGGATGAACACTTCTGTTAAGAAAGTATAAAAGAATACAGAAGGAAATTTAGATACCCCATAGTAGGTAATTATCTCCTATTGACAGGTGGTATCTCTAGATTATATGATCGTTTGTTGTTACCTAATTATAAAAATATTACTTTATGATTGTGCAGGTGTTAGGGGGTGGAAGGCGAGTCAGTAGGGCGTATGGCTACCAACCTGAAGGTTGCAGGTTTGATTCCCGCCCTTCACACATCAATCGGGGTGCCAGCCAAAGGAAGCTATTGGCGGTTAGTAGGTCTAATAACACGAAAACCTTACCCATGACGTAACCAGAAAAATTTGAGTCCTGATCTGGAGGTGGAAAAACTTTCTTCGATGGAGTTGACCCTGTTCAGGTTTCATGTTGTTTCTTTCTTTCAGTAATTCCTGTCCCCTGGTCGGCTTACCTCACTTAAATAAAGATTGTGCAGGTGTTGATAAAGAAGTCAGTTTGTATGAACCAAACTGGAAACCATGAGGTAATAAATCTTGCAGATTTGGTCTCATGCACTAAACAGACAATGTTGAAAGTGTTCAATTAGGTGGGTGTGAGACCTTTCGACTGCAATTTTTAATAGTAAGTATTGTGCCTTTGAGTGCTTCCAGATTCACATGATGAAAGTACCATTTTTTATTACCACTACTAGAGATTAAAGTGATTCAGGTACAGGTGACTTTATATTTAGTGTAAACATGTCATTTGATAATGAGAAGTCAAATATGCTGTTATGACAAAATAGGTGCATCACTTCACGCCAAATTGCTCTGAATGAGGGGTCAGGTTTAAATTCAGTGAATTCCCTGGTGTTAAAATTTTTGCCCATATTCCCAGTCTGCTAGATTACCAGGAATCATTAGGGGATAAATTCCAAAAGTGAGGTGAATTGGAAAAGCGATTGATCCTGATTTCAGAGTAACTATGTTCAAGGAATTTTAGGATATTATTCTGGTCATATCCATTGGGGATCAATCCAGACTGATACTTAAGATCTCCTTGGGCGGAGTTCCCAACAAAATAGGGACATCTGATAGTGATTCACTATCAGGTGTACCAATTGGGATCAGTCAGGTTTAATCACTGACTGATTAGGATTGTAAGTAGTAAGTTGTGAGGCAAGTGATGCCACCTGCAACTAGTGAGTTGATCACTTGGTTTATGACCTGCATTAATGGGTAACAAGTCCCATTACCTAAGCTGGTTGCTAAATAAGTATGATTGATCTGCTTGGATTGAGAAGAAAACGTTAGGGACACATTTTCAGACTCTTTCCATTTAGGTCTCAAGGATGTCTAACGACGTAATCCTAACCAGGATGAGGAAGAGCATTGCTGAGATAAGGATGGGTGATTCAATAGCAACAGCTGCAGTTTCATTGAATAGGTGTCAACCAAGGATTTGAAGACTAATCCCCACTATAAATTTTTGTAAAATTCACCAATGGTAAAAAAGAAGTCTATATCCAGTATACTTTTCTCTCTCATTGCAAACACTTTTGCAACATATTCAATTCAAGTCTAAGTAAGCTTGATAATCACATAGAAGAAATTTCTTGTACACCCAATGTCAGGTAGCAGTTGGGCTAGTAGATTTAAAGGCACAGGTGTAGGCCCCACATCAACCAAGTTTCATAAATGCCACGGCAAATCTGGCGGCATAGATAGAATTAAAAGTAAAAAACTGGAGGTTACCATTTTCCTGGATATTTTGACCTGAAAAGCGCGGTGAAACCAGTCTATTATTATGCTGCTCTCCCAGCCACTATTGTCGGTGGAACATGGAGGCATGTCTTCCTGGATATATAACAAATGGCAATCAGGGAGAAGTTTTGTGGAATGTACACACACATTTCATGAACGCAGTGTACATCACACCACACTCCATGCCTTGCGGTTGGCTGGATCTAGGTTTTTAAAACAAAAATGCTGCAGATGAAGCCACAAAAGTGCAAGTGGTAGTGAACCTCCTGGATGATCAATGGGTAATTGAAATGAAGCGCACTTGCTGGGCTAAATTTAACCAAAATTTAACTTTTCTCTCTCGTTGCAAATACTTTTGCAACTTATTCAATTTAAGTCTGATTCTAGTTTGATAATCTCACAAAGGAGATTAGTCTGCGCCCATGTCTGGGAGCAGTTGGTCAAGTAAGGTAAGAGGAGCCAGTGGTAGGCCCGCGGCCTCAAACGTTCAAAAATGCCCCGGAGAAACTGGCAGAATACTAAAAATATAAAAAAACTGGCGGTCAGTATTTCCCCAGAAATCCTCGCTTGGCAAGCGTGATGCAACCAGTACATCAACACGCCGCACTCCCAACCAAACTTGTCGGTGGAATATGGAGTCCATGTGTTTCTGGACATCCAAAAACATCTCTATGGGAAAAATTTTGTGGGGATGTGCACACTTTTTTCCTGACCGCGGTGTACATTGCACCTCACTCCATGTCACATGGTTGGCTGGACCTCAGTTTCAAAATTAAGGAGGCAGCAGACAAAGCTTCTTCAGTGCGCATAGTGATTGACCTCCCTGAAGGGCAATGGGTTGTTGAAACCAAACGCACCAGATGGACAAAACCCAACCAAATTTTCCTCACATTTGACTTTTTGCCTACTATGGTAAAACGTGCCATTTTGGAGCAACACCTGAAAGATGGTCTCACCGTTTATGGTAAAATACAATCTTTTAAGATGCAATGCTTTATGCTGATGCCACACCTATGCACCAGCAAAGCCATCGCAGTTTAACCCCAACTGAGGAGATTGCGAAGAACCTAACCCAGATCCTACACTCCACATATATCAATATCGAAGGGCATACCACCCACCCTTTCCAGGTAACCGTGGCCAGCGTGCCCCCCATCTGCACCCACTGTGACACGTTCAGCCATAAGGCACACGCATGCCCCACCAAGGAGGGCATCACAAACCAAGAGCACCCCTCAGCAGCCATGGCCAGTGGAGAGGCGCACTATGAACCAACCACCAGCACCAAAGAGGCTTTCCCATGGGGAGCACAAGGCTGCTACTTACTTTTAAAGCCTATCTCCCCTCAAGAGCGAAAGAAGGCCAAACAGGCCCGCAGGGCCGCGGCCAAGGAAGCAGCCAAAGTCACCACCGCTATCCCATACTTCCAACACCAGGAGGACATCAAAACCTTTGCGGTGGAAGCAACTCAGGAATCCATCAACCAATCAGATTGGGAAACACATGCCAATTGGGCCACCCAATCTGAGGATCTGATGGGCGACTCAATTTCACCCGATCTTTGCAACCAAGCTCAGGTCAAAACTAACTTGGTTTCCAACCTACCTGAAAAAAAAATTTCGACCCTCTTGTGGTGCACCAAACTCATCCGCACCACAAAAAATTTGTTTGACATTGGTGAAACAAAAAGCGAAGGCAAAAGCCAACGTGAACCTTTCTGCTAAAATCAACAAAACTACCAATAGCGTTGCTGCAAACACCCACACTGCCATGAAGGCCCATGGGGATCTAGAGGAGGCTAGTGGGCCTGGTGCCCACCCCTCGCACCTAAGGTGCAATGGGGGAACCTTCACTTTAGGGACGTTAAATATCGCTGGACTCAAGGACTCCCCGTCCCAGGCTAGGAAACTGAGTTTTTTACAAAAAAATTTACCCGTGGATATCCTGGCCATCCAGGAGTCCCACTGTCCGCGAGGTTCCAGGGATGCTTGGAAAACCATGTTCCTTCTATCCCTATCCTTTTGGTCAGAGCACTGTGGGGTGCTAGTTTGGAAAAACAATTTTTTCAAATTTTTATTGTTGGAATCCTTCCTCAATGGCTGAGTAATCATTGTCACTTTCTCGTGGGATGACGTGGCACATGCTATCATCAACATCTACACCCCAACCTGTGCTCAAGAATGTCAGGAATTTTTCTCATTGGTCAAATCCCTCCAGTTACCCCCAGACCCTTTCATAGTCAGTGATATGAACTGTTGGCTAAACACACCAACGGACTGTTGGCCTTCCTCCTCCCACGCCCCCTAGGGTCACGTAGAACTTCTCATTCTAAAGGACACCCTTGGGTTAATGGATGCGCTGCTGCGGTGAGCCCCACTGCTTGAAAACATGATGTGACCCCACATCCACAACGGCCAATTAAGGTCCATAACCTGCATAGACCTTATCCTTACGCCGGCGAAATTCCAACCTCACATTTCCCACTTCAAAACAACATAATTTGAATTCTCCGACCACTAGCTGGTCTTGATAACCTACCACCTACCTGTCACAGCGGCTAAGGCCCCACATTGGTGCAAACTCTGCCCTCCCGAACTTGCATCACCAGGATTTTCCACTTGGGTAGAATCAGCAACTTTGGCAAAATTAGTTTGTTACACCTTTTTGCGCAGACCCCATCTCCACATGGGCAGCCTTCAAAGAGGATACCATCCGCCACTCTCTCCACCTCTCCTCCCGACGCTCATGAGCCACATTGGCCATCATCTCGCACACTCAGGCAGAGTTGGCACACCTGGAGTCCAACATCCCAGCCACAGGATACAGCCCTGCATGGGGCCAGAAGTGGGCGGAGGCAGCCGCCCACCTCAACGCGCTCAAAAGGCAACACAAACATTAAGTTTGTGTTCAGTACAGGGCCAAACGCATTACAGAGGGTGACAAGTGCACTGCATATTTTTTAAAGAAAATCTGCACCACGCCAGAGCGTGGCCTGCACATAGGTGCGAAGATCAGATGATTCCATCGTGGATACACCAGCCGAAGTGGAAGCAAAACACAAAAGTATTACTTCAGGTTATACCAATCTGATCCAATTCAGCTGGCTGAAGTGGCGGAATTTCTTGACTGAACCCACATCCACACCATTTCCTGATACACAGAAATAATGAATTTGATTACTTTAAACAAATTATGGATAGCCATCCATGGTGCACCAAACTGGAAATGCCCAGGCCCAGATGGTATTCCATATGAATTCTATAAAAAGTACTTCAAATACATATCCCCACTACTGCTAGCCTCACTTAACAAAGAGCCTTCTGGAAACGCGCCTCCTACCAGGAAGACAAGAGGCCTTCACTGTCACACTCTTCAAGAAAGGGGACAAGCTATACTTAGCCAACTAACGCCCAATTTCTTTAACTAACACGGATACAAAAAATCTAACAAAAATCATGGCTAACCATTTATGGATTGTAGCATATGCCACCATCTCCCCAGAACAATTCGGTTTCATACCCAGAAGGTCGATTTGGGACAACGTGCACTCTGTGGCTAATGTATGTCAGTCCACAGCCTCTGGGGCACTTGTATTCTTGGACCAACAAAAGGACTATGATAGAGTAAAGTGGGAATACCTCTGGGCCTGCCTCCATCAATTCCGCTTACCCCTCGCTTCATAAACTGGGTGATGCTGCTCACGGAATCTGCAACAATGGCAGTATGTGTCCCTGGCTTCCTAACGGAAGTAGTCCGCGCCCTCAAAGGGGCTTGCAACAAGGGGACCCCTTTGCCCACTCTTATACAACTTCAGCCTTGACCCACTACTTTGAAACGTGAATGCCCAACTCACTGGGGTCCATGTGCTAGGCCAAGCCCCAGTCAAGATGATGGCATTTGCAGATGACTGTGTGGTTGGGGTGTCTAATAATAAAGATGCACGCGCACTTAAAGCTCTCATCCAGGAGTATTCCCGGGTAAGTAACGCTGCACTGAACGCTTCCAAAACTAAAATCATTCTCCTTGGTCAGTATCAAACCTGCTGGGCCCCAGCAACTGTGCCCAGCCCGGCCCATCTGCTTGCACACATGCTCGCCCTCCCAGCTCACCCCACACCGCCCCACTGGTGCACCCCTTCGTGCCAGGCCCTACCATAAGGCCGGTCCGCCATCTGGGCATATGGGTGGAGGCAGGTGGGTACGCATCAGCAGTAATGGAGAGTCATATTCTAGATAACGTGACGAAGTGCATCGCCTCCCTCAGAGCCCACCCTACTTACCTTACTGGTAGGGTTGTTTTAGCCAACTCTATGCTCCTCTCCAAAGTCTGGTTTGGAGCCCACGCCATCCCCTTCTCCCCAAGCTTTTTCAAATCCTTGTATGCCCTGCTGCAAGTATGGCTTTGGTCAGGCCGCCCACCACCAGTATGGCTAGAGGTCATGTTTGGCCCTCATCATCATGGTGACATGGGCCTGCTTGACTTCAAAGCCCATGCTGCCAAGATCCTGGGCACCTGGATTGCAGCCGTCGCTGCCCCTATGCTCCCCTCTCAACACTGGTCCCGCGCAGCCCACTCCAACTTCTCCCACGCCTTGGGCCTCAACAATCCATCGAACCCTCACTCCCTGATGAAATACCTGGCTTCACACCCATTGGCCACAGGTTCTCATGGGACTAAAACCTACTACAAACGAATCCTCCTCTCCATGCGGAGCGCTGAGCGGAGAATTTGTATTACAGACACACAGCCCAGAGAGGCCGCACCTCTCCTCAGTTCACACAACAGGTATAGGGGCTACCCATCCAAGATGGCGTGATCCTCACACGGCCCCATGTCCTATCCAGGGTGGACTACCTGGACATGATGGACATCTCTTACTCTTTGAGACCCAAAAAAATTATCTGGAAATACGCACACCATCCTCTGTTGCAGCCTCAAATCCGTTCCCATGTGTGGCGCTGCCTGAGGCGGGTTACTGTACAGCTGAGTGCTCTAACGCTTTACACTCATCCTGCGTCATGTGTGGCCAGTATGGAACGCTGTTCCACCGCCTGGAGAAGTGTCCTACCTCTAAAGTGATATGGCGCGAAGTTCAACGTCTGCTGGGCCAGGATCAAACACATCCCTTCAGTCTGTCAAGAGATATGTTTGCTTTATCATTGGCCTCCCCCTTCCACCCTCCCTCCATGCTCTGGTGGTTGCAATCGTCATGTGGACTATCCACAAGATTGTCTTGAATGCCATCGCAGGCTCCACCCCCACCCTCCCAGAAGCTGTCCACAGATTCCAGTCTCATTTGGTGGACCACTTTCAAGTGTGGATGTTTGGATACCTCCCACTGCGTCGCCAACAGCTGGTATCCTCCTGGTTCCTAGTTTGGTTCATCAAATCGGACCCTTTCCTACACACGTGTTCAATTGTGGCTACGGCCCCTTCACACGTTCCCTCCCCTCCCCATAAGTGGCGTACCCGCTGGCAACAAGAGATAGCATCGCTTCTCTGGGGTGCCTTCCCTGTTACTAAGTTTTGTCTCTTTCAGGTCAAATTTGGAAGTGTCTGTCCCATGGTCAGCCTTCCTCGCAATAAATTTAAATAAATTAAACCAAATTTTCATACCTTTTGACTTCCTACCTACTACAGTAAAGCGCACTTTGTTGGAGCAGCACCTGAAGGCTAGGCTTTCCAAATATGGGGAATTCCTATCCTTTGAGATGCAGTGCTTTACAATCATGCCAGACCTGTGCATGGGCAAAACAATTACTGCTCTCACCCCATCTGTGGGGATAACGGAAGATTTGACCCAAATCCCTCACACTGCTTTTGTAAAAATTAATGGTCAAGACTCCCGCCCATTCAGGGTCACTGTGGATAGTGCGCCTCCTATCTCCACTTTCTGTCATGCTATTGGCCACAAGGCCGATACCTGCTCCACCTAGGAGGGCATTACTCAAACTAAAATTCTGGAATCATTTTATGATGCAGACGCCCAAGATGAAGCAGCATTAGACACTGATGCAGCCTTTCCACGGGGTGAGCCAGCTGCTACATTCAAGTAAAACCTGTGTCCCACAGGAGCGTAAGAAGGCCAAGCAGGCCCATAAGGCGGCAGCCAAGGGGGCGGCTTAGACCGCTTCTGTGATCCCATTCACCCAGCTAAGGAGGACATTGAGTCATTTGCAGTGGAAGTGGCTTGAAAATCCTTCCACCAATCAGATTGGGCCACCCAAGCTGAAGACCCAATAGGTGAGTCAATTTCACCCGACCAATGCTACCAAGCATTAATTGTAACAGAGTCATTCACCAATATTTCTGCCAAAATTCCACCTTTTTGCAATGGTGCACCACAAGTGCACACAACGCCAAAAATAGTCCATAAAGTAGGAAAAAAGCAGAAGGCAAAAGCCAACATGAACCTCACAGCTAAAGCTTCACATACCAAACCATTTTCTATAGAACAGAATACCCAAGCTGCCATACAGCAACGTACTAAAAAAGAGAAGGCCGAAGGGCATGGGTGCCCTTCCCCTCGCACCTAAGGTGCAATGGGGGAGCCTTTACTTTAGGGACGTTGAACATCGCTGGACTCAAGTCCTCGCCATCCCGGCTAGGAAAATGAGTTTCTTATCTTATAATCTACCCGTGGACATCCTGTCCATTCAGGAAACCCACTGTCTGCACGGTGCAGAGGAAGCATAGCAACTATGCTAATCCCTTCCCTTTTCTTTTGGTCACCGCAATATGGGGTGATTGTTCTGGTGACTCATAGTTTTTAAATTTATTTTGTCAACATTGTACCTTGACGGCTGCATCCTTGTAGTCACCTTTTTGTGTAATGACAAAGTGCACGCTGTCATCAATATATATGCCCAAACCTGTGCATAAGATTGTCAGGAATTCTTCTTGGTCATCAATATCCTTCTGCTACCCCCCAACCCATTTGTTGGTGACATGAACTGCTGGACAAACCCATCCACAGACTGCTGGCCCTCGTTACCTACACCCCGCAGGGGCATGTTGAGATCACGTTCTAAAAGCCACCCTAGGGTTGTTTGATACTCTTCCTCATCATGCACCACTACTCACAAACATGTCTCATCCCCACGTGCACAACAGTCAGCTAAAGTCAATGACCCGCATTGACCTTATTCTTGCGCCGTTGATATTTCAATCCCAAATTTCCCACTTTACAATGACAAAATTTAATTTATCTGACCACATAACGGTATTGGTTTCCTTTTGTTTGTCCAATTTAGCATCCCAGGCGCTGAAGTAGTGCAAACTCCGCCCCATAAAGCTCGATTGCTCAGTTTTTCCTTGTGGATAGACACCATGACCTTGGCTCCAAATTTTACCACACTTTTTATGTTAGACCCAATCTCCACCTGGTCAACCTTCAAAGCGAACACCATCCTCCAGGCTCGCCACATCTCATCATGTCACTCGCAGGCTGCCTCAGCAGTCATTTCATGCACGCTGGCAGAAGTGGACCACCTGGAGTCTAACGTCCCTGCTGCAGGCTACAGCCCAGCTTGGGGTCACAAGTGGGTAGAAGTGTCCACACGCCTCAAATCACTGGTAAGACAACACAAGCATCTGGTTTGTGTTCAGTATAAAGCAAAGCATATAATTGCGGGAGATACATGGTCCACTTAATTTTTGAAAATTCCTCACACTGTGCCAGAGCTTGGCCTGCACACAGGTGCAAAGGACAGACCACTCCGTCACAGATACACTAGCTGAAGTGGCGATCAAAGTACGCAACTATTACTCCAAGTTGTATCATTCTAATCCAGTTCTGCTGGCTGAAGTGTACTATTTTCTTAAAAGCGCACATATCTTCACCATTTTCTCATTTTCTGGAGTTGATAAATTTGATTACTTGGGATGAACTCTCGTCCGCCATTTGCAGTGCACCGTACAGGAAGTTCCCATGTCCAGAAGGCATCCCTTATTAGTTCTATAAAAAGTATTTCAAATCTTTTTCTTACTCGCTGCTGGCCTCTAAGAAGTAATGTCTTGTGTAAATGCGCCTCTTTCCTGGATGGCAAAAGTTCTTTATGATTACATTGTACAAGAAAGGGGATAAGCTGGAACTGGAAACTGGCGCCCCATTTCACTTACTAACACAGACAAAAAAATTTTTATTAAAATCATGGAAAATCGTCTAGGGGTTGTTGCCTCTGCTCTCATTTCCCCTGAACAATTTGATATTTCCCATAAAGTCTATTTGGTACAACATACACACCGTAGCTAACGTCTTTTGATCCACAGCTTCTGGAGCACTTGCTTTTAGATCAGCATAAGGCCTATGATAGAGTCAACTGGGATTACCTCAAAGCCTGCCTCCACAAGTTCCACCTCCCCTTTTGTTTCGATAAATTGGGTGATGTTTCTCATATAATCTGCCACAATGGCTGTTTGTGGCCCTGGCTTCCTCACGGATGTAGTTCGCCCTCAAAGGGGCCTACGCCATGAGGACCCTCTATGCCCACTCTTGTATGATTTTATCCTTGACCCACTTCTCCGAATTGTGAATTTCCGCCTTACTGGTGTCCATGTGCAAGACAAGCACCAGTCAAGATGTTGTCATTTACAGATGATTGTGTGGTTTGGGTGTCTAACAATCATGATGCACACGTTCTTGAAGCTATTATTCAGGTTTACTCCAGGGTAAGTAGTGTTGCACTTAACGCCTCCAAAACCAAAATTGTTCTCCTTGGTCAGTATCAATCCCGCTGGTCCCCAGCGCCCCATTTTCTACCTGCTTCAACAACTTGCTCATTGGATCGATTGCCCTGCCCACCCCACACCGCCACGCTTGTGCTCCCCTTTGTGACAAGCCTCACCGATGGCCCTGTCCGCCATTTGGGGGGTCTGGAAGTGGGAGGGTACGCCACAATGGTGATTAAAAACCATATACTTAATAACGTTACAAAACGCATAGCTTCCCCTAAAAGCCCATTAGACCTCCCTTACAGTCAGGGTAGTGCTAGCCAACTCTATGCTCCTTTCTAGGTTTGGTTTGGGGCCCACGCAATCTCTTTTTCTCCTTGTTTCTTCAAGTCATTATACGCCCTTCTGCAAGGGTGGCTTTGGTTAGGCCGTTCACCGCTGGTGTACCTGGACGTCATGTTTGGCCCTCTCCATAGTGGTGGTATGGGCCTGCTCAACTTATATACCATGTTTCCAATACCCTTAGCACCTGGATTGCTGCCGTTATCAACCCTACGATCTCAGTCCAGCACTGGTCCTGCGAAGCCCAATCAAACTTCTCCCACGCTCTGAGCCTCACCAATCCTGCCCACCCCCATTTTATGTTAAAGTATCTCACCTCAAATCCTTATGCTGCGGTCCCACATGGGACGTCGTCCTACTTCAAAAGGATCCTCCTCTTTATGCAGAGCGCTGAGTGGAGAATTTGCATCAGTGGGCACTCCACCCAGAGGGGGCGTCCTACTCCATAGTTCACCTAGTAAGTACAAGTACTACCCATTCTGAACGGAGTGATACCCATGAGGTCCCCTACCATAGCCAGGGTGGACTACCTGGACATGTCGGACATCCCCTACTCCCTCAATACCCAGAATGTCTTATGGAAGTATGACCACCACCTTCTTCTGAAGCCGCATATTTGTTCCCATGTGTGGCGCTGCTTGAGACAGGTATACCGTACTGCTTAGCGCTATAACGCTTTGCACTCATATTGCGTCATGTGTGGCCAGTATGGAACGTTGGTTCAATGCCTGAAAGAGTGCCCTCCCTCAAAAGCAATATGGCCTGAGGTCCAGCATCTCTTTCACCAGGATCAGGTACAGCCCTTCGCCTGTCTAAGGACATCTTTGCTTTATCCATTATTTCCCTCTACCAACTTCCCTCCATGCCTTAGTGATTTCTATTGCTATGTGGACTATCCACATGATTGTCTTAGATGCTATCTCAGGCTCTACTCCCAGCCTCCAGGAAGCTATACGCCAGTTCCAGTTGAATCTTGTGGACCACTTTCAAGCTGGATGTTTGGGTACCTCCCACCCCATCGCTGCCAGATGGTCTCATCCTGGTTCCCAGTTTGGTTTAACGCTTCAGACCTCTTCCTACATAAGTGATCAGTAGTGGCGAAAGCCCCTACACATGTAATTTTTCTTCCTTTTCTTGGCGTTCCCGCTGGCAACAGGAATTAGCGTTTGCTTCTCTGGGGTGCCCTCTTCTCGCTGAAGTTCATTTCGTTATTTTAGCTTACTTATTAGAAGTGTCCATCCCCTGGTCAGCCTTCCCCAAATATTTTTCATTTATAAAATTTAAAGTCTATCCAGAATATAGTGTAAGTAGTAAACTTTATCATCCTTCATTTGTTCTATTCTTTCTCAGGGATATTATTGCTATGTGCGATAATTGGGAGATTTTTTAAGTAAAAGAGTAAGAATCTGAGTTTGGATCCAGAGATGAAGAGGAAAGAATTAGGGATTGCTGCCAACTGTGTGTCAAACCAGAGAAACTGTCATCAGGGAATCTCAGAGAAGGCTGGGTTTTACAATATGAGGGAATGAATCCATATTTGGAGACATCTCAAGTTCCTGAGTGGGAATACTGGTCAAGAATTTGGCTGAGATCTAAATATTTCATTTAACTATGAAGAATAGTCTTCATACTATTATAAGAAAATTAAATCAACAACAGTAAAACATGTACAAAATGCATAAGAACTTAACCTGTGCTAGTAATAAATCTATAGATTATTGGCTGATAGTAACCAGACCTATAAATTTTTACAAATTTGTGCTCACTACAGGGGTGTAGTTGAGTAGAAGGACTTAAAAAAGTGTCATTTAAAGATGAGTTAAGAAAACTATAGATGGAGTTAGCCACCGCTAGTCAGAATGTCCTAAACTCAGTGGATCATCAAGAATTTGCAGCCTTGGAAGAACAAGTCACCAAGATGGAGTAAGGATTCAATAATGTTGCAAGTTTCAGGAATGAGTTACTTAGAAAAGTAACTTCATTAAAGAAGAAAGAAGGGGACTTAATATGAGAAGTCTTATATCTGAAAACGGAGCAGGAAGAAGATTGCATTCATTTGAGAAATATAAGCATTGATATTGAGTGATTGATAAAGCATGTTGAGAAGCTAAAAACTCACAAATGCGATTGTGAGCCAATTGCAGAAAGCAATGCCAAATAAAGAAGACCTTTTAAAATAAATGGGAAGTCAAATAACCCAAGGAACATGCCACCCACTTTTGCTGAAATTTTAGAGATGACGCCCAAAGTCAATCCCCAAGTGAGCCATGTGGCCAATCCTAGAGAATTGGCTAGAGATAACTCAGATGAATTTAAGGCAATGCCAAAATTGCCAATGTTCCATCAGGATAACGCATCAGAATTTTTCTGACTGTTCAATATGACTATGTATGGCTATGGTGATTGTCAAAAGGCGTTGACGGTCATGAATTGCCTAGACACTGACTGTCAGAACTTAGTGTTGCCCCACCTTGAGGGGGGCAGCTAGTCATATGCGGAGTCCAAAGTGGACATAATGAAGGAATTTAGGAGCCTGACGCACATGTCAAAGCGCAAACAGGAGTTTATGGGCATCCAGTTCCATAAGGACGAATCTTTAGCAAGACTTGAATATTAGATCTACTAGGAGTCACAAATCCTGGTTGGAGCGAAGGTACTGTATGACTTCAATGCCAGAGGGCACTACAAGCAGCCCTTCTTCCTATCGCAATTTGCACCGCATGATGTCTTCCATGTTTGCAACAGAAATTACTACCTCTCAAATGGTAAAAATTTGAATATTTTGATAGCAACCTTTGATGCCCCAAAAAGAAGCTTCAAATCCAATCTATTGTGCAATTCAAAATCCACAAAAAGGGAATGAAGGTTCTAAAGAGAGTAACAACCAAACCGTGATGGGGAATAAGACCAAATAAATCAGATGGGTAAAATAAAAAGGTTTGCTACCAATGCATTGGGAAAGGACATTTTGCTGTGTACTTCATGAAGACAAAGGATCAAATTAACGTGGTCCAAGTAAAAGAGTCTGCTGCCCTCAAGGAGTCAGGAAAAGGCCCGCAGCCTAGACAGAAAACAGTCTAGAGCTGCGGATAGCCTCTTCCTCCCAATATCATGAATAAGGGAAATTGATATCAGTGATCTGTTTGTGGAAGAGACATACAGGATCAACTGTATCAAGTGGTCAATTTGGACATAAATTCAGAGACAAGATATGGGGCAATTGAATTGACCCTATTGGAATTTTGTGAAAAATTACAATAAGCAGGCGCTATGAAGGTTACAAA
Organism: Massospora cicadina; assembly: GCA_022478985.1. Taxonomy (NCBI): domain Eukaryota; kingdom Fungi; phylum Entomophthoromycota; class Entomophthoromycetes; order Entomophthorales; family Entomophthoraceae; genus Massospora; species Massospora cicadina. Next base: position 107,387 of record JAKSZP010003952.1, read on the forward strand.
ATTATTAATTCAGTGTCTCTAGCAAAGATTGACACAATATTAATGAAGTTATTAGTTCCGTTGCTACAGTTGATTCCAATTGGAAATACAGAATTTTGTATGAAAACAGACCAAAATCAGGCACATGAGCCAAGAATTGAGGTACTTTATTAATTAAAAATCAGAAATATTTATTGAGAAAATTTAGTGGTTCTTCATGAGTATTTCCGTGATTCACCTGCGGTAAGATTTTTCCTAACAGATGAACAATATTGCTGATTATTATTGTTATTAATATACTTGTAATGATTGGGTTGGGACCATCTAGTACTAAAAAAAACATACTTGTAATGATCAGATCTACTAGAGCTCTTATTAAATGCAATTGACCTTCTTAGCAAGAGCTTAACCTCTTTGAAATGTTTGGTCATTTCAGATTGCTTGGTCATCTCAGATTGCTGATTTTCTTCAAATTGCTTAGCCTCACCAGTCATAGGAGGCTGATAACCCCAAAGGGTCTTTTTTCAGTCAAATTGAGAATTGGAAATATCCATCCTGGATTTTAAATTTCATTAGACTAAGATGTTAAATCTCGATTTGGCGTAATTCTGGTCATCTTAGTTGTACAATAACAATGCCCCTTCAAGATCTTGCCTAAGGGCACATATTTACAAAGAAACCTACTAGCATTCTATTGATAACAGTACCAGTACCTATAGCGGCATTAGAGTATTTAATACCCTGACAATAAATATGTTAAGGACCAGCCCATAAGGTGTCCAGTTTATGAATCCTTCCTCCCAGCCTATGGTGGTAGAAGAGTACAAAATCCCTGACTTGATATTCTGGTAACATAGGTCTACTAGCGTTGGTTCTGGTTCCTTACTTAAGGTGGTAGGAGCAAGGGAACTTGAAGCTAATGTTTGTAATTGGATGGTTTCATCAGCTAATCTCCTCATAGCTAAATCAGTAGTTTTGAGGGGTAGCTTCTTCAAGTATAGGTTGTACACTTGAGGGGAGGATAGGTTCCATACCATATAAAGCTTTAAAAGGAGACATTTCAATAATACGATGGTAACTAACTCTATAGGCTAACATCGCACTAGTGTAGTAAAGATTCTAACTACTAGGATCATTGGAGGCCATTTTTCGAAGAATGGCTACAAGGGTACCATTTGCTCGTTTGACCACACCATTAGTAGAAAGATTATATGGGGTCATAAAGATCTGATAAGTACCCATTAGTTTGGTAAGCTCAGCTAACACCTGAGAATGAAGTTTTTCCCATTATCTGATAACAGACTTTCAGGCTACAATGCCTGGTGAAAACTTGCTTGAAAAGAAAGGACGCCATCATCTTGGCGGTGACTGTGGAAACTAAAATAGCCTCCATCCATTTAGTAAAATGGCCAATAGCTAACAGAATATATAATGTCCATAGGTGGCCATAGGGAGAGGACCCACCACATCTTTACTAATAGTAGAGAAGGGTTCAGAATGTCCCACAATTTGGTGTTTGAACGTCAGATTTCCACCAAGTTGTTGTTGGTACCTAAGACAAGATTCCAGCACATCGTGTACAGGTTCCATCATGGTATCCCAGTAACAATGATTTTTTACCCACTGTAGGGTCTTAACGACAGCTCCATGACCTACAGTTTGGTGGGCCTCCATAATAGTATCAGTCCTCGCAGAGAGCCAAATAAAGGGCAGCCACTTAGATCCCAAAATTTTAAATAATGAACCTTCTTTAACCTGAGTGTCTTCAGTTAAGTATTTTAACTTCAAATTAAAATCCTTAGATTAATGGAACCAGAGCTCCTGTATACCAATCAGGTCATAAATGCGATCTTCCTCTGCAGAGAATAACGTTAAGATAGGCAATTGAGAAAGGCCATTGGCATTTTGATGTATATCTCCAGCGCGATGTTGATTAGTAAAGTCCTAATTTTGGAGCTTTAAAGCCCATCTAGCTAAGCGCCCATCAGGATCCTTCATTTGTTGCAACAACTTCATGGAAGCGTGATCCTTTACAATAGTGAAATGCTTGCCATATAGATAAGGGCGGAAATGCTTGATGGCGGACAACACAGCGAGGCATTCTCTCTCAGTAATGCTATAATTGCGTTTGGCCTTAGAAAGGGTTTTACTATAGTAAAAAATGGGGTGATCAACCAGATTTGTATCATGTTGAGCCAAATGGCCCCAATAGTAAAATCACTGACATCAGTAAATAGTATAAAAGGTTTGGAATAGTCAGGATGGGACAAGATTGGTGAACTCATTAAGGCTTGGAGCAACAGATCAAAGGATTGTTGCTGTGATTCTTCCCATACAAATGGGACTTCCCTGTGCAAAAGGTAAACTAAAGGCTCTGCAATCTCTGCAAAATGAGGTATAAATTTTCATTATTAACTAACCTATTCCTAAAAACACTTGGATATCGTGCAGCTTTTGGGAATTGGAATGTCCAAAATAGCTTATATCCTATTAGATAAGGGTAAAATACCCTCGCAATTAACTTTATGTCCCAAAGATTTCATCTCATCTTTTAAAAAAGCACACTTCAATGGTTTAAGCTTAAGCGAGGCACATTACAGGCAGCCATAAAACTTCCTTCAAATGAGCCAAATACTCGTTAGAGTGCGTGAAAAAACAGTAACATCATCTTGATAAACTAAAACATAAGATAGTTTCAACTCCCAAACAAGCCATCCATGGCTTGTTGAAAAGTAGCAGGGCAATACAAAGCCCCTGCGGCATATGAGTTGGCTCAAATAGCCCCTCACTAGAGATTAAAGCACATTTGTGATGTTCTTCCAGGGCAAGATCAATTTGCCAATAACTAATCGCAAGGTCCATAGCTGAGAAGTATTGTGATCCAGACATTAATCTTAATGAATCATCTATGCGAGGTAAAAATAAGAATCCATTTGAGTAACAGCATTGAGTCAAAGATAGTCCATAACCACTCTATGGCCCCCATCCTTTTTTCAGATGAGTAGTAAAGGGGAAGCCCATGGGCTCATAGAAGGCGTTAGTAGCCTGGCATCGAGGAGTTGTTTCAGTTCCACTGAGACCTGATCCTCCTTGACTTTTTTTAGTACTAGATGGATCCTCCTTGACTTTTCATTTGCAATATAGTCGAAATCAAATAGGGGAGTATCCCTGGTTTTCACCTGATGCTGTACCTCTTTCATTAACCCAAAATCTCCAGGACCTTTTGCAAATATATCAGCAACTCTTCAATAAGAGCTTCAGCTTCATGCTGTTTTTCAGTAGTTAGTGAATCTCCAAATTTGACGTCAATTCTAGCAACATTATGGGGATCTTCTAGACCAAATTCGCGTAAATCTCCACATCCTGATATGGATAATATGTTACTCACAAGAGTAGGCTGCACATAGATGATGGAATTATTGCAATTCAATTTCATAGGTTGAGAGTTGAGATTAGCTAGTAGAACTAAAACAGTTCCATCATAGGCAGGATCAAGGATACCAGGACAAGGTGAAGCCTCCAAATGAGAAGGATTTTGATTACTGAAGTTCTCTAATACATGATCAGTGGGTACAAACAATTGTATTCCCATATCAATTATGATTTTGAGCTCTGGCAAAACTCTCTCTATGCTTGGCATAACTTTCCAAGCAATTTATTTAGTAAATTAAAAGCAAACACTTAGATGCAAACCGAAGTTTTGCTCTGATGTTGTCAGATCCCCACCAACTGTCCCAGCGTGGGGCAACGGCGAAACTCCCCTCCATTTCCGTCCAACAGGAAAACGCGCTCAGAATGGCACGCCCAGTCATTCCAAACCCTTGGGATGATTCTTTCCTCCCAAGGATCTCAATGCCCATCTCGCCCAACCCCAAGCAGTGCCCCGCTGCCCCCTGGTGCTCCCCCGGAACAACATGCATTTCAGCCTTAGGGTCAAATATGGAAAATTCTTCCCCTACAATGACCAAGCCATTATTAAAATGGCACAGGCGGTGATGACACCAGCCTGTTTTATTGACTTTCTCCCCTATAAGGGGTACTTTGGCCTTGGCTTCCCCTGTGAAGCTGATGCAGCCACTGTGGCAATGGTGCCATTAATATTTAATAATATTCCCCTTCCAACAACTTGGACCTGGCTCCCAGCAGACACCAGATTGGTGGTCCAGTTCGCTGGTTTGCCCACCCACCTCCCCACTGAAGTGCTCCACCAGGAACTGATGGAAGGTTTGGCAACCTATGGCGCCAACCCCATCTTGCAATTTGTGGTCCTAAATGGGGCCACACGCCTCGCTGGGCCTTGGGCATATACCACAATCAGCCCTGAATCTAGTGAAATTGCTGTGTCAATTCCACCTCGTCCCACATCCCATCTTCCCCTGACCATCCATTCTGGGCCCGCGTTGAGGGCAGACAGATGATTTGTCCATCCTGTTCTGAGTTAGACCACTCAAAATGCAAATGCTCATACTCAGAAACTTATTCTGATGCCAAAAGTTTTCCCAACGCCCACCAATCTGCCACCCACCCCACGCCAACTCTGACATGGGGTACGATCCTACCTTCCCCTCCTCCAATGCCTGATGATGCAGTTGCACCTGCGGCCACCAATCAGCATCCACCTTGCCCCAGGGCCACGCATGATTTTTAATTAAGTGCAGGATTGGACCCCAGTTCAATCCCAGGCAAAATCCAGAAAACCTGGCCAATCCTCAACCATACGCTGATTCCCCAATCCAATTCAACCAAAACCCATGGGATTTTTTGGATGAAATTGACAAATCAGTTAATGTCATATAGGAACCATCACTGCAAATCGAGCGGTTCTGTAAAGCAGAATGGGACGCAAAATTCCCACCTCGAAAATATGCCCCACAACCTAATGCCAAACCATTCTACAGCGACCACCAGCTTGCAGTAGAAGCAGCCGCCACAACAGATTGCTGTCTGCTTCGTAAATCTGCCACCAAATCTGTGGCTGCACTTGCAGGAGGAATTCCACCTCCCATTATCCCCAAAGATCGTACTACACAAAGTAAGGTCAATATGAGAACTTTACACAAAAACGTCACTGAAACCATCCAGAACGTGGTAATAGTAGCACGGAATCTGAAAGCAAAAATAACCTGAACCAACATTGCCACATTTGTTAAACTCCCAGACGCCAGCCTCAAAGCTGAAGATGATTTGGCCAAAATCATCGTTGGCATTATGATGGCTGACAACTATTTGGAAGTTCCAGTCATCAAGGATATCAAACCCCAAGCCGTCAATGCCCCCACACCCTTATTATCTGCCTTAACACGCACCCTACTCTGGGATGAGATAAATGCAGCTAAAAATAATCCCAATCCCCCTCCTCATCCACCATGGAGGGATAGCAATATCCGCTGCCCACCTGGTTGGATATTTTGATAGGTAGGATTCAATTAATCCGTCCATTTTTGGAGTTTTGTTTGAATTGTTATTTTTTATTATGATTTAGTTTTAGTTTGGTAATGTCCGTCCCCTGATCAGCTTACCTTGGTTAAATAAAATGATTTGAGATTTTTGGGGAATGGTAATCGGAGAGTTAAAATATAAAGCCATTCCCTCTGAGGCACAAGATGGCAGATGTGAAAGTATATTCCTTGGACCTAGGATTTTGTATTTGATATGTGAGATAGAAATGGGATATTCTAGTAAGCAAAGACGTCATTTGAGTTTGCCTTTGCTATTGGTAACATCTTGTAATATCAAAGGTACTTGGTACCCAATTAATGAAAGTTTTTTATCCTTAGGACTAATTATTGCATCAAATTTGGTGAGAAACTTAGTTCCTAAGAGAAGAACATAACAGTTTTTATCCAATACCACTGCAAATGCTGACACAACCAACTTTTTTCCAAAGTGCATTGAAAGGAGGTAATAGGCTCCTATAGATTTAGTGTAGGAAGGTCCAGCAGTTCCATTCTCTCAGAAATGGTTTAATTCTGGCGCCAATTTGATTTTCTTAATACGTTTGGACGAGATTACATTGATAGGAAATCCCATATCAATGATAGCCTAAACTTTCACCTTATGCACGATGACTTCCACCTGGGTTATATCAGTGACAAAGTTTGGGATTGAAAACACTGAGGGATTAATCGATTGAAATGAATTAGAAGAAGAAGCATAAGCAGAAATAGTGTCTTTGTTGGCTAATTCATCAGGGATATCAAGCTCATCAGGAGCGGATACCACATAACAACCAGTAGAAAAATCAAAAGGTTTTAACTGAGGCACCTGAGGTAGGTCAACACAGGGAGTCTCATGCCCTATGCTGACTCGTCTTTTTTTGAATCCTTCGCTTGATTTTTCTAACATTGAGATACCATATGACCCACTATACCACAATAAGTGCACGGCTCCTTCTTCAGTTTGAATTTAGGTTTAGGTGGCATTGCATGGATGTAAGAATGAGGTTTACTATTAAGCTTGGATTTACCAACCCATTTATAATCTCCATAAGCGCTTCTTTGATGTTTATAATGGAGCTGAAACTTCGTTTAAGTGACTTCAAAATGTAATAGTAACTGAGTGCGAGAACTTAACGTACTAATTACAGCCAATATAGCATCATTAACGGTAATCCAGTCGCAAGTAGCAAGTGTCTTGGCCTCATGGTAGAATCATTTAACGAAATCCTGGATAGACTTCCCTCTTTTGATTTGAATATTCATAAAGGCTTACTTTTGGTTGGAAAGGATTTGATCACTCCCAAATTCCTTAATAAGTGCAGTTTTCACTTGAGCCCACATAGAGCAAACCTTAAGATGAGAAACCATGATCTCTTGAGCGAACCATCTTAGGCAAGAGGTGATATGGAGACCTTCTGTTGATCAGTTGCTCCATCCATTGCGCGTTCATAAATGAAAAGAAAAGAATGGATGCTACCTTTACCCAGTTTAAGCTTATTCTTGAAGGTAGATTTGAAAGGGGTGACTTCAGTGTTCAAGACGTGTACGCCCAATATTACAACCGTTACAGCCTCAGAGGGTTCAGACTCTGTGAAATGGGAATTAGGGGGAACTTAGTCAACTTGTTGTCTCAAGTGGTTCAAGTCACCTTGTAAATTTTGAACCTGTTGGTTAAGTTGGTCATTTGTAGGGGCTCGTTTTAAGTTGGAAATTTCAGTAAACATCTCAGCTTGATTGACCTCAAGTACTTCACATTTGGCAGTCAACCGCTCAATGGATGCTGTCAATGAAGCAAACCAGTTTTTTTGCATAGTTTGATTTGCATCGGGTAGACAATGTGCATTCTCAACGCCATCAAGTAAGTTGATTATGGAATAGTCTGGATCAGTCAGAAGACCTTCCAAGGATAAGTAACACCTTTGAGCTAGGGCTTGGATTTGAGTTTCCAATGTTCATACTCTTGATGCTAAGAGACTTAGAGGTTTCAAATCAAACGTTAGAAGCAAGGAGCCAGGGGGACCAGGAGATCCCAGGGGTCCTTGCGACCCATCTTTACCTGCTGGTCCCGGCAGGCCTTATTGACCCACTGGACCAGGGGGACCACATTCACCAGGAGGTCCCAGGGTTACTGATGGAGAGATAGGTGGTCCCAGTGGTCCCAGAGGACCAACAGGGACGGGTTCACCTTCTCTGATATTACCCACCACTTGGACAAGATTTTGGGTTAGTCCATTTCGCTTCCCCAAGCTCTTCTCATGTTTGGCCCACAGCTGATCCAGTTGTCTCTTAATCTCATCCTCCAAGGAGGTAATCCAGTGGTGAAAAGGTTTAGTGGCATCGGTAACTTGATGAGATGCTTCTTGGCTGATGCATCCCACAACTCCATTATCAATTATCACCAACTGGATATGAATATTGTTGATTTCTCTTCTATTATCAAGAATTGCCTCCAATTATCCCTTCCAAAGTTGGATGCTGTTTCATAAAATGAAGATAGTTGAGAGTGAAATTGTTGTGCTAGAGTCAATTGGCGCTGGATTTTGAGATGATGCAACCCTTAAATCTGAAGTAAATGATGAATAGCAGGATTTATATAATCCAGGAGATACTGTTCAGTTCTAGCTAAACCAACTTTGGTAGGCTGTAACACCGCTTAGTTATATAAGTTCATCATGTTGTCAGCAACTTTAGATGATTGGTCACTATTAGGGCGAGCACCGGGCTGAATAGCCCCCTGATTAAGCTTTTGACGGTTTTTTCAACATTTGCAGCTTGAATCTGATAATAAGATTGGTCAGGGACCTCGTTGGCTAAGTCCATTTAATCTTGAAATTAAAAATTATTGGTAGTAAGTAAAGGCATCTCTTGCCTAGTGGAGTGTACCCATTGGGTATTACTCATTGATTCCTCAGAAGAGGGGCTTTCTTTGATAGACATATTCATGGTTGTGAGTATGTTTTTACCAGGTAGCCTTGGGAGAAGACCTGGCAATGAGCACTATTATTGGAATTTTGTGAGAACTTATGATAAGCAGGCGCTATGAAGGCTACAAAATTGATAATTCCATGGCTTTAGCAAAGATTCACACAATTACAATGAAGTTATTAGTTTCATTGCTCTAGTTGATTCCAATCAGAAATACAGAATCCTGTATAAAAATAGACCAAAATTAAACTTTTCTTTCTCGTTGCAATCACTTTTGCAACTTATTCAATTCAAGACTGAATCTAGTTTGATAATCTCACAGAGGAGATTAGTCTGCGCCCATATCAAGAAGCAGTTGGGCAAGTAAGGTAAGAGGAGCAGGTGGAAGGCCCGCGGCCTCCAACGTTCAAAAACGCCCCCAGAGAAACTGGCGGAATAGACAAAAATTTTAAAAAACCGGCAGTCACTATTTCCCCAGAGATACTCGCATGGCAAGCACAATGCAACCAGTACATCAACACGCCACACTCCCAGCCACTTTCGTCGGTGGAATTTGGAGTCCATTTGTTTCTGGACATCCAACAAACGGCCTTATGGGAAAAATTTTATGAAGATGTGCACACAATTTTCCTGACTGCAGTGTATATTGCACCTCACTCCATGTCATGTGGTTGGCTGGACCTAGGTTTCGAAAGCAAAGAGGTGGCAGATGAGGCTGCAGTGGTGCGCATAGTGGTCGACCTCCCCAAAGGGCATTGGGTTGTCAAAACCAAATGCACTCGATGGAAAAAATCAAACCAGATTTTCCTCACATTTGACTTTTTGCCTACTACAGTATAATGTGACATTCTGGAACAACACCTGAAAGATGGTCTCGCCATATATGGCGAAATACAATTTTTTGAAATGCAACGCTTCACACTGATGCCACACCTGTGCACCAGCAAAGCCATCGCTTTCCTGACCCCAACTGATGAGATCGCAAAGGACCTAACCCAGATCCTGCACTCCACTTTTATTGATATCGCAGGGCATACCACCCACCCATTCTGGGTGACTGTGGACAGCGCGCCCCCCATTTGCACCCACTGTGACGCGTTTGGCCATAAGGCACATGAATGCCCCACCAAGGAGGGCGTCATATTCCAAGAGCACCCCTCGGTGGCCATGGCAGCGGAGAGGCACACTACAAACCAACTGCAAGCACCAAAGAGGCTTTCCCATGGGGAGCACAAGGCTGCTACCTACTGGTAAAGCCTATCTCCCCGCAAGAGCGGAAGAAGGCCAAGCAGGCCTGCAGGGCCGCAGCCAAGGAAGCGGCCAAAGCCACCACTGTTATCCCACACTCACAACACCAGGAGGACATGGAAACATTCATGGTGGAAGCAACTCAGGAATCCATCAACCAATCAGATTGGGAAGCCCATGCTGAGTGGGCCACTCAATCTGAGGATCTGATGGGGGATTCAATCTCACCCAATCGTTGCACCCAAGCTCTGGTCAAAACTGACTTGGGACCCATCCCAACTGAAAAAAAAATTTGACCCACTCAACGGTGCACCAAACTCATCCGCACCACAAAAAATTTGTCCGACGTTGGGAAAACGAAAAGTGAAGGCTAAAGCCAACGCAACTTAACTCTCCACAAAAATTAACAAAAACCCTGATAGCATTGCTGCTAACACCCGCGCTGCTGTGAAGGCCCATGGGGATCTAGAGGAGGCTGTTGGGCCCAGGTGCCCACCCCCTCACACCTAAGGTGCAATGGGGGAAACCTTCACTTTAGGGACATTGAATATCGCTGGACTCAAGGCCTCAACGTCCCAGGCTAGGAAACTGAGTTTTTTACAAAAAATTTACCTGTGAATATCCTGGCCATCCAGGAGTCCCACTGTCCATGAGGTTCCAAGGAAGCTTGGAAAACAATGCTCCTCCCATCCCTATTCTTTTGGTCAAAGCACTATGGGGTGCTAATTTAGAAAAATAATTTTTTCAAAGTTTTATCCTCAGAAACATTCCTAAATAGCCGAGTGCTTGTTGTCACTTTCTCGTGGGCTGATGTAGCGCATGCAATCATCAACATCTATGCCCCAAATGATGCATGCGAGCGTTAGGAATTTTTCTCATCAGTCAAATCACTCCTGTTACCCCAGACTCTTTCCTAGTTGGCGACATGAACTGTTGGCTAAATACACCAATGGACCGGTGGCCTTCCTCACCCCACACCCCCAGGGTCACGTAGAACTGCACGTTCTAAAGGCCACCCTCAGGTTAATGGATGCGCTACTGCAACATGCCCCGCTGCTCAAAAACATGACGCGTCCCCACGTCCACAACGGCCAATTAAGGTTTATGACCCGCATCAACCTTATCCTAACGCTGGCAAATTCTAACCCCACATCTCCCACTTCAAAACAACAAAAATGGAATTCTCCAACCATTGACTGGTCTCACTAACCTACCACCTATCTGTCACAGCTGCTAAGGCCCCATATTGGTGCAAAAATCCGCCCCTCTGAGCTCGCGTTGCCAGGATTTTCCACGTGGGTGGAAGCGGCAACTTTAGCAAAAAAGTTTGTTGCACCGTTTTGCGTGGACCCCAAATCCACATGGGCAACTTTCAAAGATGACACCATCCACCACTCTTGCCATTTCTCCTCCAGACGCTCATGAGCCACATTGGCGGTCATCTCACGTGCTCTGGCAGAGTTGGCACACCTGGAGTCCAACATCCCAGCTACAGGATACAGCTCTGCATGGGGCCGGAAGTGAGCTGAGGCAGCCGCCCACCTCAACGCACTCAAAAGGCAACACAAAAATTGGCTTTGTGTTCAGTACAGGGCCACACGCATCACAAAAGGTGACAAGTACACCGCACATTTCTTTAAAAAAATTTCGCACCACGCCAGAGCGTGGCCTGATCATAGGTGCGAAGATCGGATGATTCCATTACAGATACGCCAGCTGAAGTGGCAATCAAAACACAAAAGTATTACTCCAAGTTGTATTGATCCAATCCAATTTAGCCAGCCGAAGTGGCAGAATTTCTCGACTGAGCCCACATCCGCACCATTTTCTGATACCCAGAATTAATGAATTTGATTACTCTAACCAAAATTATGGACAGCCATTCGCGGTGCACCAAACTGAAAATGCCCAGGCCCAGATGGCATTCCATATGAGTTATACAAAAAGTATTTCAAATATATATCCCCATTGCTGCTCGCCTCACTTAACCAAAGCCAGTTGGAAACGCGCCTCCTACCAGGAGGACATGAGGCCTTTACCGTCACACTCTTCAAGAAAAGGGATAAGCTAGACTTAGCCAACTGGCGCCCCATTTCTCTAACAAACACAGACAGAAAAAGTTTAACAAAAATCATGGCAAATCGTTTAGGGACTGTAGCATCTGCCACCATCTCCCCAGAACAATTCTGGGTTCATACCCAGAAGGTCGATTTGGGATAACGTAGCTCTGTGGCTAATGTATGTCAATCCACAGCCTCTGGGGCACTTGTATTCTTGGACCAACAAAAGGCCTATGACATAGTAAACTGGGAATACCTCAGGGCCTGTCTCCATCAGTTCCGCTTACCCCCTCGCTTCATCAACTGGGTAATGCTGCTCACGGAATCTGCAACAATGGCAGTACGTGGCCCTGGCTTCCTAAAGGAAGTAGTCCAACCTCAAAGGGGCTTGCGACAAGGGGACCCCTTTGCCCACTCTTATACAACTTCAGCCTTGACCCACTACTGCGAAATGTGAATGCCCAACTCACTGGGACCATGTTCCAGGCCAAGCCTCAGTCAAGATAATGGCGTTCGTAGATGATTGTGTTATTGGGGTGTCTAATAATCAAAATGCACACGCGCTTGAAGCTCACATCCAGGAGTATTCCCGGGTAAGCAACGTGGCACTGAACGCTTACAAAACCGAAATCATCCTCCTTGGTCAGTTTCAGAACTGCTGGACCCCAGCAATTAGTTCCCAACCCAGCCCATCTGCTCGCCCATGTCCTCACCCCACTAACTCAACATACACCGCCCACTGGTGCTCCCCTTTGTGCCACGTCCTACCATAGGACTGGTACGCCATCTGGGCGTGTGGATGGAGGCAGGCGGATATGCATCAGCAGTAATATAGTGCTGTATTCTGGACAACGTGACAAAGCGAATCGCCTCTCTCAGAGCCCGCCCTAATTCCCTCATTGGCAGGGTTGTTTTAGCCAGCTCTATGCTCCTATCCAAAGTCTGGTTCAGAGCCCACGCCATCCCTTTCTCCCCAAGCTTCTTCAAATCCTTGTATGCCTTGCTGCAAGGATGGCTTTGGTCAGGCCGCCCTCCACCAGTATGGCTAGAGGTCATGTTTGGCCCTCATCATGGTGGCTTGGGCCTGCTTGACTTCAAAGCCCATGCTGCCAAGATCCTGGGCACCTGGATTGCGGCCGTCACCGCCCTTACACTCCCCTCCCAACACTGGTCCCGCACAGCCTGCTCCAACTTCTCCCGCGCCTTGGGCCTCAACAATCCATCGAACCCCCACTCCCTGATGAAATACCTCGCATCACACACATCGGCCACAGGTCCTCACGGGACTAAAACCCACTACAAACGAATCCTACTCTCCATGCGGAGCGCTGAGTGGAGAATTCGTATTAGCGGACATACAACCCAAAGAGGCCGCCCCTCCCCTCAGTTCACACAAGAGGTACAGGGGCTACCCATCCATGATGGCGTGATCCCCATTCGGCCCCATGTCCTATCCAGGGTGGACTACCTGGACATGATGGACATCCCTTACTCCATTGAGACCCAAAAGACTATCTGGAAATACGCACACCATCCTCTGTTGCAGCCTCAAGTCCGCTCCCATGTGTGGCGCTGCCTGAGGCGGGTGTATCGTACATCTGAGCGCTCTAACGCTTTACACTCATCCTGTGTCGTGTGTGGTCAGTATGGAACGCTGTTCCACCGCCTGGAGAAGTGCCCCACATCTAAAGTGATATGGCGCGAAGTTCAACGTTTGCTGGGCCAGGATCAAACGCATCTCTTTAGTCTGTCAAGAGATATGTTTGCTCTTTCAATGGCCTCCTCTCTTCCACCCTCCCTCCATGCTTTGGTGGTTGCAATCGCCATGTGGACCATCCACACGATTGTTTTAGATGCCATCGCAGGCTCCACCCCCACCCTCACAGAAGCAGTCCACAGATTCCGTTCTCATTTGGTGGACCACTTTCAAGCATGGATGTTTGGATACCTCCCACTGCATCGCCGACAGCTGGTCTCCTCCTGGTTCCCAGTCTGGTTCATCAAATCAGACCCCTTCCTCCACACATGTTCAGTTGTGGATACGGCCCCTCCACACGTTCCCTCCCCTCCCCATAGTGGCGTTCCCGCTGGCAACAAGAGATAGCATCGCTTCTCTGGGGTGCCTTCCTGGTACTAAGTTTTGTCTCTTCTGAGTCATACTTGGAAGTGTCCGTCCCATGGTCGGCCTTCCCCGCAATAAAACTAAAATAGACCAAAATAGGCTACGTGAGACAAGAATTGAGGTAATTAATTAAGAGTCAGAGATATTCATCAGGAAAATTTAGTGGTTTTTTGCGAGGATTTCCATGATTCACCCAAGGCAAGATCTTTCCTAATAGATGACCAATATTGATAATTATTATTTTTAATTGATATACTTGTAATGATCAGATCTGATAGAGCTCTTATTAGATGCAATTGACATTCTTAGCAAGGGCTTAGCCCCTTCAAAATGCATTGTCATTTCAGATTGCTTGGTCATCTTGGATTGCTGAGCTTTTCCAGATTTCTTAGCCTCACCTGTCATAGAAGGTCAATATCTACACAGGGTCTTTCTTTGGTCAAATTTAGAATCAGAAATACCAATCGTGGATTTTACAATTTCATTAGACTGAGATATCAATTCTCAATTTAGAGTAATTCTAGTCATCTTAGTTGTATCTCCAACAGACCCCAAGATAATAGAAAGTTACCCAGCTGTACACCCAACAACTGTCAGACAAGATTCGAGCTGCCAATAATCTTGATGAATTGTCCAAAGTCCGATTAGATGAGGTAAACTTGTCAATCCCCCTCAGCATGATAAAGGAATCTTAACCTGATTTATTGGAACAAATCGTTCACACCCTTGATTCGGCTAATAATGCAACTATACACTCAGTGAACTTTATCTTACAATACTCCAAGTGTACATATATAGATATACAAGTGAATTAAGTACAGATGAGGGCGATCATGGACATTAGAGCTCCCATAAACATTGTCTTGACCAAGATGGTGAAGAGGGTGAAGATCTTACCTGACTTGCAACACAAGAAGGAGTACGGGACAGCTGGTCTGAATACCTCCATCTCAAGTGGAGCATATAGCTCTTTGCCACTGGGATTTGGGTCCCTGGTGGTATCTGCACCAACAATATTTTTAGCCACCAAAGCTATTAAATTCTAATTGGGACGGAATTTATATGCATTTATGGAGTTTAATGTGACTTTAAGGATAATACATTGACCATATTGGGTCAGACGTTATCATTGGTCTATAGTAAGGGTGGTGAAGCTCCACTGAATAGGAGAAACAACTTCATAAATCTGATATAAAATGATGCATTGTCTCAATTTGATACCAACTAGTTGGTCAGAACTGACAAGAAATGCCGACAGAAATCCTAGAGAACTGGGGAATTCCACTGAGGATCAAGAATGAGAAAACCATACTGCCAGGATCGCAGATGATAGCCAACATGGGGTTGACATTGGAGATACCTGAGCTGCTGTATGGGGAGGTTGGAAGCCCCTGGAAGAAGTCCATAGTAGAGCCTTTGGTGGCCCCTAGAATAATAATTCCAGGCCATGGAGAAATTTTAGTTCTTCTGGCGAATTTAAGTGAAAAACTGATGGAGATTAGGAAGAATCATATTATTGCATTTGTTCATCGAATCCTGATGGCAGAATTGAGGAGAGACCACAAATTGGACTCTCATTGAGATTTGATTACTGGCTGGGGTAACCAAGAGTATTAACCTATTGGTTGATCAAGAGCAACTCGCTGATCTGATGGAAGGCCAGCACGAGGAAGTGCTCAAATTGTTCAAAAATTACCAGGAAGTATTCACTCAGGACTACCATTATTTGGGATGCATAAGAGATATGATCCACAAGGTTGACACCGGTAAAACTTGCCAATCAGGATGAGACCAATTTGATGGTCAAAATTAGCTGAAGTGGTAGTGGAAGATGAAATCATCAAACTAGTGAAGCATGGGCTTCTATTTCCATCTTTGAGTCCCTAGGCAATTCCAATTCTAATTGTGAAGAAAAAGGATGGCTCAATTGCGTGGTATCTAACTACCAAAAGCTGAATAAAATTGTGAAGAAAAATTAGTGTCCCCTACCAAGAATTGATGATATGCTAGATTGATTGAGAGAAGCAAAGTATTTATCCACATTAGGTCTGATCTTGGGATATTGGCAAATCAATTTGCTTAAAGAAGACCAAGAAAAATGTGTGATTATTACCATACAGGGGCTATACCAATCGATGAGGATGCCCCAGGGTCTATGAAATGAGCCTTCAAAGTTCCAGAAGGCCATGGACGCTGTACTGAGTGACTTGAAGCTGTCATGCATCCTGGTATACTTGGACGATATCAATTTGTTCAGTAGGATGTTTACTGACCATCTACACCACTTGGAAGAAGTATTTAAGAGACTGTTTGCGGCTAACCTGAAGATTAAGCCAAGAGAGTGTCACTTCTTCAAGAAAGATTTGGAATAACTTTGATTTGTGATAAACTCTAGTGGACTGCAGCTGCAAGCCCAGAAGATTGAAGCCATAGAACAGATAGCTGTGTTGAAGAGTTTCCAAAACATACAAGTGTCCCTTGGAATGGTCAGATACTATAGAAGAATTTTTGGGACTTTTCCTGAATTGCTGAGCCCGTATCTCATCTGTTAAAGAATCCAAAAAATGATTTGTATGGAATGAGAAAGCATAAGAATCCTTTGATGAGCTATTCTGGTATCTAATAGATTCTCTGATTTTAAAATAGCTAAAATCAATCAAGAGTTTATTATACAAACTGATGATTCGTTGATGGCAATTAATACCATACTAAGCCAAGTAGATGAACTTATGGATGAACATCCAGTGGTGTATGTGAGCTGGACACTCTCAGATACTAAGAGAAACTACACCATAACTGAGCATGAATGCCTTGTGGTCATTTACACCTGTAAGAAGTTTTGGGTTACATCCACAGAATGCACTTTAAAGTGGTAATGGACTACTCCTCGTTGTGTTGACTTCATGATTTGAGAGAACCAGAAAGACAACTGGACTGATGGGCACTTAAGCTACAGGATTACAATTATGAGATTGTCCACCAATCAGGGGCTTCTCACCAGAATGTGGATGGCTCATCATGGTTACCAATGGTCCAGATGGTATACCTGCAGGCGGATGAGTTACATCAGATAATGGTTGATGGAGAAATTGTGAATGAGCCCCAAGAAATTTAAGGTACACTTTGAAATGTGTTGGAAAACACTGAGACCATGGATGGACAAGTGTTTAAGATGATTTATGGGAAGCGGTTACTATTTCAAAAGCCTTCAGAAAGAGCAGCTATTGTTCAAGATGCTCATAAGGTTGTCAGGCTTGAAGGCCTGAGAAAAACAACCAATCATATTTGTCAGTACTAGTTCTGGGAGTCAATCAACTACACTGTCACCGAACATCTAGCTTGTTGCATGGAGTGCCAGATGCACAAGCCACATAAGGATACAACTAGATATTGACTGGACTGCCCTGTATTTGCCTGTCATGCATTGAGCATTGATATGATGAGACCTCTGACAATGAGCACAGGGGGAGTCAAGTACATAATAGTTGCTATCAACCATCTGACAATATGGGTTGAGACGAAGTCCCTGGCAAAAGTAGACGCTACCAGCACCGCAGTGTTTATCCAGGATCAATTAGTAGATTGACATAATGCCCACAGGTCTTGCTTAGTGATAATGGGACTGTTATAAATTGGCAGTATCAATAGATACGCCAGCGGACTTTGCACAGGGTTTGACCCACTGAGCAATCAGGACCAACAATATGAAGATCATTGTCCTTGAACCAACAGAAAATAACTTATATAAAAATATGGAGCACTTGCTCCCGCAACATTTTTATTTAATATCTTTAATACCACAGATTCTTCTTATTCCACTTTTCTTCACTCGCTTAACAACAATTTTCCTCTTGATTGCCCATCTCGCTTATATTACAGCGGCTTGGATGATATCACTCTCATAGCTTGGACTATTCAGTTCCACCAATTCTCCTTGCTTTGCTGGTTATTCTCAAATTTGCTATCGCCTTAATTGTAGGCGACTTAAATTGTAATCATCAAATGTCAACATTGCCTTATTTAGAGGCAAACTAATAAAATTGTTATATCCAATATAACCCATTAATCCCAATATCACCTCATTCCAAAGCGCTTAAATTACCATTGCCAGTTCAATTTCAGCGGATTCCACTCATTTTTCCATATTGACTTAGGACTTATCATCCAGTCATATTGGAATCGTTACAGGGAAAAACTTCACATCCCATGTGATCCCAAAACTGAATGAGATAATGGGGATCAGAAGAGTTGTGTCTGTAACCTACCAGCCAGAGACAAATAGACTGGTAGAATGAGTGAATGGAGCATTGGCTGCGACGCTGATGAAGCTGGTCACAGCAAGAACTTCCACGTGGGGAACAACCTGAGTTTGTGACATTTTCCTACAATATCAATCATCATACAGTGATGGGAAAAAGCCATTTGAGTTGTTATACAGGATGAAGGCCACATTGCCACCAATTTTATATTTAGTGGTGGAACTAACATTGGGGATGAGTGCCAAACAGTACTTGAACCAATTGACAAATATCCTAATTGAGATGCAATTGCAAGTATTCAATACTATGTTGAAGAAAAGGATACAAGCAAAATTGACGGATGGTAAGAACTGACTGGCCTTAGCAGAGTAATGAATAAGCGAAGGAGTGGCCTATTACAATATGCATGGTTTCAGAAGAAGAAACAAACTAGATGCATTGTGATCAGGTCCAGTTGAGATTATTGCCAAGATGGCAACTGACGCCTACTCCATCAAGGATCTCTTGGATGAAAGAGTTGTAAATTGAGTCCATGCTAAGTATTTGAAGCAATGGATTGATGAATTAAACAAAAGAGTTCCAGAAGGACCAATGAACAATTAAGTTAGTTATGTCCTGATGATTAAATAAGTCTGAAAAATGAACCTCTGAACCAATCTAGATGGTTAAGTCTAAAAAAGGACTATTGAACCTTGGAAAACTGGTATGTTTAAGAATACCTAGGACTCAGTTTGGGGGAAAAATAAAGAAAGATGGACCGCTGAACCAAAACAAGGTCAAATCCCATGGAAAAAATAAAGAAAAGGTAAAAGCTTGATAAAAGATAGTGGAAAAATTAAATTATTATAAACCACATAGAAAAAACAATATTTTTTATAATTTTTATTCTTATTAATTATCATCAATACAGGTATGATTCCGCCTATTTCACATCTTGGGGGAGGGAGGATGAATTGCAGTAGGAATGAATAGCCCATCCAAGTATTTGTAGTTGGATGCTAGTGAGGGCTAGACCTATGTCACAATTCTGATATGACTGGACGATAAGCCCTAGGTTGTATTGGTGGGATGGATGAATCTGCCAAGATTGATATGATTAATGTTATTTTGAGTGCCTCAAAATTAGGCAATGATGGACTGTTATTAAATCGCCTTGAATTGGGTGTTGTGAGATTAACAAATGAATAATTGACATAACCAATGAGATACGGCAAATTGGGTTACTAAGCCATGTAAGTAATATCATCCTAAATTGTTATGATATAAGCAGGATGAGATGGTTGAGGGAAGGTAGGTTTTTTATAGTGGAAGTTAGTGGAACAGCGGGAATCAGCTGTAATAAAATATTAATAAAGAAGAGTTGTGGGAGCAAGTGCTCCATATTTATTTTTTTATTTATTTGAGGCAAGCCAACCAGGGGATGGACATTACTAAAGCTAAAAATATACTAAAAAGTAACTATTTGGTTCAAACAAAACACCCTAATGAGCGGATTGAGTGAAATGCTTTAGAAACTGACCAACCAAGTGGGCAGTAGAAGCCACTTATCCCTCCATGGCAGAAGGGGAGGGGGGTCAGGGGGCTCATCTTTGGCAGCCTCTTTGGCAGAAGCTTCTTCCTCCCATAGTAGAGTGCGTGTCACAGCCGTCAGTAATGGCGTTTGGGCATCTGCAGTATGTGGTTCAAAATCTTTCAATTGGAATTTCATGGAAATTGCCAGCTAGTTGATGGCACTTAGAATTCAGTTAAAGCTTTTTCAGCTTTAATTCAGGCGTCTGGGAGTTGAATGAATGTAGCAATGTTGTTTTGGGTTAGATTTGCTTTTGGATTTCGTGCTATAGTTGCCACGTTCTGGATAGCATCATTTGCATTTTTTAATACTTGTTCACTTATATTTTGCTTTTTGGTGTTAAGGTTGCGGGGATAACAGGAGATGGAATTTCTCCTTTGATTATTGCTTTGATTTAGTGACAGATTTTCACAGGGGACGACAATCTGGTGTTGCAGCTGCTTTGACTGCAAGCTGGTGATCACTGCAAAACGATTCAGAATTTGGCTGTGAGGGTATAAAGTTGAGGGGGGTATTTGGCATCTCATTCTGCATTAATGAACTGCTCAATCTGCAGAGATGGTTCTTCAATGAACTTACCTGATTTGTCAATTTCAGCCAATAATTCCCATTGGTTTTGGTTGAATTGGATTGGATTGGGGAATCAGCGTGCAGTTGAGGTTTGTTCAATTCATTTGCAGAAGTATGGGATCGAACTGGGATCCAATCTGATGCTTGATTGGAGGAATTATTTATGGCATTGGGGTGAGGAGGAGGCTGATTGGTGGCTGCAGGTGTAGCAGCAGCAACAGGATTTGGGGGTGGAGGAGGTAGGATTGTGCCCCAGCCTGAAATTGCATAGGGTGGGCAGCGGATTGGGGGGTCTTTGGATGAGTCATCTGATCCCCCTGAAGTGATTGAGTAGGGGCACTTGCGTTTCAAGTGGTCTAACTCAAAACATGATGGACAGATCATCCGCCCGCCCTCAATGCGGGCCCAAAATGGATAGTTGGGTGCTGAGGGAATAACGGTGTGTGGCAGAATTGCCACCACAATTTTATTAAATTTGGGGCTTATAGTGGCATATGCTTAAGGCCCAGAAAGTCGTGTGGCCCCATTTGGGACCACAAATTGTATGATGGGATTGGAGCCATAGGCTTCCAAACCGTCCATCAGCTCCTGGTAGAGCACTTCAGGGGGAGGTGGGTGGGCAGGCCAGCAAACTGGACCACCAAAGTGGTGTCCGCTGGGAGCTGAGTCCAAGTTGTGGGAAAAGGGGTGCCCTGGAATACTAGGGGCACAGTTGCTGCAGTGGCAGCATCCACTTTGTAGGTGAAGCCAATGTCAAAATACCCCTTATAGGGGCGGAAATCGATAAATCCAGTGGGTGTCATCACCACCTGTGCCATTTTGATGATGGCTTGGTCATGGTATGGGAATAGTTTCCCATATTTGACCCTTAGGCCATAGCGCATGTTGCTCCAGGGGAGCACTAGGGGGCAGTATGGTACCACTTGGGTACGAGCAAGGTGGGCGTCCAGGTCCTTGGGTGGATTGAATTGGCCCATAGGTTTAGAATGACTGGGTGAACCAGTCCTAGCGCGTTTTCCTGCCAGATGGAAAATGTTGGGGGGAGTTTCGCCACTGCCCCACACTGGAGCAGCCAGCGGAGAATCTGAGGACATTGGAGAAAAACTACTACAGATGAATTCAATTTGTTTTATAAATTCATTTAATTTAGCTTAGAAAGTTATGCCAAGCGGAAAGAGAGTGCTCCATATTTATTTTATAAGTTTATTATTTTATTTTCAGGACAACGATCCTCACATCATTGATCCTAGCTGCTCAGTGGGTCAAACCCTGTGCCAAAACTCATTGAGTGTCCTTCATATACTGCTGATTTTACAACAGTAGTGCTCACTACAGGGGGCTCATTGATCAATTATAATATGAAAAAAACTCAGTTGCCAGCTGTGTTGCCCCAAGTTACTTATGTGGAGCTAAAATGCCGTTAGATGCAGTGCTTAAAAAACAAGATGAGCTGCTCCAGGAGGCCTACTGCAATAAGCTGCCCCCATTTGATCGCAAAGGGAATATTTATGGGTACTTTAAGCGATTAGAGATTGCAACTGAAGGAGTCTCAGATCAACAATAAGAAAAACTGTTGATTTCTTCCTTGGATGTCAGAAGTGCTTGTCAAGTCGTCTGTTATCTTCCAAGCAGCTCCCTTATATACCAAGAAGTCAAAAACACAGTGCTTCGGTTGTTTGGCGGAACTTATAAAGATGTCACAGCAGAAGGCTGAATTTTTAACCATCAAGTTTCAGCGGAATGAAACCCTTACCACGTTTTCTGAGCGATTTATGACGGATGCTCACGTGCTAATTGGGGCTGAAGTTTTATCTGAAGCAGAAGTGTGTATTGCGATGACTTCTGCTGTGAAGCCATACCATGAGTTACATAACGTTATGGCCCCATTGTTGGATGAAAATGTACCCTTGCTTAAACTTTTTCAGGTTTTGCATCATATAGCAGCCAAATTCCCTCAACCTAATGCCAAGTGGAATCCTTCTGCTATAACTGCTGAACCATCATATTTGGGGAACCTATGCAGTCCAGTTCAGATGTCAGCAAGTTATCATCAGCAGTTAAACGTCTACCCCATTCCTGCTTATTGCCCTCGGGCCAACTATCGCCCTAGACATGTTTATGCTGATCACTTTCAGCCCAACTTTTGACATGGTTTGTATCACATTGATCAGGGGCGTGAGTCCTATGGGTTATCTGTTTTAAATGCAGTCATAAGGGGCATCTGACACAATGGTGTCCTAATCAATTGGTCTCTTGTGTACAGCTGGAACAGTATAGCCAGGGAAAAGTCAGAGCGGAGTAGAGAATGGACTCTCTATCTCCGCTATACCAAACCAAGACGTCTCACCTGAACCCAAATTAGATTATTCAGTGGAAGTTTCCTTTCACAATGAGTCAGTTTTATATCAGCAGCCAGTTGGAAAGTGAATGTTTTGACACAAGTACAGTCAGCGACTATGGTGGAAAAGGGGTCTTAGATGCATGTTGATCCATATGCTCGTCAAATATTCTACCAAGTAACCCCTGAAAAGTTAGACCCCTCCTTGGATGCACCTTTTTTACAAGCAGTAAGCATCGCTCTTCCAGTCAAAACTATTATAGTCCAATACCCCAGAATTGGTAAGGGGATTGCGTGTTTCCTTGGAAACAGGGATTCCTTAGATGTCCATGTTATTAATAGTCAATATGCATCCTACTCTAAATGTACTTACTGTGACCTGGTTGTAGCTAAGACCAGAGTCTGTGCTATCATAGATATCGGCGCCCCTGTCAACATAGTCTCCACCAAATTGGTGGCCAGGTTGGCATTAAAACCAGATGTGGAACACTGGATGGTATACAGCACTGCTGGAGTGGAGAATACAGTCTCTGAGGGAGCATATAGTGCGCTTCCACTGAGGTTTGGTTCTATTGTCATGGTATCTCCAGCTATAGTGTTACCAAATAGCAATTACAATCTGTTAATTGGAACTGCCTTCTTGCGGCATTATGGGGCTGTTATTGACATGACGAATGTAACTTTTGAAATATTGGGTCAGCGGATCTCAGTCCACTTCACCTCTAACTAATATCAAATGATCTGGTGCATATGGGGAATATTAATCTAGCTTATGGCGGGAGTAATTCCAGTACACTACCATCAATTAAAGGGAAAAACCTGGGCCCTCCCTCAACAGATATATGAATATCAAGGGCTGACGCTTAGAGCTGTTAGACCTATATCCATTCCATCTGGGCATCAAATTATATTGAGCACTGATTTAGTGACTGAAATTCCAGATGGTCTCTATGGGGAGGTTATTGGGCCATATCAGCAATCATGGTTTGAGCCCCACGTGGCCCCAGGCATTATTTTACCAGGGCAAGGGGAGATCAAAGTTTTACTTGAAAATCTAAAAATGGTACCACTGCATATCCGCCGCCATCAAATAGTGGCATACTTACACTTAACCCTATCGAGGAGGTTCTTTTGGTTCATGAATTTGGGTCGCTGGAGGAATTTGGTCTGCCTTTTAAACCACAGCACATTGTAATGGCAGCTGTATCTGTGATGATTAATGGGGCTTTCAGAACCACAGAAGGATAGGGCAATTTCTTTATCTCAAAAATATAAAGAGATTTTTGCTGTTGACCATAATTTAGGATGTGCGCGGGGGGTGGTTCATAGGCTGGACACTGGAGATCATCCACCCATCAGGTCAAGGCTGATCCGCCAATTAAGGATGGCGGAAGAAGTAGTAACCGAGAAAATTAACAAGCTATTAGTGCAAGGGATGCTTGAACTGTCAAAGAGTCCATAGGCTTCACCCATTCTGATTGTTAGAAAAAAGGATGGCACCAACTGTGTAGTAATTGACTACCGGAAAGCTCAACAGCATTCTTAAAAAGAACTCATATTTCTTACCACGGATTGACGACGCTTTAGATAGGCTAGGGGGAGCTCATTTCTTCTCCTATGGACCTGATCTCAGGTTATTGGTAAATTGAGTTGCCACTGGTGGAGCAGGAGAAGTGTGCGGTAATCACATATAAAGTCTTTTCCAACCAACCCGGTTGCCACAAGGGTTGTGTAATGCCCCAGCTACATTTCAACGAGCTATGGATACTATTCTTCTGGACCTAAACCTGTCGTGTGTCCTTGTATACCTTACAACATTTTGTTTTCTCCCAAACCTTCCCCAAACACCTTGACCATTTAGAAGCTGTATTCTGCTGGCTCGCTGAGGCCAACATCAAGATTAAACTCTGGAAATGCCACTTCTTTAAGGACCAGTTGGAGTACCTGGGGTTTTTGGTTGATGCCACAGGGCTGAGACCTCAACCAGCCAAAGTGGAAGCTATACAAAAAATGACTCCGACCACCAGTAAGTAGATATACAGGTCTTTTTGGGAATGGTCAGATATTACCGGTGCTTCATCCCTAACTTCAGCAGTATTAGGGGCCCACTCTTTGAGTTATTAAGAAAGGACACTATGTTTGAATGGGCGGAATGTCAGCAACGCGCTTTTGATACACTTCAAATGGCTTTAACCAGTGCGCCGGTGTTATGCTATCCCAATTTCAAAAAAGATTTCATTATTCAGATGGATGCATCCCTTTCTGATGTAGGGGCAGTCCTATCCCAAAAGGATGAGAAAGGAGAAGAGCACCCCATAGCATACTGTAGTCACAGTTTGAACAGCCATGAACGCAATTACACCGTGACAGAGAGATAGTGCTTGGTGGTAATCTAATCCTATAAGCAATTTTGGTGTATTTGCATGTGATGAAATTCAAAGTTGTAATAGATCATGCCTTGCTATGCTAGTTAAAAAATCTGAAAGAATTGGAAGGGCGTCTATCCTGATGGGCTCTTAAGTTGCAGGCATACAATTTTAGAATTCTCCACCAACCCAGAGCAAAACACCAGAATGCCGATTATTTATCAAGATTACCTATGATTGCAGTTACTACAGATCTGAGTGATATCCTGTTCAATAAGATGCTTAGTGGCAATTACATCGATGAACCGCCCCCAGTCATCAATGTATTGGATGGAATAAAGCCAATACATTCCAGAAAAATGGGAAATTATATAAGCGGATAAGAAAACTACTATGAATATCCCAAGACCTTCCACCCACCCAACTATTATTATGAGTGCACACCGAGAAGTTGGGCATGGTGGCATGCAAAAAACATTGGAATTATTGCGGCCTCAGTATTACTGAGAAAGCATGAACTTCGATATTCTTGATACTATCTCCTCCTGTCACTAATGCCAAGTGAAAAAGCTGTTCCACCATAAGACTTCATACCGGTTAGTGAAGCCGCACTTTGCCTGGCACACCGTTTCAATTGATGTGGTGGGTCCCTTGCCAACAGGGGCAAACCGGTGCAAATATATCCTGGTAGCAATTGACCACTTGACCAGGTGGGTTGAGGCGCGACCAATATGAGATTTGGTGGCACTAACAGTGGCCAAGTTTGCTATGGAGTGTATAATACAGCAACACGGCTGTCCCCAATGCATCCTTACTGATAATGGGACAAACTTCACTTCACACATTCTACCTAAGCTAAATGAGCTGATGGCCATCTTTGGGGTTCTAATAACTCCATATCACCCTGAGTCCAACAGAATGGTTGAACGGGCTAATGGAACTCTGGTGAACATCCTCTGAATGTTGGTCATGGGCAGGACCTCTGATTGGAGTACCCTCCTTTCTACCGTGGTTTTTGCCTACACTAGCTAGCATTCAGCCATGGGGAAAAGCCCATTCCAATTGTTTTATGGATGGCACCCCGCTCTACGATCTCTCCTATATGCTTGTGTAGAGGACACTGGCGGAATAGTTCTGCAACGCTATTTGACTGTCCTAACGAATACAATAATTAAAAACCAAAGCATACTCGTTCAGCTTAGCTAAGAGAATCAAAAGCCAGGCTGCCAATCAGGTATGGCGGAGTGGCCTACCCAGTTCAAAGATGGAGACATGGTCCTATTCCATGATCAACATGGGTTTGGCTGAAACCAAGCTGGCCAATATCTAAATCGGACCATTTGAAGACATTGAGAAGACAGAAATGGATTCATATACTATTAAGGACCCCGCTAGCGGTTAGACCATCAACCAAATGCATGCAAAGTTCCTCCAGGCATATAAGCAATAGGATCCTTATCATCCAGTCAAGGAGGGAGTAATGTCGCGATTCTGATATGACTGAATGATAAGCCTTAGGTTGTGAGGTAGGTTGGATGAATCTGCCGAGATTGATATGATTAATGGTATTTTGAGCACCTCATAATTTGACAATATTGTATTGTTGGTAAATCGCCTCAAATTGGGCGTCATGAGATTAACAAATGAAGAATTGATGTACTCAATGAGATGCAGCAAATTGAGTTACTAAGCCATGTAAGTAATATCATCCAAAATTGTTATGATATAAGCAGGATGAGATGATTGAGGTAAGGTAGGTCTTTTATAGTGGAAGTTAGCAGAACAGCGGGAATCAGCTGTAATAAAATAGTAATAAAGAAGAGTTGTGGGAGCAAGTGCTCCATATTTTTTATAAGTCTATTATTTTATTTTCAGGACAAAGATCCTCACATCGTTGAACCTAGCTGCTCAGTGAGTTGAACCCTGTGCCAAAATCCATCTTTTTATCCTTCATATACTGCTGATTTTACAACAACCTACATGCAACCATGTTCTTTGAGTGGATGCAGATCCCTGTGAGAAAGTGACTAGGGGAGGGGAAATTGAGATGTTAGGTGAAGCAGATTATGAAACCCCAGAGCAGGGAAGGAAGCAACAGTATAGAAAGAGGAAGTCAGTAAACAACCTTGAGTAATCCTGATATGGTACCAGAGATGGAAATTAGTTTTGAGTGCCTGCCGATGGGCTTTTTCAAGAACACTGGACATATGGGCTGGCAGCAAACAAGGGATACTGGATGGGGGTTGCCAAATCATGCCCCCTATTAAAGCCATCAGTGGGAGATACTGATAGGAATTTCCAGAAAAGAGATAGTCATGCAAGGAGCAAATGGCATCCTGCAAGCAACGACTATTAGCTTCTCAGAAGCTGAAGCAGAAGGAATGATGGAACCTGAGAGAGGCTGAAGGCTTCGTGGCCCAATTAAAAAGGACTTGGCTGGAAAATCGAAGAGCATAGGCTGTGGTATCCCAGTCTTGGATGTTCACAAGATTAGAGGAATTTAGCGCTAGGGATAAAATCTCGGTGACTTGGGCTCTCAATTCTGCATAAGGGAGTTTGAAATGAATACTGTTACCAATGGTGAGCTTGGTAGCCAAGACAGAGTGTTTGTAGTATTTTCCAAGTTGGAAGAGGAACTCAGGAAGCAATTCTGACACAGAAAGAAAAAAGTAATCAAGAGCAAAGGGCATAATTTCAGGAGCATCCACAACGATGTTTGGTGCATCTTTGAAAGGAGCCAAATCCAGGAGAGTTTTGAAATCCAACTCTGGAATTGATGGCAGAGGGAGTATCAGCTGTGAGTCATTCAATATGATTGCTAGCCTGGTTTCCAAAGGGTTGGTTACCGTTTCTGGTAATTCCATGGAAGGACTAGCCACTGGCGCCAGACTAGGCGTATGAGTCCTGGAATGACCATAGAAGTGTTCTGGCACACATCTCAACTCATCTTCTGGAAGAGCCAAAGACCTTGATCAGACAAACTGTTTAGTAGCTGTTGGTACTGCTACTTAGAATTTGACATATGAGCTGGACAAGAGGGGGATGTCAGA
Organism: Massospora cicadina; assembly: GCA_022478985.1. Lineage (NCBI taxonomy): Eukaryota > Fungi > Entomophthoromycota > Entomophthoromycetes > Entomophthorales > Entomophthoraceae > Massospora > Massospora cicadina. The sequence continues at coordinate 135,312 of JAKSZP010003952.1, forward strand.
CTTTTATGGAAGTTGACATTATGCACTCTACAATCCATCAAGATCTAATTTTGGAGAAATTAATCTCAAGTTTTATGGGATAAGCTCTCCAAGAGAAGAATTAAGAATGGCATGAGCCAAGAGGTTATGAGAGAAAAATAATAAGGGCGAACATAAGTATTCTTAATTGGGCCATGAAATGAACATTGACAGCAAGATTCTCCTGTCTAGGATAATGAGAAAAGTAGGAAATTGAGGACGCCAGACCAATAATCCTGAATATGACAGTAGGTCATATGCTCTGAAGGGAGGAAAACCAGATCCTGGGACTATATAATCATGAGTAAATAAATCAGCCTGGCATGATGGTAGATTGTGGGGACCATGCTCTGAGTAGGCAGTAGCATGGAGGAAGAGGAAGAGAGCCGCCTGACAAAGGTAAACCAAGCAGCATTGAGTTTTAACAATCATACTCCACTTGAGTAAATGATGTATTTGACTGAGTGTCTGAAGCGTTGTTCTCCTACCCCAGTTCTTTTGTCGCTGGAAATCTAGGCAAGAGAAAGATGTGTTGGGATTTTTGCCCATGTTGTTCTTGATATGACTGGATGATAAGCCTGAGGTCATCTGGTGAAATGAATGGAATCCGTTGGAATTGAACTGGTACTGGTAATATAAGTGCTTCAAAATGAGTGATATTGGATTTTTGATAAATTGCCTTAAATTGGGCGTCGTGAGATTAACAAATGAAGATTTGACAAAACCAATGAGATATGGCTAATTGAGTTACTGATTCATGTAAGTAATATCATTAAAATTGTTACAGTATAAGCAGGATGAGATGAACAAGGAGGGGGAGGTTTTCAGTGGGAAGAAAAGCAGAAGGATTAGGAAGAAGTAGAGAATTTATGCAGAGAGGGTCTGCAGTTAAAATATATTAAAATAAATACTAGCGACATTGGGGCGATTGCCCCATATTTTTATATATAAAATTATTGCGTTTAATTAAGGTCAATGATCTCCATATCGTTTGGCCATTGCTCAGTGGGCTAAACCCTGCGCAATTCGTTTGGCGGAAATTGACCATATCCGCAAAATAGTTAATAGTGGTGCTCACTACAGGGGGCCCATTAGTTAACTAATTACAACTTCATCAATGGTACTTATGGAGCAACCAGCTCACTTTGATAAGGTACTACCCCGGTGGTTGAAATAACTCACTATGGGTAACTGAAGCTTGCTTTGGATACCCTACTTCAGGCGCAAAAAGTGCTGTTTCAAGAGAATAAAAATATTACTGAGAAGCCCAACCATGCCTTTTGCCAAATGCTTTTGGTAGCCAATCATGTCAACCAACTTGCCAACCTTTTGAGCAGCACGACGGAGTGGCTAGACTGTGCATAGTATAAATTAGATAAGGTCATTAAGAAAAATGAAATCTGCAGTGACAGGCTGCCCTCATTTAACCATGATGGTAACATACATGGGTTTTTCAAGCAGTTTGAGTTTGCCATCGAGGGGCTTCTGATCAATGAAAAGCTAAAATATCGCTATCTGTGTTGGATGTTTCAAGTGCTGATCAAGTTACTTGTTATCTTAAAGATAGTACTGTATCATACTAAGAGGTGAAGGAGACTATAATTCGCCTATTTGGGGGCAAATCAAATATGGATCAACGCAAGGCAGACTTTTTAACAATATCTTAACAAAAAATGAGTCTTTAACACAGTTTGCAGAGCAATTCACTAATGAGACTCATGTGTTGTTGGGTGTCAATGTCTTATCTAATGAGGAGGTGGGCATAGCAATGATGGCAGCTCTCAAGTCCTACCACGAATTGCATAATGCTATGGCGTACACTCTTCAGGAGGATGCAGGGTTACTCAAGATCATCCATCATTTACACCGGTTATCCACCACTTTTAGTGCTCCCAAAGTGGATTGGAAGGATCCTGTACCTGCCACAGATATTTCGCTAAATGAAGGATCCCACCAATATGGGGGTAATCGGTGGGTCACTCCTTAGCCTCTTGACCCATGGGCGGGTCCTCTACGTCCCTATTATGATCAAACCGCTTATCCTTGGGCCCATAATAAACCGTGGTTCAAAAGTAGACCTAGATCTTCTGGGGTGATTCCAAGACGAGTGCTTGTCCCAAACATTTGTTTTTTGTGTGGCCAACCAGGTCATTATGCAGTTAGCTGTCAGGCAAAACCAAGGGTCCACACAGTATCCGTTGTCCCATATGAACAGGGAAAAGGGCGAGCAGAGTAGAGATGGAATGCTCTGCTTTCAATAATTCAATTTTAATTGTCCCTGATGTACATCATGAATCACCCTGTTTCACCCTCAGGGGCACACTCTGAGGATTTACTATACCAACAGATCCTTTACCACCTTTTGGCCTCAAGCAGAGGGAGAGATCCCAATTATGCGGACATGGGGCTCCTCCAAGACATATATAAGCCATACGCCTGGCAAATCCTTGAGCGGAATGGTACAATCGGCGGTGAACCCTCCTCATATGTTGCAGCTTTGGAGGGGGTGGATGTGGCGGCTCCTGTAGAAAAGATTGCTCAAGAGTATACTCATGTTGGGGCTGGTGTGTACACTTTTCTGGGTAATCAAACGCCCTTGAATGTTTATGTATCAAACACCAAGGGTTCTTCTTATTCAGAATGCACCTACTGTGACATATTTGTACAGAATACCAAAATTTGGGCGATCATTGATACAGGCGCTCCTGTCAATATAATATCCACCAGACTTGTAGCTAAGCTTCCGCTGAAGCCAGATGTGGACCACCAAGTAGTGTATGGAACTGCGGGGGCCCAGAGTACTGTGTCAGAAGGCGCATATAGCTCATTGCTCTTGAGGTTTGGGTCTGTCAGAGTATCCGCTCCAGCTGTGGTGTTGCCTAACAACCATTATGACATGTTGATTGGGGCTGCATTTATGCGGCACTTTGGGGCTGTGGTTAATATGGTGGACGAAACCATCAGTATACTGGGACAACAGATCCCTATCTATTTTACTTTCAGCGGAGTCCCAGAGGACCCAATCTGCTCCAGGAAAATCAATCTTGCTTATAGCGATGGTGTGATTCCTGTAAAATATTGATGGATGAAGTGGAGGACCCAAATGCTTCCAAACCAGATTTATGAGTACAAAGGGATTCGCTTCAAGCTGTGAATTCTTGGACTATCCCTTTGGGGCATCAGTTCATAATTGGGACAGAGCTCGAAATTGATATTCTGGAAGATCTGTATGGAGAGGTTGTGGGGCCTTATCACCAATTACGGCTCTAACCTCATGTGGCTCCTGAATTACTGTTACCAGGGCAGGGGGAAGTGAAGGTGTTGATAGCAAATCTGCAGAAGGAGGTGATGAAGATTTGGCGGCACCAAGTGGTGGCTTACCTGCACCTGATCCCTATTGATGAGGTCCACCAGGTACACGACTTTGGTTTGTGAGAAGATCTCAGCTTGCCTCTAAAAACCCCCTCAGAGTAATGACTGTGGTTCTGTGGGAGGCGCTAACTGGTTTATTGGAGGATCAGAAGGATAGGGTGATGGATCTGTTTAAGAAGTACCACAGCATTTTTGCAACTAATGATCATGACTTGGGTTGTGCTCGCGGGGTTGTGCATTGGGTGGACATGGGAGACCACCCCCTATCAGGTCATGACCTATCCATGCTCAAAGGCAGCAGAAGAAGTTGTATCTGCAGAAATAGATACCTTGGTGGAACAGGGAATGTTGGAGCTGTCAAAAAGTCCCTGGGCATCTCTGGTGCTAATTGTCAAAAGGAAAGATGGCTCTAATTGAGTATTAATCAATTATCAGAAGCTTAACAGAATTATAAAAAAGATTTATACCCGCTCCCACAAATTGATGATGCTTTAGATCGGTTAGGTAAGGCCAAGTATTTCTCTGCTATGGACTTGATATTGGGGTACTGGCAGATCGAGTTGCCACGGCGGAACAAGAAAAGTGCGCTATAATTACCTCAAAGGGATTGTTCCAGCCTACACGTATGCCACAGGGTTTATGTAACGCCCCCACTATGTTCCAGCGGGCTATGGACACTATTTTGGGTGACTTAAAGCTGTCATGCATTCTTGTCTACCTTGATGATATCAACATGTTTTCACAGACGTTCACAGAGCATCTTGGACACTTGGAGCAAGTGTTCCGCCGCCTTGCTGATGCTAACATCAAAATTAAGCCCCAAAAGTGCCACTTTTTTAAGGAACAATTAGAATACCTTGGCTTCTGTGGTAGATTCCAATGGGCTTAGTCCTCAGACAGCTAAGGTGGAAGCCATCTGCCATATGACTCAGCCAAATAATAAGCGGGATGTCCAGGTGTTTTTGGGGATGGTCAGTTACTATCAAAAGGTTCATTCCCAACTTCAGCTGTATTGGGGCTCCACTCTTTGAGCTACTTAAGAAGAGCGCTACCTTCACCTGGACAGATCGATGCCAAGCCACTTTTGATGTATTATGAACTGCATTGGCTAGCGCGCCTGTTTTGCAATACCCCAATTTTGAAAAAGAGTTTATTGTGCAAATGGATACCTTGCTTTCCGCTGTAGGGGCTGTGTTGTTCCAAAAAGATGATGAGTGGTGTGGAGCACCCCATTGCCTATTGCAGCCGCAGTTTAACTGGCCCTGAACAGAATTTTTTCATGACCGAGTGGGAGTGTTTAGCAGTAATCTATGCATATAAACAATTCTGGGTCTACCTCCATAGGGTAAAATTCAAAGTGGTAACAGATCATGCCTCTTTGCGCTGGCTAAAGAATCTACATGAACCTGAAGGGCAGCTCGCATGATGGGCTTTGAAGCTCCAAGCATATGATTTAGAGATTATGCATCAGCCAGTGGCAAAGCATTAGAATGCAGATTGTCTTTCCCGATTTACCCATGGTTGCCATTACAGTGGATGTGGTGGACATCATGTACGAAAAGATGATTGCATGCAAATATCATGATGAGCTGCCACCCGTGATCAAAGTGTTGGATGGGCTTAGGCAGGATACCTTCTTGCACAATGAGTAGCTATATAAGTGAATGGGGGAATTGACACTGAGTTTCCAAAACCCTCTGCCAGGCCTGCGATTATTATGGATGCCCATAGAGAAGTAGGTCATGGAGGGTTGAAAAAGATGCTGGAGTTCTTGTGACCCCACTACTATTGGGAGAGTATGCACTATGATGTGCTTGAGACGGTTGGTTGTTGCCATCAGTGCCAAGTGGAGAAACCATTCCACCAAAAAACCACCTACCAGTTAGTTAAGCCTCAATTCGCATGGCATGCTGTTTTGTTAGATGTGGTGGGGCCTCCGCTGACAGGTGCAAACCGCTCTAATATATAATTGTCACCATTGACCATTTGACAAGATGGGTGGAAGCAAGGGCTATCAATGATTTTGGGGCTTTCACTACCTCCAAGTTCATCCTGGAATGTGTTATACAGCGCTATGGTTGTCCGCAATTTATCTTAATGAACAACAGAACCAATTTCACATCACATATATTGGCCAAGTTGAATGAGCTCATGGCAATCTGTGGGGTTTTAACTACCCCCTACCACCCTGAATCTAACGGTATGGTGGAACGGGGCAATGGGACCTTGGTAAATATTCTACACAAGCTTGTAAATGAGCAGTCATCAGACTTGAGCACCCTTTTATTCACCGCTGTTTTTGCATACAATATCAGCTACCACTCAGCAACTGGTAAGAGTCTATTTCAATTGCTCTATTGATGACATCCAGCACTGCCTGCATTGCTTTACTCATGTGTGAAGGATACCAGCAGAATCAAACCTCACCACTATTTGTCTACCTTAACAAATGCATTGATTAAACTCCAAACCAAGGCATATTCCACTAGTCTTTCCAAGAAGATTCAGGATCATGCGGCCAATCAATGTAGATTCAGCGGTCTTCCGCAGTTTGGAGTAGAAGAATTGTCCTGTTTCATGACCAACATGGGTTTGGAATAAGGAACAAGCCCGCCATCATATGGAGTGGACCATTTGAGATCATCGAGAAGACTGGGGTTGATGTATACACCATTAAGGCACCCACAAGTGGCCATATAATCACCCAAGTACATGCTAAGTTCCTGAGGCCCTACAAGCAATAGGCGCTTATCATCCAGTCAAGGGGGGTAATGTTGTGAATTTGATATGACTGGATGATAAGCCTGAGGTCATCCGGTGAAATGAATGGAATTCATCAGAATCAAACCAGTACTGGTAATATAAGCACTTTGACGTGAGTCATTATTGGATTGTTGATAAGTCGCCTTGAATTGGGCGTCATGAGATTAACGAATGAAGATTTGACAAAACCAATGAGATACAGCGAATTGAGTTACTAAGCCATGTAAGTAATATCATCCAAAATTTTTACAATATAAGCAGGATGAGATGAACAAGGAGGGGGAGGTTTTTAGTAAGAAGAAAAGAAGAAGGAGTAGGAAGAAGTAGAGAATGTATGCAGAGAGGGTCTGCGGGTAAAATATAATAAAATAAATACTAGCAACATTGGGGCTATTGCCTCATATTATTATATATAAAATATTATGTTTAATTGAGGTCAACGATCTCAATATCATTTGGCCATTGCTCAGTGGGCTAAACCCTGCACAATTCGTTTGGCGGAAATAGACCATATCTGCCAAAATGTTAACAGCCCATATTCTCAGCTTTCTAGATTACTTGGAATCTCTAGAGGATAATTCCCTAATCTGAGGTGAATTGGAAATCAGTTGACCCTGATTTTGGAGTAACTAAGTTCAGAGGATTTTAGGATATTCGCCTGGGCATATCCATTGGGGATCAATCCAGACAATACTTAAGATCTTGTTGGTTGGAGTTGCTGACAAAATAGGGGCATCTGATAGTGATTAACTATCAAGTGTACCAATTGGGATTGGTCAGGTTTCATCACCGACTGATTGGGAATGAATAGCAAGTTGCAAGGCGAGTGATGCCACCTGCAACTAGTGAATTGATCATTTGGTTCATGACCTGCCTTAATGGGTAACAAGTCCCATTACCTAAGCAGGTCGCTATCCAAGTATGGTTGGTTTGCTTGGATTGAGAGGAAAACGTTAGGGACACATTTTCAGACTTGTTCATTTAGGTCTCAAGAATGTCCAATGACGGAATCCTAGCCAGGGTGGGGAAGACCATTGCTTTTAAGATGAGGATGAGTGATTCAACAGCAATAGCTGCCGTTTCCTTAAAGAGGTATCAACCAAGGGTTAGGCAACCAAATCACCACTATAAAAACCCTAGAATTTACCAATAATAAAAAAAGAAGTCTTTATCCAGTATATAGTTTAAGTAGTAAACTTTATCAGCTTTCATTTGTTCTAATTTTTCTTGGGGATATTATTGCTGTATGTAATAATTGGGAGACTCTTTAAGGAAAAGAGTAAGGATCTGAATGGGGATTCAGAGAAGAAGAGGAAAAAAATTGGGGATTGCTGCCTACTTGTGTGTCAAACTGGAGAAACTGTCAACTGGGAATCTCAGAGAAGATTGGGGTTGTACAGTATGAGGGAACGAATCCCTATTTGGAGACATCTCAAGTATTTTGAGTGGAAATACTGGCTTAGCGTTACGTTGAAATCTAAGAATTCCATATAACTATAGATAATAGTTGTCATACTATTATCAGCTGATTATATCAACAACAGTGCAACGCGGACAAATTGCATAAGAACTGAACCTGTGCAGGTAATAAATTTATAGGGGTTATTAGCCAATAGTAATAAGACCTATAAATTTTTACACCTGGTTACCAACATACTGCACAGGAGTCATGTGCAGCATGGGATCGTTCTGCTATTTAGTATGTGTGCCTCATACAGTTCCATACATGTGCATAGATGCAGGTTTGTAATAGAGAGTGGTGGGTATAAAAATATTGTTTTTCTTTGTATGGAGATCATATGGGATGTCTAATGCGTCAATGTATTCCACCTGTGTTATGGTGTATGGTCTACTTCTGGTATTTCCCTGAGAGGGAGCTTTCTCATGATGTTCTTAAGATTATATTGTCCCTGAAAATCCCCTTTCCAGAATTTGCTGCCAACATTTTCAATGTGCCATTTGTATTGTTATATGGTTAGAAGCACGCAATGGTTGCTTTGAATTTATGTTGCAATGTGTCATTAGGATGTGACGCTAGGTATTTTAACAGATTATTAGGGTATAGGGGTTGTCAAAGACAAATGCACGTGCAAAGTTTACTTGTGATGAATGGCCTAATGTTGCAATGGTATGTCCAGTTTTGTAACTTAGTTAATACAAGTTCCTAAGATGCGGTGAGCCTGCTTTGTAAAGTTTATTGGAATCATGACACCATCATAGCGTGTACATATATTATTTCATGTTTTACTAGTGGTTCAGACTCAGACCATATCCATACATGGAGTAGAGTTCAAAGTGATGATTTAAAAGATTGCAATAGCTATATGGCGTTTGCAGGTAATCAGATCATAGGTAGATTTGTCAGGATGGCAATAGCTACTCAGCCTGTTAATCATGTATTCTGTCCTTTGAATGGAAGCAATACTTTTATTTATCATGTTATGTATGTTACTCTTTATTGTTGTTTTTGCATATCTGACTGCCTCAATCCATACGCCCAGTTAGTGGACAGGATTTGTAGTTGATTTAGGAGAAAATGGCAAATGAAGGGGTTATATTGGTTGAGCTTTTTGGATGGAAGGATGAGGATGTTACCCATCATGACTTGTACTTACTAACTAAGATTATTTCAGTTTTATTTCTATTGATTTCAGCATTGCTCACTGTAGAATATTTAATTACAATGTGTTCTAGGCAGAGATCATCTTTATAGTTTGATAAATCTATCACACAAACACCAACAAGTGTAAAAATTTCTTTCCACTTGAAGTAACTTTTGAGCAATTTTAATTGAAAAAGGTAATAAAGCGGCTACTAGCCTACGCTAATTTCCCAGTTAACTCACTGATGACCTCAAATTCTCTGCCAGCTGCTCCCATGTGGGGCAGTGGCAAAACCCCACTCAGCATTTTTCTTCCGGTGGTAAAATGTGCTCATACTGGCTCATCCAGTCCCCCTAAATCATAAAATCAGTTCATTCTACCCAAGAATCTCGCCATCCACCTGGCATGTGCCCAGGCAGTGCCTTGCAGCCCACTCGTTTTTTCCAATCCCAGCTGCATTCTAGCCTTTGGGTCAAATATGGGAAATTATTCCCATACGCAGAAAAAGCCTTTTTTGACTTGACCCAGAATGTGATGCTGATGGCTGGTTTCATAGATTTCCGCCCTTATAAAGGTTATTTTGATCTAGGCTTCACATGTAAAGCCAATGCTGCCACTGCGGCCACTGTGCCCCTGGTTTTCCAGGTCACCCCTATCCCCACAACACGCACCCAGCTCCCAATGACACCACTAGTGGTTCAATTTGCAGGGCTTCCCACTCACCTTCCCCCTGCAATGCTCCATCTGGATTTGGTAGAAGGTTTGGCAGCGTATGGCTCCAATACCATCCTTCAGTTTGTGGTCCCCAATTGGGCCAGTAGCATATCTGGTCCTCAGGTATTTGCCACAATTAGCTCAAATTTAAACAAAAACAACTTTTCTTTCCGCTTGTGTAACTTTCAAGCAAATTTAGTTGAAATAAACGTAAAAAGCATCTTCTAGCCTATGCTGACTTCCCTGTTCACTCCCTGATTAAATCTGCTTCTCCGCTGGCTGCTCCAGTGTGGGGCAGCGGCAAAACCCCACACTGGTTTTTCTGTCTGACGGGAAAACGCGCTCAGACTGGCTCATCCAGTCCCCCTAAATCATTGGGTCAGTTCATTCCGCCCAAGGATCTTTCCATCAAGCTGGTATGTGCCCAGTCAGTGCCTTGTAGCCCTCACATTCTCCCCTAATCCCAGCTGCATTTTGGCCTTTGGGTCAGATATGGGAAATTATTCTCAAATGAAGAAAAAGCTATTATCAACTTGGCCCAGGCGGTGATGCTGACGGCTGGATTCATAGACTTCCGCCCTTATAAAGGTTATTTTGATCTAGGCTTCACATGTAAAGCCAATGCTGCCACTGCGGCCACTGTGCCCCTGGTTTTCCAGGGCACCCCTATCCCAACAACACGCACTCAGCTCCCCACTGACACCACTAGTGGTTCAGTTTGCAGGGTTTCCCACTCACCTTTTCCTTGCAGTGCTCCATCAGGAGCTGACGGAAGGCTTGGGCACATACAGTCCAACCCCATCCTTCAGTTTGTGGTCCTAAATGGGGCCGCTTGTCTTGAGGGGCCTCAGTCATTTGCCACATTAGCCCAAATTTATGAAATATTGCTTTTTAATTCCCCTAAGCGCCATCATTCCCTCAGCCCCTGACCAACCATTCTGGGCCCACATCAAGAGCGGGCGGACCATCTTCCCATCCTGCTTTGAGTTAGACAACTTAAAGTGTAAATGCCCCTCTCTTGATGCTTCCGCTGGACCTGCTTTGTCTCCATCTGGTTCCCACTTGGACCAACACCCACGGCCTTTTGGGTTTAGGGTACAATCCTTTCCCCCTCCTCCCCCAAAGCCTGCTGCCATTATGGAGCTGGCAACGGCCAAACTTCCCCTCCTCAATCTAGTGCCACCTGCGCCTCAGCCAATCAGTAATTGGTTTGGACAACAGTTTGGCCTCACGCTATTCTTCAATCACCAGCCACAACCCAACAAATAATTAATTTCAATTTCCTTCTTGACTTTAAACCATGGACTTTTATTGGATGAAACTGATGAAATGGGCAATGTAATCAAAGAATCGAATTCCCCAATTGGAGAATTCATACAGGTATGGCGCCCCATTCAGGTCTCTCAGCATTTTTACGCCCCCTGACCAAACGCCTCTACGTTCTGCTCTGAACACCAGATTGCAGTTGCTGCAGCTGAAAAACCAGATAGCATCAGAATCCGTGAGATAACCAAGTTGTCAGTAGTGATACTTGCTAAAGGTATTCCTAAACCCATTTTTGCTCTGAACGTAGCCCTGCAGAGCAAATGGGACATACTAAACCTACACAAACAAGCAAATGCTACCATCCAGAAAGTTGCTATCACTTTGAAGGCTAAGACAAAAACCACCTGTGCCAACATAGCTCTATTTTCCAGCTTCCTACCATCTGCCTTCATGCAGAAAACTGTTTTTCCAAATACCTTGGTGTTACTTTTTCAGGTAACTTTGAAAACCAGTCGACCATCAGCCAACTCTCTCCCATATCGCTGATCACCCCACTTATTGCTCTACACCTTGGCCCGCACTCTTGCATTTGATTTGGATTCTGATGCTGATGGTGTGCCACCTGATCCCCTTCCCCTTCCGCAAGGTGGGTTGAGCGCTTTATCAATGTCCCACTGGTTGGTTGTATTCTTTTTCAGTTGTGTTTCACCTCTCCTTTTGGGCAGTCAATTCTATGTTCAGGTATTCTTTTTTATCATTATTTTAGCTCTTTGAGATTTTCTAATGCCCATCCCCTGGTCAGCGTACCTCAAATAAAATTTAAAAATTTAAAATCACTTTGACAATTCCCCATGCACTGTCATTCTCTAAGCCACTGACCACTAATTCTGGGCACTCACTGAGGGTGTGCGGACCATCTGCCCATCCTGCTTTGAGTTAGACCACTAAAAGCATAAATGCCCCTCTCTTGACGCTTCTGCTAGACCTGCGTTGTCTCCATCTGATCCACACTTGGCCCAACACCCCACAGCTTTTCCAGTTTGGGATACAACTTCTTCCCCCTTTCCCAAAGCCTACTGCCACTATGGATCTGGCAACGGCCAATCACCCCCCTCCTCAGTCCAGTGCCACCTGAAACTCTACAAATCAGGAATCAGCTTGGACAACAGTTTATTCCCACGGTATTCTTTTAATTACCAGCCAAAGCCCAACAAATTATTGACCTCAATTTCCCTCTCATTTTGAATCACTGGACTTCATTGGATGAAATTAATAAAATGGGCAATGTAATTGAAGAATTAAATACCCCAATTAAAGAATTCATACAGGTACAGAACCCATTCAAGTCCCTCAGCGTTTTAACACCCCCCCCCCCAGATGAACGCCTCTGCATTCCACTATGAACACCAGATCGCGCTTGCTGTGGCTGAAAACCCAGATGACATATACATCAGTGAGATGACCAATGCATCATTAGTGATACTTTCCAAGGGTATCCCTACTCCCATTTTTGCTCTGACTATACCCCCACAGTACAAATGGGACATCTTAAACCTACACAAACAAGCAAATGCCGCCATCCAGAGAGTCGCTATCTTTTTGTAGTCCAAGACAAAAACCATCTGCGCTACCATAGCTTTATTATACCAGCTTCCTTCCATCCTCCTTCATGAAGAAAACTTCTTCTTCAAATACCTGGGTGCTATTTTTGATGCATGTAACTTTGCCACCCAGTCTATCATTAGACAACTCACTCTACATGCTGCTGATCACCCCACACCATTGCTTTCCGCCTTGGCCCACACTTTTTGCCTTTTATATGGAATCTGATACTGAGGATGTGCCACCTGATCCCCCTTCCACTTTCTCCATGGTAAGTTGAGTTACTCATCGCTGTCCCAACTGGTTGGTTATATTCTTGTGCAGTTGTGTTTCACCTACCCTTTTGGGTGGTCAATCATTCTGTTTTGGTCTTTTTTCATTTATTTTTAGCTCTTCAAGATTTGTTAATGTCTTTCTCCTGGTCTTCATACCTTGAATAAAATAAACAAACACCAGCAAATGCAACACTTGAATGGTAATTTTTATTATGCTGCAACTCTGGCTATTTTTTAATTGCTACACAGATGAGTGGATCCAAGATGAAGTTATACAAGAGGAGCTAAGGAGTCACATTGCTTAAATTATTTTTTAGGATACACCAGATTAATTGGGAATCCTGAGCCACATACCTCTATAGTGGCTGAAACTTCGAGTATCATGACCCAGTTGATGAAGCTTGTGGGAAGATTGAAGGACGAAAGCATGTTTTAAGGTAAGCTTATTATAAGTTGTTATAGGCCTTCTGTTGATCTATGAAAACTGGGACTCCAGTAAATTGTGATTGGCAAACATTGGTCATAGTGGGGGATGTTTTACCAGATTGCTCTTAAATGTATAAACCATATTGATAAGGCGACTTTGTAATTGAAGCTACTTTTCCTAGTCTCTTGGCCAGTACCTTAATAAAAATCATAGTATTTGTATTTTTAATTGCATGGCGTACCAGTTATTTTGGTCAAAGCTGTCACTGATTTTCAAAAGTTTTACTGCATATAAATTTTGGCCTCCTAGAAGAGGGCAGGTTTCTATAAAGCATTATCTCATAGATGCTAAGAGTAGTGGTGCTACATTGTAGAAAAAAATTTTTAAAACTCACATTGAATTCCATCTGATTCAATAAATTCTCTTTGAGGTTCAAAGTGCACCCCTTCCCCATAGTTTATCTCATTTAATAAGTTTAATTAGAATTCCTGACATCTTGTATGCAGATATGTGTGCTATTGATAGATCTATACTTTGTTTAGGTTCAGTTGAGCTGTTACTGTACATTTGTATGTAGTGACTGTGAATACTCACCTGCATCTTCTTTTAGTTTGTTTTCTATGGTGTCATCCATTTCTTTAACCTATGTGCAAGCCAGTGATGTTAATAATGGTAATATCTGCAGAAAAAGTACGTTGAACAAGAGTTGCAACCATTATGTTTTAACATCTGTCCAAAACACTAACATAATGTTGGTGTTCATTAAAAAGTACATTAAACATTTAACACTTCTGACAACTTCTGGCCCCAGGTGGGAATGTATCCTCCTGTTAAATTATAATTCTTAAAGTGTTTCTCCTTGGCCAAGGTGCATCTAATGATGGTTGAGTCTTTGCGGTGTTTGCATGATGCTAAATAGCTGACCTTTTTTAATAGTTTTATGTTTGAATGTTGACCATTTGGAGAAAGAGTCAGTATAGAAGGAATATTGACTTATTTGATTCTCTTCTAATCTAGCAGACATATATGGGAAGTAAAATAATGTTTGATAGGGTTTTTATAATATCTCCTGTGAAGTTCCTTGAAGGATATAAAGACAAGACCAGTATATGATCAGAGAAGCTGTTTTTGTAGTTAAAAACTGTTTTGTATAATAACTTTATAGCGCTAGTCTTTTGTCAATTTGAGACATTAAAACAAGCTCACTATTACACATATGGGGGTAAGTTATGTTTGGAAGGAGGGGTACTCTTCTTGAAATAGTGTCATAAAGGCCTAAAGTGGCCTTTAAAAGCTCAGAGGTCACATGTCCTTATAAAGTTTTTAGAGTTGTAGACCACCAATCTGTCACTAAATTAGTGCAACAGTTTTTGTCACCAATCAAAAAGGTGTTTGGGAAGTAATAAAATTGATTTTTAAAAATAAATGCTTTCCAGTGCAATGTTCCCTCTTATATGCAGGCCACCATGTGCACTTTGGTGTTCCATAAGATAGTTGCAACTAGCACACAGCTCTTTAAATGTGCGTTTGATTATTTTAGGTTTATTTTGCATGTACATCCACCCCACAGTGGAGTGATCAAGCTAATTGTGGTGGGAGGAGCTCATTGGATCAATTCTCATCCTCCACTTGTATAAAGTGGTTCTTTTGTACAGCTAAGATGTCTACAGGGGGGTTGTTTAGAAAATACAGTTTTTTTGCCTAAGATGTGGAGGCATTAATTCCTCTGAAGTTAGGTGCCCCTAATGTCACTGAGAAGCCTACACCTCAGGAGTAATTGGCAGGGCCTTCTGGCCCTATCCCATTGCAGTTCATGCATGTCTGGCTGCAAATCTTGGGGCCAGTACCCATAGAGTTGTACTGAGTACCCATTCCAGATAATGATTTTGAGCATTTCTTACCTCTGGGTGCAATAACTTTATCAAAATATATTTTTGGTGTGCTTTTGATCAAATTGATTGATGTGGTTCCTTTCAAGTGCATTTTCATCCATATAATGTGTGGTTCCATCCTGTACAGTTGTTATAATTGGTCAAGAGTTTAAAAATATGTTGGTGCTTTTGATCTAGCTAAGATTTTATCTAAATTTGTATCATCCTGTATTTGCTGATTTAATTAATTTTAACTCTTAAAATTTCTCTGTGTCCACTTGCATTTGGTCAATAGAGATGGAGGTTTCCGCCAATTTCTTTGCCTTGGCTGTGGCTCTCTTTTTGTCTTTTTAGACCATTTTACATATTTTGTGGGGTACAGGGTCAGTGACCATGTACTGTCCATGTTCACCAAAACAAATGTGTGATTGGCATCCGCAATCTTATTGTAAACTTCATTTTCTCCATTCATTGTTTCAACACAAAAGTCTAATGCCATAAGATCCTCCTTATCCAGGCACATGTGAATTTCTTGACTTAGGGCATTATAATGGTTGCAAATAAGCCGTTCACTTTATGTTGTAGCTCAGAGAATTTAGAAACTCCCAACCTGAAAGGTTGAGAAAAGCAGATTAAGAAATTTTTGTGGGATCATTGAGTACTTCAGTTTTTGAGTTGATAATTGGAATAGCCTTCCATGTGCACAGGGTAGGCATAATAAGAATTTGATGCTTTTTAGATTGTTTAATTTCTCCAAAGCTGGAAAAACCTGCGCAGAATTCTGACTTAGTGATCTTATAAGGTAAATTTGTGGGAAGAGATTGAAAGAGATAAATAAAGATTTAACTGATTCAACAAGTGACAACCTTAAATACTATCTTTTGACCTTTAGGTAGGTCTGCTGCTACATATATATTTGCTGCACTCTAAGCATCTTATTCAGTTTTATAATCAGTATTGATCAACCTGCAGTGGATTGTGTGTAATTTTTAAAAACAACAAAAAAATAAAGTTTCCAGATCCTTGCCAACCTTTTCCCAAAGTGTAGGTGATCTAAACTCAGATACATGGGATACTATGTTCTACAGAGGACAAAGGTTGTGAATGTTGGATTTCTAGGTATGCGTTGTATTTGCTGGTAAACTCAACAAACCCAGGTAGCACCTCTGCTTGTGAATCTTTTGATGACTGCCCTCAACTAATCCCAGGGCATAAATTACTTTTGAGTAATGCAGCTAAAGGCCCTTTGCCTTTTTTCTACATTAAACACTTACATGCTCAAAATTGTTAAAAGAGTGTTTTAATGTTAATTAATGAAAATATTACACAAAAACCATGGTTGATTCTTGGTAGAATCCCCCAAACTGGGGTAATACTGCTATCCCCACTCCTTGGCCAAAAGCCCTATTGTTGGTAGTAGAGTTATATTGAATCTGCAGCAGAATCATTAAAGTCATCCTGAGGTTCCTCCCCATCCTATTTGCAATTTAGTTCAAACTTCTAAGTGGAGACCTCCCTCTTTTATAGGCTTCAAGGGGGTTCAGAAAAGTATAAATATTTCGCTAATCAATTGCTCCTTAGTGTATCAATAAAGTTTGTCTCAAATGATGCACTTTGACTTGGGTTCAAATTTTCCAAATTCTAATCAAATATTCTTAATATTTTTAGTTTGGTTGGTTTAGGTCTGAGTTTGCCCCACCTGAATTGTTGATTAGGCTCCTATGAGCTTAATCAATAATTTGGGCATAACCTCTGAAGGGCAGCCATAAAAAGGCGCACCCTCTAATTATAAAGCTCACTTTATAAATTTTGTTCCTAACTTTCCCCACTGTGGAGAATTTTTGGTTGTTCCCTGAAAAGCTCTGTTTGGAGGTACCATTTTTTATCTCCTGAATAAAAAAGGTAGTTTCAAGGTTTGCATACCTTACTTACCTGTTTGTCTTTTTTGGGTATCCAGCTTTAAGGAGTTTTCACATGGTTGGGTCAGACCAACCACAAATCAATTTTGCATACTAACTTGATGTAGAGATATTTTGGCACTGTCAGTGCACCAAACCTGCCCCTACTTAAAGTTAGTCTGCTTTGGTGGTGTCAGTGCACCAAAGCATCTTTTATTTTATGGTGTTCATAATTGGTATTTTCTGGCTGTTACATAATTCTGAAGTCAAATGTGTGTTGCACACCAATGATCCCCAGTTTGGCCAACCTCAGTGGTCACTTGATCCCAATTATTGAGGAACCAGCACCGATGGGAGCTTGTGACTGATGGTCAACCCTGGACCCTTGTGACAGTCAGCTGAAAATCCTGGTGAGGCCTCCCACTCACCAGGGATTTAGTTGGCACTGAGGGGACCTGTCCCAGCAGGGTTTCCTCACCAATGGACAGTCTACCCAGAAAGGAGATGGTCATACAGCTGCGCTGGACTGTGTACCTCTCTCATGCTTATGTTGTAGAAAGCGCCTTCCTGTTCAGGATAGGAAGAACATCACCAACAAGAGCTTGGGAGGGGGCATAACACAGCTAAGTGCTGGGTGTGCATCTTCATGCTAAGTGGGCTGATACTGGCAGCCCAGTCCCTATTCACCCTTGCCATTTGTCTTTTTTTCTTGAGGAGCCTGGATTTTTCTGGGCTAATTTTTCTGGGGCTCAATGTAACTCGCCCCAGGAAGCCCTCATTGCAGTGGCCTCCCACTGTTGGGGCTCCTCTTTGTGGAGAGGCCTTCTCTAGTGGGGGGTAATATAACAATCAATTTCACATTTGACTCAGGTTTGGATTTTCTGAATTCAAGTTAACTCATTTTTAAAAAAATTTTAGTTTGGTTGCTTTTGGTGCTTGGTTGTTCCTGACTCAGATTGTTGATTAGGCTTGTATGAGCTTAATTAATAATTTGGGTATGGCCCTAGAAAGGCAGCTATAAAATGTGTATCTGTCAATTATGAAGCACTTTAGAATTATGTCCATAACTTTCCCCACTGGGGAGCATTGTTGGTTGCTCCCCAGACAGGCTCTCTTTGATGGGCCCCTTTTTATCTTCTGAATAAAATAAAGGTTGCTTTGGGGTTTGCATTCCTCGCTTACCTGTTGGTCTTTTTGAGTATCCAGCTTTGAGGAGTTTTCACATGGTTGAGTCAGACCAACCACAATTCAATTTCTGCATAACTAAGTTGATGTAGTGATATTTTGGCACTGTCGGTGCACCAAACCCGCCCCCTAATTAAAGTTAGTCTGCTTTGGTGCTGTCAGTGCACCAAAGCATCTTTTATTTTATGGTGTTCAGAATTGGTATTTTCTGGCTGTTACATAATTCTGAAGTCAAATGCGCATTTCATGCCACCATTTCCCAGTTTGGCTGACCTCAGTGGTCACTTGGTCCCAGTTATTGAGGAATCAGCACCAGTGGGAGCTTGTGACTGATGGCCAATCCTGGACCTGAAGTGGCCATCAGCTGAAAATCCTGGTGGGGCTTCCCACTCACAGGGGATTCAGATGGCGTTGAGGGGACCTGTCCTAGCAGGGCTCCCTCACCAATGGGTGGTCTTCCCAGAAAGAGGATGGCCATCCAGCCACGCTGGACTGTGTGCCCCTCTCATGCTTCTGTCAGATAAAGAGCCTTCCTGGTTGGGATAGTAAGACTATCACCAACAGGAGCCTGGGAGGGGGCACAACACAGCCAAAAGCTGGGTGTGCATCTTCATGCAAAGTGGGCTGATTCTAGCAGCCCAGTCCTGATTTGCCCTCACCATTTATCTTTTTTCCTGAGGGGTATAGAGTTTCTCTAGGCTAATTTTCTTGGGGCTTGAGGTAACTCATCCCAGGAAGCCCTCATTGCAGTAGCCTCCCACTGTGGGGCCCCTCTTCAGAGAGGGGCCTTTCTCTAGTGGGGGGTAATGTAACAATTGAGTTTGTATCAAATGTCACATTTTGACTCAGGTTCAGATTTTCTGAATCTGATTTGAATCATTATATAAAAATATTCAGTTTGGTCAGTTTTGGGGCTGGGCTGTACCTCACCTATTTTTGTTGATTAGGCTCATTTAAGCTTAATTAATAATTTGGGTATGGCCCAAGAAAGGCAGCTATAAAATGTGTATCTATCAATTATGAAGCACTTTAGAATTATGTTCATAACTTTCCCCACTGGGGAGCATTGTTGGTTGCTCCCCAGACAGGCTCTCTTTGGTGGGCCCCTTTTTATATCCTGAATAAAAATAAAGGTTGTTTTGGGGTTTGCATACCTCACTTACTTATTGGTCTTTTTTGGGTATCTAGCTTCAAGGAGGTTTCACATGGTTGGTCAGATCAACCACAAATCAATTTTGCATAACTAGCTCAATGTAGGGATATTTTGGCACTGTCAGTGCCAAAGCTGCCCCCTACTCAAAGTTGGTCTGCTTTGGTGGTGTCAATGTGCCAAAGCATCATTTATTTTATGGTGGTCAGAACTGGGATTTTCCAACTGTTGCACTTGGGAGCTCAGGTAATTGACACAACAAGCTATATGTGTAAAATGGCTGGCTGACAGGATTATATAAAAATGCTCCCTATGATTATATCATTCCAGAAGTTAAACTCATATCTACAATCTAAGCCAAATTGAGTTATCCATGGCATAACCTGAATTTCCTCACCCCTCACTATTAGGCCCAAAATATTATTTATACTAAGCAGCATTAATTTAATACTTATCTTTCTTCACACGCAAGCTTCTAATTGTTAATTTATTTTTAAATTATTTGTTAGGTTTATATATATTGTAAGTGAGGCAAATCAATTGGCAAATAAAATATCAATCTGTTGTTGAAATCTTGCCCAAAATTGGCATCTATGAGCAACTAACAAGCAGGATTCCAACATGTTACATTTGCCCAACCTTGTCCAATTTTATTAAATCTGCTTATCTTAGCTATGTGGATTATGAAAATTCGCAGTTTGAATTGGATAATAGTTTCCAAAGTTGTTGGTAATGGGAAACAGGTGGTAATATCATAACATATCACAAAAGGGCCTTTATCAGGCTTTTACCCTTGAGTTTATATAAACTTTTTCCTTTTTTCCTTATAATAAATTATTTTTTAAAAGGATGACTCGCTTTGAGTAAAATACTTTAACTAAGGCATATAACTACAATGACTTATTATAGCTAATGATTATAATAAATTTATATATAGTCCTAGTCTTAAATACAGACAGATATAAGGGATAAGGTCTTGCATCTAAGTCTCTGGGACACTTACTATATTTTTTTATCATATTGGTAAGTATAATCCATGATATCTACATGGTCCAACATTTACCTTTTTACTGTTTTACTTTATCCAATCTGTTATCATTATTATCAATCTTGCCTGTCAAAATGGTGACTTAATTCCTTTTCAATTCTATTTTAGGATTAGATGATCTCATTTTGAAGGTGGAATACATTAAAGCTCTTTTTAGTTCATTATCCTGAGCTGCAGTATGATATTTTTAGGGCAATCTGCCATAACATTATAACTAAACCAATCCTTACTGTTTTGCAGCATTCAGCTGATCGATGAAAACTAAAAGCACGGCTGGCTTAAAGCTTCGTAAATTTAGGTTTAAAAGCCAAGGAACCCCGTATTAAACCTAAACATCTTAAAATGCATCTCAAAATAATTATCAATTAGATAGCCAACCAAAGTAAAGGCTTGTTTTAAACATCTTTATTAAGAACCCTAATTAATTGCAGTTTTTGTACAAATAAAAGTAGTACTTAGACGCAAATCATGTAACATACAAATAACCCAAGATTAAAAGGCAGGTACTATAAAATATAAAAGTTATAATGGCATCAATTTCTAAAATATGTATGGAGGTTACAGTTTACTAAATAAGCTAAATTTTGACGATAGCTTACTGGCAATAAAATTAAGAATTGTTTGAAGAGGCTTGAGACGTAGATATAGATGGCTGAGATAATTCAGGCTGCTCACTGGGGACGTCAAATAAGAGAAACACACCCTCATCGCAAATGCGAAGCGCCTGCTCGGCCTCTTGTTCACTTAAATCGGCGAGAGCTCTGTTAATGGGATCAATTTCGGTTGTTTTTAAGGCTTCTTGAAGTGCAGTAGGAAGAGATGTAAATAGCTTATATCGCTCGATATCTTCTTCAGCGGGAATATTGACAACGAATTTACTATCTTCCGAAGCAGGCTCAAGTTGAAAAATTGCCTTTTTGCCAGAGTCCTCCGAAGCTTTCGCAGCAATTACCTTTGCCCTTTCCTTCAATAAAAGATAAGTTTCTTTAGCGTCCTTTTTGAACATTTCGAACCCTTCGGAGTTGAGCCTAGTAATTTTTTAAAATAAAAAAAATAATTTTACCTTTTGAAAAAGAGGCTGACACCATCTTTGCCTAGTTTAATGCAATATGTGATTATTAAAGATTGAAGAACACACTGCTCAGCATAAGCATAATCTTTCTTGAGTTCACACTCGAAAGCATGAGCGAGTAATTCGTCACTGTATCTTTCATCAACGAAGCAGGGGTACTTGGTAATAAACTCAAAACTTTCATCAAAGGTTTTGAGTTTAGAAAAGGCTGAAGCCAGATCGGAAATTTCTACTTCAGCTTCGGAATCTTCAGAATCCTCCTGGTTTGATGATTTACTATCAACTACATCGACCTAATTTTTACAATAAATTAAAACATATTATATGACTTACCGGTTTGCTTACGGGCGTCGTAGTTAAAGTTTTGGGATTCAAAATTTCAATTTTTCTTTTCTTTCTTAAGTACTTTTTTAGGAGCCGCGGGAGGAGGCATGGCAGCCTTAGTCACAATCTGGAATATTAATTAAATAAAAATATAGAAGTATTACAGTCTTATCAAACCCAGGTTTGCAGATGTTGTCACTAGTCAAGGTAGAACTCTCGGCCTTTTCTTCCGCCTCAAGTTCTTTTTTACACTGAGATTGATAATCCTCGACCTTCCCCAATTCGGCTTGCAATTTGGATAAGACATTCTCCTTGCTGAACTCGAGTTTTTCTTTGGCAAGATCAGCTTGGATTTGAGAAAACATGCTGATGATCAGCTTTTCGAGAGACATCTTGCTTGATTGGGACCCTTCCTCATCCAGCGGAGAGATACTATATTGCGACTCAGCTGCACAATTTTTCAAGCTCATTAAAATGTCTTCAGTGTTGCTCCGATCAGTTTGAATCAGCCCATCCAAAATTCTTTTAATTTTATCGATCACCCTACTATTAAGCTGAACCCTTTCTCGCAATTGCTTTATCTTGTTTCTTCGTTCAGCTCGTCTCTGATGAATAGCTTCCCGATTCCATTTGATGAAGGACCGTTTGTCTACATTGGGGTGAACTTCGATATCTTCATCATCAGAGATCTCAATGTTGTCCCATTTTGAATAGTCAAGTGGCATTGTTATTGTGCGGCTGTGTACCGTATTGAGTTATCAAGATCTTTACGTTGGCTAGAACGCAAAAAGTGGTGTTTTTGTCCACTTTTCAATGAACTTTCGTGAACTGTGAAGGGCACGAACTGATTTGTGGCAAATTCGATATTTTACTAAACTTTATCGATTTAGATAAAGATAGATCTAGCCAATGGCATGCAAACAAGTTAGATAGAGTTAGGAAGTTAGTCTAACATTTTTATCGCATTTTGATGTTTTTCTAGTTGAATCAGCCTTTAAATTAAACCGATTTTGATAAAATAATTAATGAGAATTCTACCTAATATAAATCAATAACTACTCAATCACTGAAAAATCATTGAATCACTTAACTACAAAGGCTAAATGATTTTAATTTGATCTAAAGTTCCTTTTTATGTTAGGAAATTTTATATAGAACTTCACCCATATATAGAGTAATTTATATAATGTAATTAGATAAAATTTTATAAAGTTGAATTTATTAATACTTTCTGCTACTATCTGTTTAGATTTAGGTTCAATTGCTAGCACAATGCTAAAGCTTGTTATAAATTTTTATTAAGCAAATCACCATTTAGTATTATATCTAAATGAAAACTATTTTAAACCGAAATTGAAAAGAAGGTTCTCAATTCGACCTGTATGCATATTTTTTCTGTTTATACGCGCATTACTCTAAAAACTACTGGACTAATTTAGTTAATTTTATTAAAATAAAAAGGATGCTCCCACTTAGGTTCCATTCTAATTTTCTAAGGATCAGTGTAAGAAAAGAAAAAGGTTTATATATAAGAAGTGAATATATATATATGATTATAATGAATTGGTTATCATTTTGGCAGAGCTATTAGTGGGTATTCGATTGATTTGATAGTTTAAATCTGATGTCATTTTTAAATCTGACATCAATTTTGGTAGATGGACATCGATAGGTTTATAGTAATTAAACTTATCGATTTAACTAAGTAAACATCAAACTGCATAGTAAACCCATTGAACCTGTAGAATCAACTAAAACCACCTACTACTCAACCAAAACTAATTGAACCCAACGCATCAACCAATTACCAACTGTATACAGAAATGTGAGCCTACTGGATTAACCAAATATCCACAAACCGCTTACCAAAACCAATGAGCCTAATGAATTGATCCAATTACCATCTGCTTACTCAAAAGTTTGAGCCTATCAAATTGACCAAATAACATTAAACTGCTCAGATGAAATAATAAAAAGATTAACATTATACTTTATATATCATTAATACATTCTATATATGACTTTTATTTATCTTTTTATAATTTAGAAAATGAAAAACAACCTAAGATAGCACCCAATAATCATGAATATTTGTGCAAAATTGACTATTTTGTATATTTGTTTATGAGATAATATATATAATATAAATACAATACAATTTATATTTTTATAGAAATAGTGAGATTGAAAAATAATTATATAGAGATAGTGATTTAAATTAAAGAAAAAAGAACTGACTTTACCATCTAGTACTAAAAAAAGAACTAACTTTAAGAGATGCACTAATTTTTTAGAAAAAAACTGCCTTAAAAAATTAGAAAAAAAGAACCACCTTAAAAAACTTGCTAAAAAGTATGAGATAATTGACAAAAGTATAAATAATCAATAAAAACTTTTTTTGAAGCTGGCATTGTAAATAAAACTGGCTTATAGAATTTTTCTCACAAATACCTTTTAAAGCTTATATTAATTGGGTCCAAGTGTAAACTATAAGCAACCAAGAATATACATTGCTGAGTATATATACATCATAAATGGCTATTATATGTCAGTTTAAAATATGGTGCTGACTTCAAAAGGTTTTTATTAATTATTCATACCTTTTAATCAACTTTGAAAAAGGATAAGGTTTTCAATTTGACCTGTATATTTTTTAATGTTTGTTCATGTATAACTTTGAGATTACTTGCCCAATTTGGATGATCTTCTTTTTCAAAAAAGGATATAAAACTTGGGTCCCATTTTACTTTTAAGTATTAATACAGTTTTTTATAAACTTCATACCTTTATTGAAGAAGTTGAATTATAAAATAAGGGCAAGAGGGATGTTAGAAATGGTGATTTTGGCTGGTGAGAAAAAACTGAGAACAGGTGCCACTAATTGGGTAGCATCACCAATCATTCCTGGTCACAATTGCCATTGCTAGCCATGGTTTGAGTTAAGGCAGTCTTACATGCTATTTAATCTTTAGTCTGAATGTGGACTTATCACATTCAATGAGCAATTCAGGTGTAAAAAACATTTATGAGGCTCAAAAACATTTGGGTATAATGTGAAAAAGTAAGAGATATGTTCAAGCTGGTCAGTAAAAATCTGAATTGCCTTCTGCACCATTCCCAAGTAATGAGGATCTTGTGTCTCAATTTTTTGGCCACAATTGCCAAGAGTACAACAATATACAATAATGGTAGAGGAAGGCTTAGAACTAAATCAGCTGATTAATAAGTGTCTAAGCAAAAAATAGATCTTGAGATGGATATTTATGCTGCAGCTGTTTCTTGACAGAAAGAAGTAGTCTCATAATTGACCAATATTTTTTTGAACATACTGCATTCAAAATAATGGGCAATATTACCTCAGGTTCAGCGCACACCAGGCAGTCCTTATAGGGGTACCTTGGGCTTCAGTGTTTACCTGTTTTTATTGACTGGTGTAAAATCCTCCAGGTGGTGGAACAATGGTTGGTAGTCACTGGTTTGGTACTGAGGCCTGTAACCAATTCTTTAAGATTATAGTTGGTGTTGTGACCTTTCTCACACAGTTATTAAGGATTTGGGGTGTGAGGTGGTTTTGGCGGTACTTTCAGGGGGTGTTCCCCAATAGTGATTGGTGAATTATTCTAGAGGGTTTATTTCTTTGCCAGCGAAATAAATCCCAATCTGGTTAAGTTCCTCCCACATCATAGCAACAGTCATTGCTGCACTCTTGGCTTTGAGGTCCTGTCATGTAGTATCCTCAGTTTGTGGCACATGTGTGATGACCAACCACACAGCCTCACCGCACTATTGCATAGACTCCAATAGCAGGGTCAGTGGCATCTAAAAGATATTTGGTGTTTATGCAGCATCCACACTCTAAGGGATCATGATTTTATTCTTTCTAGGATCCCTTGTATTCAGGCTCAGTTGACACCACACACTAGCATTGAGAAGCATATATGCAACTGCATCATTTGGAGAAAAGCTTCAGCCCAGATTTGGTGAGAATGTACCATAAAATTTAGTACTCCCATACCCCTTCACATTTGAGTTTGGACAGGATGTCCAGATTGCTTGGCGCTGCATGGGCCTTAAACCACAGGAAGGTGCAGATAAACGACTTGATTTTACTTTCTAAGCCTAGCCTCAGTGATAGGATGTGGGGCACATACCAAAGTTTTTAGAGTATGAAGACATTTAGTGCCTGCACCTTCCCTTCTGAGGTTCAAGTGGGCATATTTCTAGTAGGCCATCTAAGACAACATACTGGAAAGCACCGCTTGTTCCTTTGCCTCAACTTCTGTACCAGATTCCATGAAGAGGATACACATATATTTGAACATTTGTGTGTGTCAGACAATCACAAGGTTAATATTATGAGAAGAGATTATTTCAAAGGTAATTAATGAAAATATTGGCCAAAATATCCTGGTTAATTCTTAGTGGAACCCCTTAAATCAAGGTAACGCTTTTATTAATTCTTCTCGAGCAGATAGCACAAGTTCAGAAAGTCAGATTGCACCAACCATGTGGCAGAATCAGGGGAGTCTGTCCAAGGTACCTCCCTGGTTTACTTCCGGTTTAATTTACATACCTAGGGGGAGACCACCTCCCTTTATAGGGTGGAGTGGGTCCCACAGGGTGCAAATATCTTCCCACCCATGGATTGGGTTACATATATTATATCTTTACCTAATGGACTAGTCCTACCTGCTACTGACCCTCATTGACCATTACATCCAAGCAAGGTGAGTTTTGAGAGCTCCAATAGTTTGAAAGCTTATATTAATTCAGATGTACCCAGCTTACACAAAATTTCCCATTATGACTCACTTTGAGCTACAATACATTCAAATATGAATCGTTAATTTATTAATAGGATTTGCTTTTGGTCCCCTCATTGCAACTTAATAAAAACTCATAAAAATCAACCCTTTATTAAAATTAAAGTGTCACTATTCTATATATTAATAGCATATAAGTCCCTTCTAGATATTGATAGCATATAAGTCCCCTAAAAATTAGTTATTCTAGCAGTAGAGATTGAATTTCTCCCGCACATATTGTTGAAATTGAGGGTGCAAAGCACCAGAAAGCATCCAAAACCCCTGAATTCCAACAAGTGGTGCTCACTAAAGGGACCCTGTGCACCACAAAACTCCTGTTTTAAAATGCCAACTTTTTTAAGAACCAAGGCTAGCTGCTTTAGAGCAACAACTAGACATTGCTTTGTCTCACCTCAAAGGCTTGAGCAGCACGCTTCTCAAGCCCTTATGGGACCTCTTCTATTATTCACAAACCTCCTCTCAGAGACAAGTTTATACCTGGTGAGGGCAGTATTGGCCTCCTTCCTCTTTGTTTATATATATGCTATGGAAGGGGCAACTGACCATCAAAAAAACCAAGTATATCCTTCCCTGCTTGAGTCTTAAGGCTCAAGAGAAAATGGTTTCTGCATATGATCAATCTTAGCACCTGGGAGAGGTTAAACAAACGTTTATTGAAGAATCTGGCTCCACATATAGTTTACAAAGGTGAAATTAGGCCTAATATGTGGCTTAGTCTGCAAGAGGAAGAATCAATCCCCTCTTTTGAGTGATTTTATAATGAAGCTCAACCTCTGTTTCTGGCAAACATGTTACCTCTAGATGACGCCATTGCTGCTTTTTGACTGGTTTAATGCATCATCCCTCTTTGGCACTGCATATCTTTTCAGTCAAATGCATCCTCAAAAATGTACAGGATATAAAAGAGCTCTGCTAGTGGTGGCTGACATCTATGAACTTGACCCTATGCTAGGAGCTCTAAGGCAAGCATCTATTCTGACCACTCTATCCTCTTCTACAGCTGTCTCCCCCAGAAAACTACTTCTGTGGATTTAACATCCCAAAAAGCTTCCTTATATCATAAAGATAGTCAGAGGATAATGGATATGATGGGGCAGTGCTCCCCTCCATCTTCCGCTCAAAAAAGCCAGTTGGTGAAGGCAGTCGTCCCTTTAACTTGCTCCTCTCTTTCTCCAGGGTGGCCTTCCCAAATAGTTTTATCATACCGTCTTCCCACTATGCTACCTCTATCTCCCTCACCCACTCCTCAGGCCATCTCTCATCCAAAACCAGTAGCCATGGGGCAGCACAAACCCCCACTTTGAAGGTTGAAAATAGAGCTTCGATTTTCCAACGCCTCCCCCAAAAGCTAATAGGGTAGATGAGCGCCCCCAGTGTCTCTCCTGCAACTAAGGAAGCCCTCAACTTACCTTACAACTGATGGACTCCCTAATGTGCATTGATAACCTCTCTTGTGATGAATATGAAGGGGGTTGTGAAGATTTTGGCCATTATGTTTTTAGGAGCCCCCAGTAAAGTAGAGGTACCTGACAGGTTGAACCCAGAGAGAGTGGATATTATTTGGACCCCCATCAAATGTATCTCTTTCGAGCGTTGAGGGGCTTTAAGATTATTGACACTGACAGTGACGCTGACCAGCTCATTGCCACAATGATCCGATTCACTTAGAATGTTCATAACTTGCAAACTATCCAAGAAAAATACCATGAAACTGCCAAATAACTTTTCTCTACTCTCTATCTAAAGGATGTCCTCACTCTTTCTCCCAACTTGGGTGAAACTTTAACTAAAGTAAAGGTCGTTGCTAATGAGTGTGGGTTAGAGCTATCCTTGACACTGGGTCCCCAGTGAACGCTGTCAACAAAACTCACTAAAAAAGCTGGCCCCAGACCTTGATTACACTTAAGAGTTTGGGACTGCAGGGCCAAACAACACTAGCGCCATTGGAGCCTATTCTTCTCTGCCCATTTGTTTTGAGAATCTCATCTTTTCAGCCCCAGTGGTTGCCTTGGCCAACAATACCTATGATCTACTCATTGGTACCCAGTTTATGCTTGAATTTGAAAGGTTATTAAATTGAAGCAGAGCTATCTCTCTCTGCTTAACTACAAGCTATCGCTAATTATGACAAATGAAGAGCTTAATAAAAAAGAATACGCTTGCACCATTGAGCACCCCTCTTCAGCCTTACCATTACACTACAAAATGGCAGGGTGGAATACAAAAATGCTGCTCAAATCAGAGGACGCTCTAGAGGGTATCCCTTTCTATGCACCCAAAGATGTAGTAATCAAGGCGAGTGAACAAGGGGTATTTGACACGAAGATTACCCTACAAATCTCCCACAACTGCTTATTGAATTTAACCAGCGTTGAGGATGTTAGTCCCTTAGAGCCCAGAGTCATGTCAGGCGTATTGGACCCAGCCTATCAGCAACCTGTCTTTTTCCTGCTGGGGAATCTTACCCCAAAGGATCTGGTCATAAAAAAGCACCAGGTGATCAGAAGAGGCCTGCTGATACCATTGAGGACATGAAGCAAATCTAATCTATTGGATCTATGGCAGATATGAGCTTACCCGTCAACCAGTCTATATGTACTTTGCCTACCATTCATATCTCTGAGAAACTAAATCCAGTGGAGCTTGACAAGGTCCGAATTCTACTTGAGAACTATAGCGACATCTTCTCTACCTCTGATACCAACTATGTGCACATGAAGGGTTAAACTCACACTATTGATGTTGGGGATTCTTGTCTCATCCAATCCAAGTTTTACCGTAAATCAAAAATTGATGAGCTACAGATGTGGATGGAGCTCAAACAGCTGCTGGTTGCTGGGTTGCTAGTGCCATCCCAAAGCCCTTGGTCATCCTCTATTCTACTTATAAAGAAGAAAAAGGAGGTCATTGGGTAGTTATAGACTACCACAAACTTAAAAAACTTACCAAGAAGGATAGTCACCCTATCCTTCATATTGACGACGCTCTGGCCCAACTCTCTGGGTCCAAGTTCTTTTCTGCCATGGACTTGGCTAGAGAGTATTTGCAGATTGACCTTTCTCCACAGGATATGGATAAGTGCGCCCTTATCTGTAGCAAGGGCCTATTTCAACCCACTTGGTTACCCAAGGGGTTATGCAATGCGCCTGCCATTTTCCAGCAGGTAATGAATAATATTTTTCAGGATCTCAAGCTGAGCTGTGTGATTGTCTATCTCAATGACATTTAAGTTTTCTTAAAGACTTTCAACGAGCACCTAACATATTTAAAAAAAGTGTTTCAATAGTTGTGGGCATCTAACATCAAGCTGAAGCCCTCCAAATGTACTTTCAAAAGATGTTGGATTATGTTTTTTCTTTCCGCTCAATATCACTTTTGAGCAAAGTTAAAAATTACATCAGAACTAAACAATTATGAAAAACTGACAAACAGTAAAACCCCAATGGCATTGGCCCTACCGCCAGCTGCCCCTTTTTGGAGCAGTGGCAAAACCCTTCTAGAATCTTCCACCCAACGGGAAACCACTTTAAAACTAGATTGACCAGCCCCCCAATGCCTAAGGTTGATACGTTCTTCACAAGAATCTCGCCCTCCACCTTGTACGTTCTCAAGCGGTGCCTCATAGCCCCATTGTGCTCCCCCAAAGCAAGATGCAATTCAGCCTCCAGGTTAAATATGGCAACTTATTTCCCTACAATAATAAACAAATCATTGAATTAGCTAAGGCGCTTATGCAGCCTGCAGGCTTTTATTGACTTTCACCCCTACAAGGGGTACTTTAATCTCAGCTTCACCTGTGAAGATGATGCTGCAATCGCAGCCAACATCCCCTGGTGTTCCAGGGAACCCCTTACCAACCACTTGCACCCAGTTGCCTGATGTCACCATGTTTGTGGTTCAATTTTCAGGACTCCCTACCCACCTCTCCCTGAGACTTTATACAACGAACTAATCTCTGGGTTGTCAGTATATGGCGCTGACCTCATTTACAATATGTGGTTCCCAATTGAGCCAACTTGTGGGTCCTTGAGCCTTTGCAACTATATAACCAATATCAAATAAAATCGGCATTTTGATTCCCCCTTGCACTGTTGTCCCCACTGCCCCCAACCACCCTTTCTGAGCCAGAGTAGACAAAGGGCGCATAATCTGCCACATTTTTTTGACCTGGCTTACTCAAAGCAGTGCTGCCCCATCATATCCCAAGCTGAAGCCCAAATGCTTGACTCCCATGATGCTCCCATTGCCAACATAAAAACTTTGATTAAATGGGGCATAATCCTCCTCCCCCTCCACCCAAAATAGTAGAGCGCGCGCGCGCGCGCGCGCGCGCGCGCGCGCGCGCGCGCGCGCGCGCGCGCGCGCGCGCGCGCGCGCGCGCGCGTGTGTGTGCGCGCGCGCGCGCGCGTGGGGGGGGGGGCGCGCGCGCGCGGGCGGCGGGGGGCGTGTGTGTGTGCAACTGCCACTGATTCACCCAATAACAAAACTACATGCAATTACCCACTCCCACTCATTCTAATCAGGAGCCAGAATGGACCCCAGTCAACTCAATAATACCCACCCAGCCACCCAACCCAGCCCATCCATATGCTGATCAACCTATCATGTTCAACCAAAATTCCTGGGATTATTTGGAGGAAAGTTGATGATTTGGGAAATTCCAATCCTAAATTAGTTGAGGCCCCTGCTAAAAATGTACCTAAACACATAAGTGAAGCTCAATTTCCAACTAGGCACTATGCTCTACACCCTGATTCCAATGACTATGAAGTGCCCACCAACTCACCAGATAGGCTGTTGCCTCCCTGATTGTCACCCTATCTAAAAGGCTGTATCAAAATCAATCAAAGTTTTGGCCAAAGGGATACCCGCCCCTGTCCTCCTCCCATGAATCAAGTTCATAAAAAAGAATTACTTTGATTCCATCAAGTTGCCAACAAAACAGTACAAAAAGTTACAATGGTCACAAAATTTGGCCCAAGACCTGCATTACCAGCAACAACATTGCCACCTTCACCACCTTACCCAAAGTTTTCCTTGAGGCTGAGAAAGCCTTATCTGAATATATCATCACCCTCAACATAGCTAAATTCGAGCTACAAGAGCCACTCTGCTACCTTGAACCCCATTTTGAGGATGCACCCATACCCATGCTCTCAGCGCTCTGCTATACACTTTCTGACACAGAGGAGGAAGATGGGCTTTTTGATCCCCACTCACCCCACACCATGAATGCATAGCGGTTTACTGCATCTGACCTGGTTGGCTCATAATATTTTTTATTTTTATTTTTTTTATTTGGTGTCAGACAATCTCCTTCTTGATTTAAAAAAGAATGTTGGAGGTACAAGTGCCCCCAAATCTGCTACCATGATTGGCCCATCACCTGCCCAATCTTCAAATAATATTGTGGTTATCAATGATATGAGTACCCATGGCGAAAAGACCTTGGCGGATTCTTGGTGGAATCCTAACTATCAGAAAAATATGGTTTATAACCATAATCAGCTTAATAAGGTAATAACTAATAATAGGATTACTCTGACTTCTCAGCTGAATTTGGGGTGTTTGTTACCACACGGGTTTGATCACCTCTGAGGTGAGAAGATATTACTCAATGATGATAGGGTGCAAATTAACCAATCATTACCACATGAGTCTAACCACCGCTGAGGTAAGAAGATTTTACTTGACAATGATAGGGTGCAAATTAACCAATCATTACCACACAAGTCTGACCACCGCCAAGGTGAGAAGATTTTATTCGCAGGTGATTGGATACAATTCATCAAATCATTACCACATGGGTCAGTTTTGCCTCAAAATAATTATCTTCAATCTGATAAGACAAAAGCCTATATTTCCTAATTTAGATGACTCAGATTTATATACTTTTGCCTCAAATACCCATGGTCCCAAAATTTGAACTAAGTTAGATAGGAAATACTAGTATCAAGAAAGGGACCTTTCTTGATTTTTCCCTGCTTAAACAATAAAAAACATAAAAAACTTCAACAAAGCGTTATTTATTACTTTTATTTATAAAGTAAAATTTTCACTTTAACAAAGAATTTGTGGCATCCGTCGGTGGATCCCACAAACTGGTGCTCACTACAGGGGATCACCCTAAATACTTTGATAAGTATTGAAGTAATAGAGAGTGTCACCCGTTGGGTGTGAAATGGGGAAGGGACTGAAGACGATGATCAAATGGATAGCCCTACCGCTTTGATATTTGGAGAAGAACAATTTGAACGCATATTAATACCTGAGTCTCGTCACATCACCTGGCCAGCTACTGAAGCCGTGAGAGACCTTACTCATGGTATCCTTAACCCTGGTGACATTGCATCTCGCAAACAAGCGTCGTTGGTAGAGGAACACCACTTGTTTCTCTATGAAACTAGTGTCCTCCCAGAGACCTATGGTCAGCTTACAAATTTGACCATCTACATACACAAGTTTGCTCACCCTGCCTTGGTCCATATGATGCATCTCTTAGCTGGCCATCATGAAGGGCTTAATTAACACCTAGATACCCATGCAGCTCTGAATTTAGCCTATGATAAGTTGTATCAGCTGACCTCCAAACATCTTGAAGCAGTTAGATCTGGTGTGGAAGCTAATTGCACCTTCATCATACAGCTGCATGACCAACTTACTACTATGGACACTGGTATTGTAAAGTATGTCGAGGAGGTCATGAAGATATTCTGGGATGAACTGAATGCTTCCACTGCTAGCACCCACTCGTTGTTGGAGGAGTTTACTAATGAACTTGAAAAACATAATGAGCAAACGCACAGGGACCTTTCATCCCCTGACTCCATCCCTCAAGAGGAATATGAACAGCGTGTGGCTGTGGTGGAGCGACAGTTTAATTCAGGCCTTTTCATGTGTTGATGAGCTGGAACGCCATCTGTTGCTTGAACCATCTAGCGCCATCACCACCCTTATAGCTAAGGTTGTTCAGCTAGAAAAGGAGCTAGCTCTCAAAGCTTCATTTGAAAATACCAAATATTTGGCACGTCACCTGACTGAATGTGAAACCAAAGCAAAAGTGGTAAAAGCTTCGCTGGAAAGCCCTGTGCTGTTGAAGGAAGTATTTAGTTGATTGATGCAGGTCGAGCGGAAGTATGAGCAGATCAAGGATGGAGTACAAGGCTCAAGCTCACACCCTTGTGACGTTGAAGGGTGTAAACAAATGAAAGAAGAGTTGAAGAATCGCGTGGAAGCTGTGGAAACTGCTCAAATAAACCTAAGCTTGCTGGTGTCACAACTCCATTTTCAAGTCAATGCAATGGAGAGCCGAGTGGAAGATCTTGAAACTCATAAATTAGGGATTGAAGCTTGACTGAGACTATGTGAATCTGGGCCCATAGAAGCCCTCACCAAAATGGAAACCTGGCTTGAAGCCATGCAAGATCAGTTCGATTGCCTTTTTAGTACCTTTGATCAGTTAAACTACTGCTCTGAAACCTCAGAAGCAGAAGCTCCAGCTATTCATACCCTTACCAGGGGTGATTTCTAGTTCATTCAAACTGACGTTCAAAGACAAGTTTATCCTAGGAGAAGGCAGCATTGCTTCATTTTTATATATCTATGAAGCAGCTATGGAAGGGGCAATGGATCGTCAGAAGGCCAAACATATACTTTCCTGTTTGGGCCGCATGGCACAGGAGGTGATGTTCCACCACATGGATGCTCTTTGCATTTGGTCCAAGGTTAAAGAGGCTCTCATAAACACGTTCAGTTCAAAATAGGCTTTAAGTATGAAAAAGCAAGCTTTTATGCGTATGAGTATCTGAAAAGGAGAGTCAGTGGTCGCCTTTGCAGAATGATTCTATATGGAAGCACAGACGTTGTTAACCTCAAAGATGTTGACTTTGGATGATGCTGTAGCCGCCGTTTTGACTGGAGTGGCTTCTTACCCTCCGTTAGCGATGCACATCACCTCAGTTAAACGCTATTTCCATACCATTCAAGACATCAAGGAGGCGTTAATAGATGTCGCTGATTTCCATAAGCCCAAAGTTCCACATGGAGCAGTATCTCGTCCTCACGTTTTAACCATTGAGGATTCAAAGCCTAAGCCTTGAGCCCTAGCTATTGAAGACAAGAAGGAGCCCCTTCAGATAATGGGCCCTGAAGAGCAAAACCCCAAAGCAAAACGTCCTGAACGCCCTCGGTGCAAATACTGCTACAAGTTTGGACACAAGGAGGCTGTGTGCTGGAAAAAGAAAGCTGACGCCGAGGAACAGGAGCAGGGAAAAGCAATGTCAGCGTAGGGAAAAAGGCACACCTATTGCTGACAAATCTCATGTGCCTGACTCATTTAAACAACTTATGCCATTACCTCGCGTTACTAATACCCCAGGGGATGATTCTGAGGGGGTACAGATGAGGTCAGCTATTTCATTGTAGGAGTACCTGCTGAAGTGGAAGTCCCCAATCGCTTGAATGCTGGAGGAGTAGATGAAGCCACCATACCTGAAGAGACGTATCTCTGCCAAGTTGTAGGGGAACCAGCCATTATCAATACTACCAGCGATGCAGATGAGGTGTTGTCTAACCTTATTCGCCCTCTCCAGCATGGCCATACCATGCAGTCCATCCAGGAAAATTACCCCAAGACCGCGTGCAAATTAACATCCACTTTCCATCTTAAGGAGGTCTTAGTGCTATCGCCCACTTTTGGGGGATACTTATGAAGGTCGAAGTGGTTATCCAAAAAGTTTGGGTGATGGCTATCTTAGATACAGGCTCCCCGGTGAACATAATCTCCTCCAAGTTGATGAAAAAGATCAAACTTGCACCTGACTTGGAG
This sequence comes from Massospora cicadina, assembly GCA_022478985.1. NCBI lineage: Eukaryota > Fungi > Entomophthoromycota > Entomophthoromycetes > Entomophthorales > Entomophthoraceae > Massospora > Massospora cicadina. Next base: position 170,553 of record JAKSZP010003952.1, read on the forward strand.
TACAACCAAGACTTTGGAACCGCTGGTCCTAACAACACCCGCGCACTGGGTGCTTATTTGTCCCCTCCCATTCATATTGGGAAGCTTATTCTATCAGCCCCTGCAGTGGCTTTGGAAAATAACGCCTATGATATGCTTATAGGTACTCAGTTTATGGCATTATCAATATGAAGAAAGGGTTCTTGTCGTTGCTCAATTATGAAGTCCCCTTAGTTCTAGCCAATAAAGAACCCAGCAAGAAGGAATACTCTTGCATGGTTGAGTACCCACTTTCTGCTTTACCTATACATTATACCAACCTCGCAAAAATGGTTACTAAAGAAGGCCAAGCTGCCAATGAGCTCTGAGCTCCTCTACCTTCTTACCAAGTGTCGGATAGGGTTTTATATTACCACAATTGCATAACTCCTTGTAGTGGCAAACTTGGATCAATATGGGAGGAGCCATTTACCATCCTGTATAAGAGAGGAAATGTGTATTCTATAAAGTATTTGGCTACAGGAATTATCATAAACCGGGTATATGGCCGCTTCCTATGACCCTACACCCCTCTCAACATTCTTGTGGGGGGCAATGTTGGACAATCTCCTTCTTGCTTTAAAAAGAATGTTGGAGGTGCGAGTGCCCCCAAATCTGCTACATGATTGGCCCATCACCTGCCCAATCTATAAATAATATTGTGGTTATCAACAATATGAGTACCCACGGTGAAAAGACCTTGGCAGATTCTTGGTGGAATCCTAACTATTGGAAAAATATGGTTTATAACCAAAATCGGCTTAATAAGGTAATAACTAATAATAGGATTACTCTGACTTCTCAGCCAACTTTGGGGTGTTTGTTACCACATGGGTTTGATCACCTCTGAGGTGAGGAGATATTACTCAACAATGATAGGGGCAAATTAACCAATCATTACCACATGAGTCTAACCACCGTCAAGGTGAGAAGATTTTACTTAACAATGATAGGGTGCAAATTAACCAATCATTACCACACAAGTCTGACCACCACTGAGGTGAGAAGATTTAACTTGCTGGTGATTGGATACAATTCATCAAATTGTTATCACACAGGTCAGTTTTGCCTCAAAGTATTTATCTTCGATCTGATAAGCCAAAAGCCTATATTTCCTAATTTGGATGACTCAGCTTTATATACTTTTGCCTCAAATACACATGGTCCCAAAATTTGAACTAAGTTAAATAGGAAATACTAGTATCAAGAAAAGGACCTTTATTGGGTTTGCCCCGCTTAAACAATAAAAAACATAAAAAACTTTAACAAAGCGTTGTTTATTACTTTTATTTATAAAGTAAATTTTTCACTTTAACAAAGAATTTGTGGCATCCGTCAGTGGATCCCACATTTGGTTTGAGTGATATGCTCATCTATTTCTGTTCATTAAATTGTAGTCTAGTATAAGTTTTGCTTCTCAGAGCATAGTATTGCCCATTCCCTGGTCAGCTTGCCTCAGTTATATAAAAATAAAAATTGGATCTCATCAGGCACGCTATCTCTCAAGATGTAATTCAACCCCTTAAAGGCAATGTTGAAGCAATATCCAAAAACCTGCGCCCAAAACCCTTTATGACATATAGATATTCTTGGATATGATGGGGTATTACCATCAATTTATACCAAAATTTGCGCAACTCAGTGAGCCCCTTGTACGGATCTTAACTAAGAACACCCCTTTCCATTGGGTTGCTGAACAAAAAGCCGCCTTTGAGACCCTGAAGGAGTTATTGCAACAACAGCCAAACTACATCACCTGGCTAGGAAAAGCCCTTAATGTTGTTCATGGATGCTTCCAACTATGCTATTGGGGCTATATTAGCTCAATTGGATGATAATGGGATATTTATGTCCTACTTCATCAAAATTCTCTCATAAGCTGAAAGCAACTATAGTGTCACTGAGAAGGAGTGTCTGGCCATCTTGCTCACTGTAAAGTACTACCGCCTCTTCATATATGGGACGTCATTTAAAGTGGTTTCTGACCACACCTCTTTGAAGTGGTTGTAAAATATGAAGGACCCCACTGGACGGCTGGCTCACTGGGCTCTAAAGCTCCAGCACTACGATATGGCCATTGAGCACTGGGCAGGAACTTGCCATATGAATGTAGACGGGTTGATGCAGCTGCCTGTTCTTCACTTAGACAATAGTGAAGCTGAGAGGTTACATGACCTCCTCATGTCTCCTGACTCATGGGGCGATGAATATGAACCAGTACAGAAAATGGTAGCTTGGCACTCCTGCAACACCAAGGTGGAAAGTGAGAAGTTATACAATAAAGTAGAAGTAAACAGGTTGCTCTATTTGGACGTCATATAGAATCTATGTTATCCTGGAGTCTCATAATGTCATGATGCATGCTGATAATAATGTTTAGAGTGGCCTGGAACTCTGGGTGCATTACCAACTAAAACACAAGCCAGAATGCTGTAGGCATAGCCATCCAAATTGATTATGGAATATAAAGAAACTGGCCATGAGGACCAGCCAGGGAATGTTAAAGCTAGGGATCATCACCCGTTTTGTTGTTCAATAAAGTAATTAAAGCCAAAGTATTCTCTTTATCCACTAATTTTTACTGAATTTAAAGGGAAATAAAATAAGAAAATGGATCAACAACGGTACCTGTTAAAGACTGCTGCTTATAAGCTTGCTGGGGAAAATTGAGATTTGTTTGCAACTGCCATCAAGAATAAATTTGAACCAAGCTGTCAGATTGAGTTCCTAGACCTAATTTCCAACAAACTTGGGTCCAAACTGCTTAATCAAATTTGTTTTGGGCGCATAACTCGGATTAACTTTTTTGTCATGCTCATGCATTTGCTATGACTGCAACGTTTTGGATGTACAGTGGTTGCACCCAAGACCAAGCCACATAGGGCCAAGCCCAGTTGGTAGGGAAGGGGTTAACCACCGCCGTACCTGTTGGGGATGGGTGTGAGCTAATGTAATAGTGGGGTTTTGGCACTTTTGGGGCGTTTTGCGAAATTTTGCCACTTCCTGGCAAACTCTCCAAATATTATTCACCAGCTCAGCGGAAGAGTCCAACAGAATGAGCGCTGAATTTTCTAGAGGGTACAAAGTTAAACATCTCTCATCCACCACATGGGCTAAGTCACCCTGAGAGGTAAGAGCCACAGGTGTCAGCTTCCATCCTTCTTTGAGAAAATGGGAATTGATCTAAGTCCAGATGGAGAGGTTTCTTCCCAAAGCTTACATTAAACTTTCCTTTGGGAAGGAAAGGAGCACCGCCACTGGGGAACTGAGCCAGCGCAACATTCTTGTAGGCCTTGGGAAGTTTGATGGCCTTGATTGCTGCAATTTTAGGGGAAGGGCGAGGGGCTTTGGGGTGCACCACATGGAATGCTTCCACCAACTCATGACAATTGGCACACTCATGAGCACTGACCCAGCTATTTTTGTAAGAAGGAACCCTTCCATGGCACAAGGTACTTATTTGAGTGGTAAGACTGGCGCAATGTCAAAATTGCTTCCACCTCTGACTTGACTGACTCCTCAAAAATGACTGGTTCAGGTGCAATTGGTGGGGTACCAGTTAAGGGGGATAGCAGGGAAGCGTGGAACACTAGATGCTGCTTACAGTGGGAAGGAGGTGACAAATGAAATGAGCCATTATCCAGATCTTAAACAACATCATGGGGACCTGAACATTTACATGCAAACTTCCATGAGTGGGCCTTGATATGTAGGTGGAGGTTGTCAAGCATTACCCGTGAACCAACTTGATAAAAGAGAGGATAGGAGATTTCAGTCAGTGAATCACTTATAGTCAACAATTGCTTTGGTAAGATGTTTTCAGACCAGGGACTGAGTGGCATAGATTTGTTGAGCATGCTCCGCTGATGCGGGAACCTTGGGATGAAAACAAGGTCCAGGAGAGAAGGAAGAATTGTACCCCAACGTCACTTTATATGGTGAAAGCCCCATAGAGCATGTGCGGCATTGTTTTAAGTAAACAGAGCCAACGGAAGATTGTCCACCCAGGTGTCCTGCGCAGCAGTGGCATAACACTGGAGGTACTGCTACAGGATGGATTAACTTGCTCTGTCTGGCAATCTGATTAGGGTTTTACATTGTGGACTGGCAGGGTTTAATTTTCAGGATAGACAGAAGAGCCATCATGAGCAAGCAGTAATTGTTGACCATTATCACTCCTGATCTCCTGGGGTAAGCCAAACATAGAGAAGATATGACGGAGAAACCGATGGGCAGTATTCTCAGAGGTGATGGAAGTTGATCAGGGAATATACAGAGCTAATTTGGTGAACTGGTCAGCCCCAACCATAATCACATTGTGGCTATTTGAGGGAGGAAGCTTAACAACGAAGTCAACAAACACCAACTTCCATGGCCCCTCAGCCTGTTGCAAGGGGTGGAGACCGTTCTGGCTAGAACAGTATGATTTTGCATGTAAGCAGGTAATGCAACTTGCTATCCATGCAGAAATATCTTTGGAGATTCCAGGCAATGGTAAGTCCACTTTGCCAAGTCAAGGCACTTTTTTACTTCTGAGTGACCAAATGCTGGGAGATCGTGGTGGGCTTGAATCACATCAGTACATTTTTGGGTAAACAAAAAACTGCGACCAAAATATAATACTTTCCACATCTAACGAGTAATGGGAGCGCTTGTGTCCTGGATCTGTAAGCTGCAATGCTAACTACAATCCTTCTGGACAAATCATATGGTGGTCTAAAACGTGGGAAGACAAGGGAGCGGCTGGGTCTGGATCCTTTGACATAATTACAGGTGGGACAATGATTAAAATCTGGGATGGCGGAATCATGGTGGTGAGCTCTTGCTCCTCCGCCTCTGTGGGACATAAGTCAGGGTTGCAGCTCAGGAGATCAGGGAGAACATTCATTGAGCCCATTACAAATTTGTACTTGAAATTAAAACTACATAGATTGTGGTACATCTGGGCTAGAAGGTGTGTCAGCTTCTGCAGTTTTCAAAAAGTATTTAGAGCTTGATGGTCAGTCCGTACTTTCACCTCATGCAAAGTGCCCTGTAGGAGGTACAGCCAATGAGCTAACGCCCATGAAACAACCACCAGCTCATTGTAATATTTAGACCAATTCTTTTTCTTTTACCGCTTGAAGTCACTTTTGAGCGATTTTAAATTTAAAGTTTTATTTATCCACAGCTGTATGCCCTAACCTATTCTTCGATGTCCTTGGCACTGCCGCCTGCCACCCCAGTGTGGGGCAGCAGTGCACCCCCACCTAGCATTTTCCACCCCGCGGGCAAGCGCGTTTGGACAGGCTCAAACAGCCTGCCCACTGGTTCCAACCGCTTTATCCCCCCACGGGACTTAGCGCTCCACCTGGCGCGCGTCCACCCTTCTCGCCCCCATCCTCTCGCCCTCCCTCGCTCTGCCATTCGCTATTGCCTCAGAGTGGAATATGGGCGTTTGTTCCCATATGCTGATAAGGCAATTATTGAGCTAGCCACTGCGGCCTTTGCGCCAGCTGGCTTTATAGACTTCCGCCCTTTTAAGGGCTACTTTGACGTTGGGTTCCAATCTGAGGAGGATGCTGAAGTGGCAGCACAAACTCCTCTAAATTTATAAAAAACTTTTATTCCCACAACCCGTACGCCTCCCTTCAGACACCACGCTGGTGGTATCCTTTGCAAATCTCCCATCCCACCTTCCACCCCAGGTTTTGTATGACCAGTTGGTCGCGGGGCTCATAACTTATGGAACTCAGCCCAACCTCATCTTTGCCATTCCATCTGGTGTGGAGCGCCTTGCTGCTCCTCGGGCAACAGCCACCATCATACCACACCACCCTACCATAGCCCAACAAATCCCACCCCGCGCTAGTGTGGCTGCAGCGCCTGATCATTTCTTTTGGGCTCGGGTTGATAATGTTAGGCAGATTTGTTCCCACTGCTCTGGCCTCGACCATGAAAAAGAGCGTGCCCTCATTCCAAGTCTGCTGCTGCGGCTTCTGAGCCTCCTTCTGGAGGTTCAGTATGGGGCGCTTTGCTGCCCCCTCCCACCCTCCAATCTCGTTCAGTGAGCCCACATGGAAAATCAGCCCCCCCAAAACCTCCAGCCTCACTCTCCCACCTAAATCTACCCCAGTCAATCAGAGCAATGCTTGGACCACCATTGGCACCCAAGCAGCTGCCCATTCGCCCAATCCCACCCACCCAAATTCGAACGCCACTATTCCAGTGAACCAAAATTCATGGGATCTATTGGCTGAAACTGACAAATCAGGTAACGTCCTCATTAGTAAGCATACAGGTCAACCTCTCTGCCAAGGCGATTATGGTCGGGCAAAATTTTTCCTTCCTGACTTTGATGAAACCCCTACCCCTCGCCATTTCGCTCCTCTGCCCAATACAGCCCCCCTTCCAAAGTGATCACCAGCTCGCCTTAGCTGCGGTGGCCTCTCCTCATTGCCCAAAACTACGCACCGCGGTGGCCCAGTCAGTGGCTCAGATCCAGCATGGCCTCCCCACCCTCTTCTTCCCCCCGACTTCCCTGAATCTCCCTGCAGTGACATATCAAAACTATTCGATGATGCTGAAGTTGCTGGTATGAATGTCACAACAATTGCTTCATTCAACCCCTCAGCCAAAATCACCCACCACAGTATCTCCCTTTTCACCCAACTTCCTGAAGCCCGCAAAGAAGCTGAAGTTCTCCTCGCAGCTTTTGTTGAAACACTTTCCCATCATTATCTTGATGCGGAAGAGGAAAACTCCTACTACGCTGACCTCAACCCTCACTATGCGGATGCCCCAACGCCCTGGCTCTCTGCTCTGATCCGGTACTGTAACCAACATCCCCTTGATTGAGGTGGGTCTTTCTGAAAACCAACCCCTCGACCCCTCCTCACCCTCTGCCATGGTGGGTTAGCAGTTTCTGCTTCCCGCCTGGTTAGTAGTTTTGTTTTGTCGTTTTGAGTGTTGTGTTTGGTACTGTCTGTCCCCTGGTCAGCGTACCTCAAATAAATCATAATAAATAGACCAATTCTGCTCTGTGGACAAAGCCTATGGGAAAATATGCTACAAAATGCTCCACATTATCATATTGCTGCAAAAAACTGCTTCCACTGCAGTGGAAGAAGCGTCACATGTGACAATGAAGAATTTGTCTGCATCAGCATGCTTGAGCACAGGTGAGGACAAAAACACCTGTTTGAAAGCATCAAATGCCTGATGGCATCCTGGGGTCCAATAAAAGAAAAATTCTTTCCAGTGAGTGGATGCAATGGAGAGGCCTACTGTGAGAGAGCGAGAGAGAATTTTTAAGGAGATGATGGTGCCCAAGAAACTTTGCAATTGCTTCTGGATTGTCAGGGTAGGCCACTTGAGAATAGCCTCAAGTTTACAAGGTGGGATACCATAGTTATATTTTAGTACCAGGGTTAGATTTTAAATTTATTTGAGGTAAGCCAACCAGGGGATGGACATTACTGAAACAAATACCAAACATGCAAACAAAAAACATGAACCAATTGCCTTAAAAGAGCGGCAAGGCACCAAAACAAAAAAGGAATAATCTATAAGGTGAAGCGGTGGTGAACCACTTATACTACCATGGCGGAGGGGAGGGGGGATCAAGAAGATTATCAATTTTATTTTCACCATTGAATAGGCGGATCAAAGCTGAGAGCAAGGGAATTGGGGCATCTGCAGAATGTGGGTCAAGGTGAAAAAGATAATTATTAAACTTGTTATTGCCAATTTGGGCCTGGAACAAAGCCTCCAAGAGTTTAGCAACATGGTGTTAAGCTTATATGCATGCATCAGGAAGCTGGGCGAATTTAGTGATATTAGCTCTGGTTATATGTGTGGTGGGGGAAAAATCTGCCAGTGCTGAAACATAATTGACATTAGAGGTGACAGTTTCCGTTAATCTATCAATTTTCAATTTTGCAACCTCAGGGAAATCATGAGGGAAACAGGTGACATGAATCCCTTTCTTAAATTCTGACAGAAAGTGCCACGCCATTATGAAGATGGCAACTATCAGGGTAGGCCACCATGGCCTCGGCAAGCTGATGGTTGCTCAAGGAAGGGGTAGCAGTGGTTTTGGGGACATAATTATTGGGTGTGAATGGGGCATCAAAGTCTGAAGGTAGATAGGGTTCCAAATTAATTGGAAAGTCTGGAGGTGGGAAAATTTCCCCAGATTTATTATTTTCATCCAATGAGTCCCAGAAATTTAGGTTGAGTGTGGTTGAGTTAGAGAAACGTGATGTGGTTGGGTAAATTTTGGGGCGGGAAATTGTTTAATTTGAATTTTGGTTCAAACCTGCTCCTGATTGTGTAGATTGTGGAAAATTTTGACTGGATTGGGCTTTGGTTGCAAAGTATTGCTTATTTTTTGAGAGTTCAGCTGGAGGGGGTGGGGGCAGCCAAAATCACCACTCAATTGCTGTTTGTGTGGCCTCATGGGTGGACTTTAAAGTTTCTGCATTTTTTAATTGTGGCGACAGGCCTTTTTGGAATGGTCCAACTTATGGCAGAGGTGGCAAACTGTGCAGCTGTTGTTGATGCAAGCCCAAAAGAAGTGATCTGGTGCAGATGGGATATAGGCATGTGGTGGGATGTTATGGGCTATGGTTGGCCAGTGGGGGATAATGGTGGCTTTTGCCTAAGGTGCCACTAGTCTTTCATTTAAGTCCCAGGGAACGTTCCCTGGGCGTTGATCAGGCCATTTTCCTGTTCCCAAGTAAGAAGGTACCAAAGAGGATGGCTGTGCCCCTTGTTACTCAGGGAGATCTCGCCCACATGGTAGATGAGTGCTGGATAACAGCTCTTCCTCTTCAGATCTCTCCCCGGTGCCCACATTCACCTCTCCTGAACTTGTAAGCCTGATCAGGAAAATTTGTGCTGAAATCGCCAAAATGAAGTCAATCAGTACAAAAACAAGTGGAAATGAGCCCAGTGATCGGGATCCACATAGTCAAAAAGGAATGAAAGTTGACTCATCAGCTGTTATTAACAATGGTTTTTGATTTGGTCAACACCTTGATCATAAAAATTAACCCCCTTCCAAAATTGTCAGGTATGATCCCCAACGCACAGGTAGCAGCATTGAACACCATCAGTAATAGTTCAAAGCTCCCTCAGCCAATTGGGCGTTGCGGCCAATGCAATGCTTTTGACTGAACAAACAGCCTAGTGACTGGGCATGGGCAGGTTGGGCATCCTGAACCCATTCTCAACCAATTGGGACCGCCTCTACATGGGATGGCCTTGGAGGATTCCGTTGCTTGTTGGGCTAAATGCCGTTGCACTAACCATCAGAAATGCAGTTGAGCCTTGGTTCAGGCATTTGAGGTCAAACTGGCAGTGACTCAGCCTGCCGCCAAATTCTTCAATGTTGGTTCCCAGTGAACTTATCCGCCCCATTCCCAAATAATTCGCCAGTTAGGTCAAAATTGAGGGTCCCAATCCCAGCTTGTCCCCGCACCATTGACCACTAATCAGTTGCATTGCACTGAGAAAATTGTTGATCGTTTTCTTCCTTTTCCTTTACAATAAAATTTTGCCTCAAAAACCAATCAATTTTTATCTAGTTGATTTTCTTTTGGCCGCATCCCCAATGGCTTTTCCCTGGTGGCCCATCAGTCCATACACCAGATGGGCTCTACCAGTACTCATGGTCATTATGGCCCCACCATCATAGATTGGATTCAACGAGCTAGATACTTCTGGCAATTTAACCCTGTTGTTATGAACTTTTGACAACAGTATACTGAGCTTTTGTGGCCTTATGTCCACCATCTTCAAGCAAGGATCCATTCCTTGTCTCCCCAGTTGAACCAGCCCCATATTCTGGTGAACTCATTGAAACTTTTTTGTGGCTCCGCCATCTGCAGTAAGACCTCCAGGGTCTGGGGTGGCCTCAATTTGGTTTGTTCTCAGGATCATATTTGCTATTATCTTACACCAATGATTCGTTGTTCCCAATGCCCAGCTCTATACAATGTCATCCGGTCAGCAATGCCTCTGGCATTCTGGTTTGCCTTTTGGGTACTTACGCATTCTGACTGGCAGCCAGTCTAAACTTCTTCTGCCATTATCATGACAATTTAGCACCACTCAGGACAAGGAAGTGGAGGATGGGGTCTGTGCCATATTTGGACAGCCTGTCATCAATTTTTCATAGAGAGTGTGTGGGGAAGGTGTGAGGGAAGGTTTGCAAAGGTCACCACAGATGTGTATCACTGGAGCTCCAATTACGGGTTGTGGTAATGGGTGTGTTTTTATATATAAGGGCATACCTGCTGCAGCGGCCATGTCTTCTTCAGTGGGAAAGCCTATATCAAAATAGCCCTTGTAAGGGCAGAAGTCAATAAGCCCAGCAGGTAAAAAGGTGGCCATTGCCAGCTCAATTATCACTTTTTCAGCATATGGGAAGAGATTTCCATACTTGACGCAGAGGCAAAAGCAAATATTGGATTAGGGTAGGTCTAGGAAGTGGGGGCAGGTTGGGTGGACTCACGCTAAGTGTAGTAATAAGTCCTTCAGAGGGACAAATTGGCCCAATGCATTAGGCGGGCTGGATTAGCCAGTCTACACGCGTTTGCCTACTGGCTGGGTATATGCTATCAGGTGGAGCACCGCTGCCCCACACTGGGGCAGCAGGTGGTGGATCTGAAGACATAATCGGAAAACTGATGTGTTATAGGTGGTGATGTAAAATTAATGGTTACTTTTGATCAAAATTGCTTGAAAGTGAAGTTGAGCATCTTTTAGTACCAGGTTACCCAAGAAAATGACCTAATTGTTATAATTTCAAATAGTATTGTTAGGATCCACCATATTGTTCGCACAGGTTGAACCCGCTGAACAATAGACAGACGATTTGGGGAACATCAGTCTTTCAGATGCACTTGAAAATATACTAAAAATATGAGAAATTGCCCCAATGACACTTTATTTGTTTTTATAAATACAGCGACCTTTTGCAGTTCCGCTCTCTCTACTCTTAACAACCTTCTCTTCTCAATCACCCATCTCACTTATATATAGCGGCTTTGAATGATACCGCTCTCATAGCTTGGACTATTCTATTCTGCCAATTCTCCTTGGTTTTGGATTGTTATTCTTTAGCTCTCTATTGCCCTAATTGGAGGTGCTCTAATTCATATTTTCCAAATGTCAACATCGCCTTATCACCCTATTTACTTATTTAGAGGTGATCCATTAATAACCCATTATATCCCAATATCGCCTCATCTCAATGCACTTGAATAATAATAACTGATATAATGTTCAGCGGATTCTTTCCAATCTGCCTAGCTGTTCCAAGCTTATCATCCAGTCATATTGTAATCGTGATATTCCCCCTCCTTGATTAAATGATAAGGCTCCTATTGCTTATATTGTCAGAGGAACTTTGCGTGTTCTTATTTAATGATCTGACCGCTTGCAGGGTCCTTGATGGTATAAGCATTAACCCCAGTTTTCTCTATAACTTTGAACGTACTAATTAAAATACTGGCTAACTTTTGTTTCCACCCAAATCCATGTTGGTCATGGAAGAGAAACATGTCTCCCTTTCTAAACTGCACCTACCAGCTATGTCATACCTGATTGGCGGCTTGATTTTTGATCTTCTTGGCTAAGCTGAAGGAATATGCTTCAGTTTGCAATTTGATCAAATTGCTCACAAGGATAGTCAAATAGCAGTGGGGTCCATTCCACTGGTTTTTTATACACACAAATAAATTAATTCTGGAAGAGACAGGTGTTGCCTGTATAGTAGTTGGAAGGGGCTATTCCCCGTGGCAGAATGATAACTAATATTATAGGCAAACACGGCAGTGGAAAGGAGGTAGCTCCAATTGGAAGGTCAATTCATTACTAATTTCTGTATTATGTTCACGAAGGTCCCATTCACCCATTTGACCATCCCATTGGACTCAGGGTGATATGGAGTCATCGGAACCCCAAGAATGCCCATAAGCTCATTAAGTTTGGGGAGGATGTGCAAGGTGATGTTAGTTCCGTTATTGATGAGAATGAACTGAGGGCAGCCATGTCACTGAATAATACATTCTATTACAAACTTGGCCAATGTGACTGCCCCCAAATACTGTATCGCTGAACTTCAACCCACTGGGTCAAGTGGTCAATAGACAGTAGAATGTACTTGCACTGGATAGCTCCAGTTGGCAAAAGGCCGATGACATCATGGGAAACCATATGCCAAGCAAAATGTGGTTTCACTACCCAGTACAAAGTCTTATGGCGGAATGGCTTCTCCACTTGGCACTGGTGACAACAGGAAATGGTTTTAATAACATCAAGGCTCATGCTTTCACAATAGTACTGAGGGCGCAAAAACTCCATTGTCTTGCACACACCATCATGTCTGACTGCCTTGTGGGTGCTTATAATAATTCCTGGCCATGTTGAGGGTCATAGAAAATTCACCATAGGATTGCTGATCCGCTTGCACAGTTCCCGTTCCATTAGAAGGTATTTGTTCAAATCTCATTCAACGCTTTGATACTTGTGGCAGTTCATCATCATACTTTCCGCTGAGCGTCTTATTGTACATCACATCACTGAGATCCGCCATCACTGCAATAGTCGGCAATTAAGAGTAACAGCCAGCATTCTGATGCTTTATTCCTAGGCGGTGAAGGATCTCAAAGTCATAAGCCTGAATCTTAAGAGCCCATTAAGCCAAACGCCCTTCAGGCTCTTTGAGGTTCTGCAACCAGCATAATGACACGTGATCTATCACAACTGTGAGCTTTACCCCATGCAAGTAGACTCTAAATTGCTTATATGTGTAGATCACTACTAAGCACTCCTGCTCAGTCATGGTATAATTATGCTCATGGTAGTTCAGACTCTGACTGCAGTATGCAACAGGATGCTCCTCACCCACGTCATCTTTCTGAGAAAGTACCGCCTCAACAGCAGAAAGTGACGCATCCATCTGAATGATAAATTCCCTATCAAAGTTTGAATAGAGTAACACCGGTGCACTGATCAGCGCCATATGGAGTGTATCAAAGGCATATTGATGACGTTCCATCCATTCAAACACAGCATATTTTTTAACAACTCAAATAGAGGCCCCCCAATACAGCTAAAGTTAGGGATGAAGCACCAGTAGTAACTGACCATTCCCAAGAATACCTGTATGTTGCATTTACTATTATGTGTAGTCATTTTGTGGACGGCCTCTATCTTGGCTGGCTGTGGTTCCAGACCCTTAGAGTCTACCACAAACCCCAGGTATTCCAACTGATCCATGAAGAAGTTACATTTTTGAGGCCTAATTTTGATATTTGCCTCAGCAAGCTGACAGAATGCTACTTCTAGATGATCAAGGTACTCCAAAAAGGTTCAAAAAAGACATTAATATCATTGAGGTGTATGAGGACACATGACAGCTTAAAGTCACCAAGAATAGTGTCCATGGCTCATTGAAACGTAGCTGGGGCGTTACACAGCCCTTGAGGCATCCAAGTTGGTTGAAAAAGGCATTTGGATGTAATTTTGGCACATTTTTCCTGTTCTGCCATAGGTAACTCGATTTGCCAGTAACCTGATATCAAGTCCATCGCTGAGAAGTAACGGGCTCCTCCTAACTAATCCAAAGCATTGTCAATCCATGACAAGGGGTATGAGTCCTTTTTTATAATACTATTGAGCTTCTGGTAGTATATTACTATGCAGTTGGTGCTGTACTTCTTTTTACAATCAGAATGGGTGAAGCCCATGGACTCTTGATGGTTCAAGAATTCATTGCTCCAGCAATTTATCAATTTTCTCAGTGACAACGTCTTCCACTGACTTCAATTATCAGATCGGCCAGGACCTTATGGGTAATGATATCCTGTGTCCACTCAACGGACCACCCCCAAGCACACCCTAAATAATGATCGTTGACAGCAAAAATCTCCTTATACTTCTGAAATAAAGCTATAGCTTGGTCTTTTTGTTCTTATGATATCCCAATTAAATTACTCTGTGGTACCATGATCATTATGCCAGCCAGTTCCTCAACTGATAGACCAAATATTTCTAAAGAACCAAAGAATGAACCTGAATAACCTCTTCTATTGGAACCAATTGTAAATACTCTACTATTTGGTGTCAGAGGTTTTGCATTGGTTTATCTTGAAGATTTTCTAACAAAACCTTAATCTCCCCATAGCCTGGAAGTATATTCCCTAGATCCACATGAGGCTCAAACCATGTTTGATGATAGAGCCAATAGCTTCCCCATATAGTCTGGCAGGCACTTCCACCTCTAACTCAGTTTTCACTAAAACCTGGCGTCCAGAAGGAATAGATATGGGCCCTGAAGCTCAGAGGTATCCCTTGATATTCATATATCTGTGGGAAAGGGTCCAAGTCTTGTTTTTCAGTTGATGATAGCAAACTGGCATCACCCATCACTATAGGCAAAACTTGTGTGGCTCAAGTGCACCAGATCCTTTGGAACTCCACTAGAAGTAAAGTAAATTGGGATCCGCTGTCCCAGAAGGGTAAGGGTCTCCTCCATCATATCAACAACAGCCCTGAAATGTCGCAGGTAAGTGGAGTCAATTAGAAAGGCATAATTTTTGTTGGGTAGCACAATTGCCGGAGCTGCAATGACAATGGACCCAAAACGCAGAGGTAATGCACTGTATGCTCCCTCAGAGATGGTGCTTTCTTCTCCAGCAATCCAATACACCATTTGATGGTCCACATCAGGCTTTAACGTCAACTTCACCATCAACTTAGTGGAAACTATGTTAACTGGAGCACCAGTATCTATTATAGCGTGAACTCTATTTTTCACCACAAAAATAGCACAGTATGTACACCCGGAATAAGAATGATATTAGCTGTTTAATATGTGGACATTCATGGGATCTCTTTTTCAAGAAAACTCTTTTTCCTTTCTCCAACTTTGGGATATTCTTTGACAATGGCGTTTACTGGAAGGGCAACGTTTACTCCTTTAAAGTTGGTGTATCTGCAGCAGAATACAGCTTATAAAGAAAACTTGATCAAGCATTTGACAGGCATATGGCTTTGGTTGTTCTGGGAATCCTTCATCTGCTGCGGCCTTGGCTTGAGCTCGTATCACTACATTCACTCCTTCAACTGGCTGCTGGTATAAAATTCCGTCATCATACTGAGGGACTTTCGCAGGATATACTACTATTGATTCAGAAACGTTTTAGATTGAGATCACGGGGGTTGTAGAGAGTCCTTTCTCTACTCTGCTCCATCTTTTCCCAGGTAGTATTGACCTTGGTGTATGTAGTGCACACGGCAGTTATGGCAGAATTTTTCCAAGTGACCAGGGAAGCCACATTAATAGCAGCTAACACAATAAGAGCCACGTCCTTGATTTTCATAAGAGGGTCTAGGTCATAAAGTTTGGGGTTGTTTAGTGCAACTAGGCCCAGGTCGTTAAGACAATTGCTGACGTTTGGTATAACTAGGTCATGTTCAGTAGCTAGGTTGCTGAAAATTTTTGTAACCAGCCCACGGACGATAATCAAACTGTTGAGTATAATTTGGATGAGGATGAGGCGCAGAGTTATAATAAGGTCAAAGGTTGCTTGGCAGAATGTGAGTTGGATGAGAGTATTATCCTGAATAAGAGAGTACAGAAGAGGCGGTAGTCTTTTGTTCCATATTTGGCAGCGGAAAGTTAGGGGATATGCAACGCAAAAACTGTACAATTATGAGCAGGAAAACGTCATCAATCAGAAGGGCGAACTGACATCGTGAAGCTCTCAGTATGGATTCACCATGGAGGTTATAGCAATGCACATGTTGGCTTCCACTAAGTATCCTGCCCCAATCAGCACAAAAGCTTCCATTGTAAATTGATCAGCAAGCTCCAAGAGAGTCTCATTTTATAAATCTAATCGTTAAGAATTCTGCTTTCCGTTGTAACATCTTCAAGGTACCCCCAAACAGGAGAAGCATGGTATCTGTAAGTCTTGGGGACCAGCCCCTACAACTGGATAGGGAGCAGCATCCCTTCCAGACCAAAAGGGGGCCAAAGGCCCAAGTGGACCCCCTGTCACAGTTGGGCGACCTGGCGCACATGGTTGATGAGCGCTGGGTAACTGCCCTTCCGCCTAGGGATACTCAGATCTCTCCCCTTCCCCCTCCCCAACCCTGGTAAAATTAATAGAGAGGACCTGCCAGGAGATCATGCAGGCTAGAGGCCATGGGCAGGCCCCTGGGACCCCTCACTCACCAGAGGAAAATTACCCAAATCTTGAAAAACAGCAAGTGCAGGTATCAAAGCCCAGTCTGCAAATTCTGGGCCAATGGAGCTGGTCCAGACTGGTCAGGTCTGAGAGTCAGATCAGAACTCAATTTGGGTTTCAAACCTAGCCACCGGTGACTTGGACCAGTTACCCTGACCCCCGGAATGGATCTGAGATGTTCAGATTGCGTAGACAATCAAATTGAGAGTCTGGACTGGGTTGCGAACAACTGAGCACCAGGGCCACAGCCCCCAAGGATGAATCTGGGAAATTTGAACCACATAAGCTGCCTGACTCGATTGGTCAAGGCCTTGATTGGCACCATCAACCTGGTCTGGCCCCAAAAATTTGGGAAAATCAGCAAAAGTTTTTATTTTTGCTAAGATGCTGGACACCCATCCACTCCCCCACCCGCCAGCCAACCAAACCCCATCGCCAATCCCCAACCACCCAATACCCTAGCATCCCCACTATGCGATTTGCCCATTACTTAAGGCAACTGCCCTGTAGATGGGCAGTTGTCAGTTCATTCTCTATTCTCCTTGCGCTTTGTGCCAAAATAAAGCCTATTACCCCAGACTCCTTGTCGTGGACTCTGCCCATTTGTTTTTTTTCTATTCAAAATTCTGCCAATTGATCCAGTAAAGAGCGATACCACCCAAAAAGTTACCCAATGATTGATGAATGGGTCATCTGGTCACTTGACCCTGCCATGCTGTGGTGGATCATATCCGCAGTGAACTGCCTCACTCTCATTGATATAGTCAACTCTCCATCTGTTTCTGCATACCCATTAAACATGAACCCATCCGTTCACTTCACCATCAGGTTTTCCAAGAGTGCTCCCCTTTTGAATCAGTCTCAAGGCGCCCCCACCCCAGTGCTCGTGAGCTTGGCCCCACGCCTGGCTCACCCGCCGTTGATCCCACCCACCTAAAGACCCCAGAGTATCCCAACCAAGGGGGACTCAGCCCTAATGCTTGTCGTGGGTCTGTTTTCCCCTCTGACAGCATCCCCATCCGCACGGTGGGCCCTGTGCTGCCCCTCTCTGGTGCACACCCACCTACTCACAACTGAAGGCCAACAACCATGCACCCTGGAGGGGTCATCGTCCTCCCCACCTCTCCCACCCTTGGGGGTTGCCCCCACAAGACTCGCGGTTGCCCCCATTGCAGCCATCTGGTTTGCCTTGGGGGCCTTTGGTACATTTATAAACATCTGCTTTCCTCACATCCCCACTAGATCCCCCTTCTTCTAGTTGCATGGACTGCTGTGCCTTGGAATTCTGTGCTCTCCGATGGGTGCTCACACACCTGACTGGGAGCCCAGTCTAATTCTTATCAGCCGTTTCCATGACATAATGAACTGACCTATAACCTCGGCCTTCTCCGCCCTCCTCGCTGGCACTGGAGAAGCGTTGGCCTACGCCCTAACCTTAAATGTACTCTCTCTCTGCAACCTGGCCTTCTCAGGCTGGTCGGCTGCCTCATTCATCCAAGCATCCTGCCAGTTTGTGTTGACCTGGTCCCCACCCCGCAGACCCCTGGTGTCAAGTGTCACCCCATCAGCCAACATGATAGGGTTGGGAGTCCCCCTATCCCTTCTGAGGAGGTGGCCAACCAAATCCTGGGTGTCCTGGCGGAACTTCAGGTGCGCTTCACCGCTGATGGAAAGCTCCCTTCCTTCTGATGCCCAGAAGAGCGTAGCTCTCCTTGATGCCCTAGATGAGGACGCCCGCCACTGGGTCAGGGGAGTGCTCCTCTCTGCCGCTAAGTCTGGGAACCCCACCCTCCTACTGGCGCTGGTCACTTTGGCGGTCCAGGCCCCTGAGTCTAGACCAGCGCGCCTCCTCCGTCTCTTCACACTAGGGCATACAGCCACGGACCTGCCCTCCTTGATTGAAGCCTTCAAAGTCCTGGCCCCCACGGTGCCCATCCCCCCAAGATTGCTATCTCCGCCTTCTGAGCTGCCTTGGACCCCACTGCTGCAGCCCATGCATCTTGGGACCCCCTCCCTGGGCCCTTGGAAATTGCATTCTATGTGGCTTGTGCAATTGGAGCCAGGCCTTTTCATACACCCGTGTGCGCTGCTGCAGCTCTTAAGGGCCGCGTGCCACCCCCTCTCCCCCTGATGGTGGTCGCAGCCAAGGGAAGCGCCCCCAGGTCTCACCGCCCTCTGCGCCCCCTCTGTACCCACCTTGGGTACCCTCCCCTCAGAAGAGTCCCTGCCTGCTGCACCCCCTCTCACCCTGGATCAGGAAAGTGGGTCCTTGATCCCCCAGAGCTCAGAGCCTGCCCTTCCTGGCGCCATCACCCCCCCAGTTAACCCAGAAGCCCCCTCAAGGAGAGTGGAGCGGGAATACGCATCAACCTTCGCTGCCCCATTTGGGACAAAGAGGAAACAGAAACCCCTCCCCAGTTCCAGACCAGTCCGGCGCCTCTTGGTCAATCTCTTCTAATGATGGGTCATGCTCTCTCCTCGGCTGCCCTCTCTCTTGCCCACCCCAATAAAGAAGATCAAGCCTACTTCTTGTTCTCTATCGCTTTCCCCTCATAGTTGGGCAAATTTACCGTGCAAGACCTCCTCAACACTGGAGCAGCAGGCAACTTTATTGACCTTAGTGTGGCGCATTCCTTGGACCTGGCAATGGAAGAAGCCTCATCGGTCCTGGGTGCTTCATTGGAGCCCATGAAGTATTACCGCGTCTGATGCCCATTGCACTTCTCTGTCCATGACTTTGAGTTCAGTGAACACTTCTCAGCAGTACAGGACTTGCTCTACCCCATGATCTTGGGGGTAGGCTGGTGGCAGCGACAGCAGGTCTGCATTAATCTTGCCAATAACTCCTTGTTGTTCTCAAACCTCAAGTTGAGTGGAGAGTTTCCCTTGTTGAAAACCCTCCCCCTTGACACATCCCTTGGTTCTATTTCCCCCGACCCCGCTCCTATTGACCTCTCTTCAGACTTCCCACCCTTCCTAACCCCCTATAAGTCCATCTTTGACATGTTGTTGGCTTCCAAGTTCCCCCTACACTCAAAATATGACCTAACGTTTCAGCTGATAGTTGACCTAGTCAAGATCAACTGCCCCCTCTACCCTTTTCACAGAGGAAGAGGACAAGGCCTTAGGGACTTGGCTAGATGAGATGCTAGAGAAGGGATGGCTTATCAAGAAAAAGCTTCACCGGTCACTTCCCCCATAGTCCTTGCTCGGAAAGCAGATGGCACACTGAGCCCCTGAGTCAACTATGGCCACCTCAACAACATCACCATCCCTGACCCCTACCCGTTGCCCTTAGAGCAGACCATTGCCCAAGCCATCGCCAAGTCCTGGGTCTTCTCAAAACTGGATCTGGTGAACGCCTTTAACCAGGTGAAGGTGGCGAGAGGGCAAGAGTGGCTCACAGCTATCCGCACCCGCTGGGGGCCTTTTTCAATTCAGAGTGATGCCCTTTGGACTGAAGAATGCTCTGGTCACCTTCTAATAACTCATTAAAGATGTGCTTGGGGACTTGCGCTTCTTATGCGCTGTAGCCTGTATTGACAATATACTGATCCACTCACTTACCCCAGAGCAACACGCCAAGGATCTAGAAGCAGTGGTGGCAGCCCTCCACAAAGCAGGGCTCTTTGTGAAACCCTCAAAGTGCGAGTTTTTCCGGGATGAAGTGACCTTCTTAGGTAACCTCATCCTGAAGGATGGATATGCTGTTCCACTCTCTAAGCTTGAGGCGATCCAGCCTTGGCCTACCCCTACTACACAGAAACAACTTTGAAGTTTCCTTGGCACCATCACCTTCTTGAAAAAGTTCTTCCCAGCCCTCGCCCAACTGGCGGCACCCCTTTACCCCCTCACTGGGAAAAACGCCCCATTCAAGTGGTCCCCGGAATGCCAGTAGGCCTTCGAGTCTATCAAGGAGGTTTTCCTCACCGCCCCAGTCCTGCGGCATGCCAACACCTCCTGCCCCTTCATTGTAGCCTGCGATGCCTCGTCAGTGGCAGTGGGCGCCGTACTGCTACAGGAGCATGAGGGGGTTGATCACCCAGTGGCCTACTACTCCCACAAATTCACTTCCACAGAACAAGCATGGCCAATATATGACAAGGAGCTAGCTGCAGTGGCGTGGTCACTAACCCACTGGCGATACCTCCTGCAAGGCGCCCAGCATGAAATCACCATTTGGACTGACCATAAGGCTTTAATATACTACCACAAACCCCAGAAGTTGGGGCACCGCCAAACTCGCACATACCAGGACCTCTGTGGGTTTCATTTTAAATATGAATTCTTAAAAGGCCCCCTAAATGTGTTGCCGGACATGCTCAGCCAGAACCCATCTCTATCACCTAATGGTGGAGAGGACCTGCTAGAGCTTACGAATGTAGTGCCCCCTCCCAAATCCTCTCCTTGGCCCCTCCGATGGTAGCCTTTGCTGACCTTGCCCCTGACGCCCCGCTCCTCCCCTGCATTCTCGCTGCCCAGACCTGTTGCCCCGAAGGGTTAGAGCTTTACACTGACCTAGAGTCCTCAAGTCAGAAGAGAGCCCCATACACCCTGCGTGTGTGTGTGTGTGTGTGTGTGTGTGTGTGTGTGTGTGTGTGTGTGTGTGTGTGTGTGTGTGTGTGTGTGTGTGTGTGTGTGTGTGTGTGTGTGTGTGTGTGTGTGTGGTGTGTGTGTGTGTGTGTGTGTGTGTGTGTGTGTGTGTGTGTGTGTGTGTGTGTGTGGAGGGAACCATCTGGTTCTGTGATTGGGTTTGGGTCCCCCATCTCTACGCAACTGTGTTATCAAAGAACACCATGTCCCCCAAACTGTTGGGCACCCTGGCATTAAGAAGTGCGCGGATCTCGTAAAGAGAACTTATAATTGGCCAGTGTCCTCAAAGGACATCCCCGCCTGGATCTCCCACTTTGTCAACTGATCAAGAGCAAAATTGGACCGATCTGGAAAAAAGGGTTGCTACACCCCCTGCAGCAGGCAGAAGGCCCGTGAACCTCAGACTCAGTAGACTTCATCATGGGGCTCCCACCCTCTAATGGCTCAGATACTATCATGGTAGTCATTAATCGATTTACCAAGTTAGTCCTCTTCATCCCCTGCCTCTCCTCTATTACTGCAGTGGAGACCGCAAATTTATTTGTCAACCATTTCTTTGCCATGTTTGGTCTCCCCAAAGAGATAGTGAGTTACAGGGGACCCCAGTTCATCGCCCAGTTCTGGGAAGAGTTGTTAACCCTCCTCAGCATCAAGCCCTGCAGATCCATGGCTTAACACCCCCAGTCCGATGGGCAGACTGAGCGAGTGATCCAGGTACTGGAGCAGTACCTGCGCTGTAATGCGACAGCCTCACAGGACACTTAGGACAAGGACCTACCCCTTGCACAGTTTGCGTATAACAATTCACTCCACTCCTCAACCAACCTCTAGCCCTTTGAGGCCACCCTGGGTTACAACCCCTCCTTCCAAGAATTCCCACATCTCTCCTCAACAGTCCCTGCATCCAAAGACTGTGTGTGTGCACTCTGCGAGACACACAACCTGGTTCATGAACATCTGACAAACTCCATCAAGGATTACAAAAAGGTTTCTGACCAGAAGCGCCTACCTGGACATGAGATCAAAGTCATCTCCCTCGTCATGCTGGACACCCATAATCTTCACTTAAGAGCCCCCACTCAGAAACTTTCAGCCAAATGCTCTGGTCCCTTTAAGGTGGAGAAGGACTTAGGCAACAGAGCCTATCATCTGAAGCTCCAAGCTCACTGGAAGCAGCATAACGTCTTTCCACACCTCCCTCCTGACCACCTTCAAAGGGGAAAGGCCAACATCACCAGAGCTGATCCTCATTGGGGAATCCCAGGAAGTGGAGGTGGAGGCTATCCTGGCTTCCTGGAGGTCCTGCAGATCCATTCAATACCTGGTTGCCTGGAAAGGCTACCCCTCATATGAGAACAGCTGGGTGAGTGCACACGACTGCGCAAATTGCAATGACCTGATAGAAGAATACCACAACTCCCACCTGGCAGCCCCCGTCCACCCCAGAAGATTGCAGCCATCCTGGCCAAAAAGCTCCCAGAGAGGCACAAGAACTATGCCCTGGTCCATGCCCCAGGTGGGGGCCTCCTCCCTGTTGAAAAAGGAAAGGGTAGTGTAAGTCTTGGGGACCAGCACCTACAACTGGATAGGGAGCAGCATCCCTTCCAGACCAAAAGGGGCCAAAGGCCCAAGTGGACCCCCTGTCACAGTTGGGCGACCTGGCGCACATGGTTGATGAGCGCTGGGTAACTGCCCTTCCGCCTAGGGATACTCAGATCTCTCCCCTTCCCCCTCCCCAACCCTGGTAAAATTAATAGAGAGGACCTGCCAGGAGATCATGCAGGCTAGAGGCCATGGGCAGGCCCCTGGGACCCCTCACTCACCAGAGGAAAATTACCCAAATCTTGAAAAACAGCAAGTGCAGGTATCAAAGCCCAGTCTGCAAATTCTGGGCCAATGGAGCTGGTCCAGACTGGTCAGGTCTGAGAGTCAGATCAGAACTCAATTTGGGTTTCAAACCTAGCCACCGGTGACTTGGACCAGTTACCCTGACCCCCCGGAATGGATCTGAGACATTTGGATCATGTAGACAATCAAATTGAGAGTCTGGACTGGGTTGCGAACAACTGAGCACCAGGGCCACAGCCCCAGGATGAATCTGGGAAATTCGAACCATGTAAGCTGCCCAACTCAAATGGTCAAGGCCCAGATCAGTACCATCGACCTGGTATGGCCCCAAAAATTTGGGAAAATCAGCAAAAGTTTTTTTTGATTTTTGCCAAGATTCTGGACACCCATCCACTCCCCACCCGCCAGCCAACCAAACCCCATCGCCAATTCCCAACCACCCAATACCCTAGCATCCCCACTATGCAATTTGTCCATTACTTAAGGCAACTGCCCTGTCGATGGGCAGTTGTCAGTTCATTCTCTATTCTCATCACATATTTTTGTGCCAAAATAAAGCTGATTACCCTAAACTTTTTGTCACGGACTCCACCCGTTTGTTTTTTTCTGTTTAAAGTTCTGCCAATTGATCTGGTAAAGTGCGCCGCCACCCAAATAGTTATCCTGATGATTTCCAAATGGGTCATCTGGTCACTTGACCTCACCACGCCGTGGTGGATTATATCTGCAGTGAACCACCTCACTCTTTTTGATGAAGTTGACTCTCCGTCCATTTCCACGTACCCATTAAATGCAAACCCATCTGTTTGCTTCGCCATTGGGTTTTCCAAGAGTGATCCCCTATTGGAGCAGCCTCAGGGCGCCCCCACCCCTGTGCCCGCAAGCTCAGCCCCACGCCTGGCTCGCCTACCATTGATCTCACCCACCTAAGGGCCCCAGAGTATCCTGACCAAGGGGGACTATCCCTAACGCTCGTCGCGGGTCCGTTTTCCCCTCTGACAGCATCCCCATCCATGCGGTGGGCCCTGTGCCGCCACTCTCTGGCGCACAGACCCACCTACTCACAACTGAAGGCCAGCAACCATGCACCCTGGAGGGGTCGTCGTCCTCCCCGCCTCTCCCACCCTTGGGGGTTGGCCTGCAAGACTCGCGGTTGCCCCCATTGCAACCATCTGGTTTGCCTTGGGGCCTTCATTATATTTATGACCATTTGCTTTCCTCAAATCCCCACTAGATCCCCCTTCTTCTATTTGCATGGACCGCTGTGCCCTTGGCATTCTGGGCTCTCCGCTGGGTGCTCACACACCCTGACTGGGAGCCCAGTCTAATTCTTATCAGCCATTTCCATGACAGGTAACAAAGCTACTTGGGAGGTAACAGGTGACTTAATCGACACTCTCAACATCCAAGGCAGATATCAATAGTTTAGTCTTCCATTTATTGAATATGCCTTCCTCTGCAAATTTAAACCATTTGAAGGAGTCATGGATATTCCCATTTTGATCGAATGGAGGTAGTTTCTTGATATTAACCTCCTCATCCCGTTCACAGCTTTTGGACCATGCTGAGGAGTGGGTTGGGATACAAATTAGTTTCTAAAGAGAAGCTGGACCAGTGGAAGTAGGGATGTCCGCCGTTTCAGGGGTAGCATGGCCTTCTGCCATGGGCAGCACCGCCATTACTTGAGGTAATTGGTGCTCCAACTCATATTTGTATCCTTTACTAACATCCCGGGTGCATTAGCTCTGACAGCATCATATTCTCCCTTGTATGGTGCCCCATTGTTGTTCATCCTCTTCCCAGTGAGAAGACTGAGAGGCACTGGCCAATTTCTGCTCTGCGCACTGCAGCCATTCAGTAGTATCATCCAGCTGGTTAGCAAGTTCCTTGTTTTGTTGTTCCAGAATTTGCATTTGGCTAAAAGTGCTATCAAGCTGGTGCATGACAGAATTTTATTCTTGAATAAGTTCATCCTATTTTTTGAGCACTGCGTCTAAGGTGAGTTTGAGTTCCTCATACTCAGCTGGTGCAGTGTTTGATGAATATTCCTCACTAACGCAGGCTGTATAAGACATAGCTGGCAACTGGAGATTTGGGTTACATACACAGTGCATTCAAAAAGTTCTGGGACTAACGTTTTAAAGACACAACTTTACAGATAGAAAAACTTTCTTTTATCATAATTTAACATACAACCTTTCCCTCTCTATACATATTTATATTGCTAAAACAATTGTAAAAGGTATGCACATATGGGACCACTTAGTACTAAAAAAAGGTATGCACATAGTTCCTATTTTGTATAACCATGTTTAAACCAGCTGTCACATCCTTCTGAATTGTCTCTACTTTATCAAAAGGATGAACCTTCAGTGCCACCTTCAGATTAGAGAACATAAAGAAGTCAGACAGAGCCAAATCTGGTGAATAGGGTGGATAATTATAATCTGAAGGTGGCACTGAAGGTTCATCCTTTTGATAAAGTAGAGACAATTCAAAAGAATGTGACAGGTGGTTTAAACATGGTTATACAAGGTAGAAACTATGTGAATACCTTTTAACAATTGTTTTAGCAATATAAATATGTATAGAGAGGGAAAGGTTGTATGTCAAATTATGATAAAAGAAAGTTTATTTATTTGTAAAGTTGTGTCTTTAAAACGTTAGTCCCAGAACTTTTTCGATGCACTGTGTATTAGTTGATAAATGGGCCCTATAGCGTGAACCACTGTTATAATTTCAGATGGTATCATTAGGATCTGCCATATTGTTCACACAGGTCAAACCACTGAACAATGGACAGATGATGTGGGGATAGTCAGCCCTTTGGACATTTGAAAATATATTAAAAACAGGAGCACTCGACCCAATGACTCTTTATTTACTTTATTAAATACAGCGACCTTTTGCTATTTCGCTCTTTCTACTCTTAACAACCTTCTCTTCTCAATCACCCATCTCTCTTATATTTAGCAGTTTCAGATTATACCACTCTCATAGCTTGGACTATTATATTATGCTAATTATCCTTGATTTCAGCTTGTTATCCTTAAGCTCTCTATTTCCCTAATTGGAGATGATCTAATTCATATTCATCAAATGTCAACATCGCCTTATCGCCTTATTGCCTTATTTAGAGGCGATTTATTGATAACCCATTATTTCCCAATATTGCCTCATCTCAAGGCACTCAAATAACTGTAACTGATATCATATTAAGTGGATTCTTTCCAATATGCCCTAGCTGTTCCAAGCTTATCGTCCAGTCATATCATAATTGTGACAGTTTATTTACTGCTACTGTTATACATCCTACCTCTCTCAAGAGGTGACATAGGCGGAATCATCCTCAGGTCAAGGATACCAATAAAAATTATAAATTATGACTTTTTTATTTTATTATTGTATATTTTCCATATTTTTTCCATAATTTTTCCTTATATTTTTATCATTTTATTTTTATCTTATCTATGTATGGGACATGACCTTCACCTAGTTCAGCGGTCCATCTTTTTATTTCCTATTCCACTAAACTGGTTCCTAGGTATACTCTGACCTACCTGTTTTCATGTTTCAGCGGTCTTATTTTTTAAAAATTAACAATTTTTTAGTTCAGTAATCTTTTTTCTTGAGACTTAACCAAATAATGTCAGGACATAACCATCTTAATGGATCAGCGTTCCTTTGGGAACACTCTTTTTTTTTCAATGCTTTATATACTTAGTATGGACCCAATTAATAAACCTTCCATATGAGAGGTTCTTGATTGAATAGGCATCTGTCACTGTATTGGTGATAGTCTCAAATGGACTCAACCATAACGCATCTAACTTGTTTCTTTTTTCAAAGCCATGTCTTTCACAATAGGCTACTTTATCAACTACATGATATTTTGGATAATGCCAGTCAGCTCTTATTGTCTTTTGTTTTGATCTTTATTTTTTTCTTCAAGCTTGTATCAAATTCTTGCAATTGCATCTCAATAAGGATATTTGAAAGTTGGAGCAAGTACTTCTTGGCACTCAACCCCAATGTTGGTTCAATCACCAAATATAGAATAGGTGGTACTGTGGCCTTTCTTCCATACAACAACTCTAAATGGCGTTTTCACGTTGCCATATGATGACTGATATCATATGAAAACTTCATTGAATAGAGGTATGTCCCCATGAGGAAGTTCTCACAGACCAGCTTCCCCAGCGTCATGGCCAGCATCCCATTTATTTGTTCTACCAGTCCATTTGTCTCCAGCTGGTAGGGTACTGACGTGAATCTCCAAATCCCCATTATCTCATTCAACCTCAGGATCACGTGGGACATGAAATTAATTCCATTGTAGTTTAACAAAACTTTCAGGCATCCATGGCAGTATACAACTTGATCCATGATAAACTGTGTGGTACTTATAGCTTCCACTTTTGCCAGAGCCTTCATCTCAACCCATATAATAAGATGGTTGATCAAAACTATTATATATTTGACCTCCCTTTTGCTCATAGTAAGTGGTCCCATCACATCAATGGACACTGTATTTCAGGAAAGACAGGGTGGATCAGGAGATATCTGGTTGTGTTCTTGTGGGGTTTGTGCAACTGGCACTCCACACAGCAAGCCAGATAATCGGCCATGTCATAGTTGGTAGACTCCCAGTCATAGTACTGGTGAATGTGGTCAGTTGTCTTCCTGAGGCCTCCATGACCAACAACCTTATGCACGGACTGAAAGATTGTCGCTCATTTGACAGTCTATGGATTAATAGTCATTTTCCACAAATCATCTTAAAATCTTGACTACCCTTGGTCTTGGTGTTTTCCATTGCTTTCCAAAGAGTACCTTGGATCTATTGGGGCTCGTTCCCAATTTTCATTGACCATTCTCTGAAGCAGCCTATAATCTTGTTGGTGTACCACTTGGACCAATAATAACCTTGATAAGCCATCTACATTTTGATGAGAAGCTTCCACATGGTGGACTATATCAAAGTCATAAGCTTTTTAGCTTCAATGCCCATTGGGCCCTATGTCCTTCCGGTTCTCTTAAATTAACAGCTATGCGGCAAAGATTGGTTCATCACCACTTTAAAGTGCATTCTGTGAATATAACCCAAAAAGCTTAAAAGCATAATTCACTTCAAGGCATTCATGCTCAGTAACGGTGTAATTCCGTTCTGCTGCTGATAGCATCTGGCTCACATAAGCTACCTGATGCTCATCTTACAAGCTCATCTACTTGACTCAGATGGCACCAATCACCATTAACAAGTTATCAGACTGTAATATAAATTCTAACTTAAAATTATGAGTTTAATATCAGAGAATCTATCAGATACAGTCGTAACTCATTGAAAGAGCTCTGGGCCTCTTCATTCCATATGAATCCTTTTTTGGATCCTTCAACAGATGGAATAAGGGCTCAGCTATTCCAGAAAAGTCCCAATAAATCTTCTATAGTATCTGACCATTCCAAGGGACACTTGGATGTTTTGGACACTCTTCAACACAGCTATCTGTTCTATGGCTTCAATCTTCTGGGCTTACAGCTGCAGTTTACTAGAGTTTATCATAAATCAAAGTTATTTCAACTCTCTCTTGAAGAAGTGACACTCTTGGCTTAATTTTCAGGTTGACCACGGACAGTCTCTTAAACACTTCCCCAAGTGGTGTAAATGGTCAGTAAACGTCCTACTGAACACATTGATATCATCCAAGTACACCAGGACGCATGACAACTTCAAGTCATTTAGTGTAGCGTCCATGGCCCTCTGGAACGTTGCAGGCGCATTGAATAGACCGTGGGGCATCCTCGTCAGTTGATAAAGCCCCTGTGCGGTGATGATTGTGCATTTCTCCTGGTCTTCCATTAGCAAATTGATTTGCTAAAATCCCAATATTAGATACATCGCAGAGAATTACTATACTTTTCCCAATTGTTCTCATGCATCATCAATTTGTGGTAGTGGATACAAATACTTCTTCATTTTTTTGTTCAGCCTTTGTTAGTCAATTACCAGCTGATTAAAGCCATCCTTCTTCATGATCAGGATAGGGCTCACCAGGGACTCAATGATGGATCTAATAGACCATGCTTCACTAGTTTGCTGATGTCCTCTTCCACTACCACTTCAGTGGTCTTTTTTTAGTACTAGTGGTGCCCAACCCAAAAGGGAAAGCTACCACGCATCTTTATTTGCAAAAGGGCCAAACAAAGGGATATCATAAATTAAAAAATTCCCAATATAGCCCCTAGGTTATCAACCTAGGAAGCCATATCAGATGGCGAGGAGGCTTTGGGGAAACTTTTTTCCGGCGCCTGCTTTAGCAAGTGGACCATGGTTGACAGCATTGGGGTGGGAGCATCAGCGACATGGGGCATAAGGAGGTATAGTTGGGGGTTTATCATTAACGAGGCCAGAAGTGTCCATCGCCTCAATGTATTGAGCAAGTTGATGCTCAGCAAAAATGATGAGAGCTGGCACACAAGTAAATGACTTGATGTGCCAGAAGGTTTTGGGATAATTGGATTCAAAAAGAAAAGTTTTTGCCGCATCAATACAAGTGTGGCTCGCACCAAAAGTAAGCTCCTCAATTTCATACTTCGCACTTTCCTCAAAATCATGAGGAAATTTGGGGACAGGAATACCCTTGACAAGGGGCTCCATTGCCCCATGGAGTTGCTGGCGGAGGAGGGTGTTGGCCAGGGCAGCTGCAGTTGCAACTGTCATTGTGTTAATATTTTTTTAAATTAGAAACCTGTTTTTTGGACAAAACTGGAGGGAACAGAATTTGGGAGGGTCAACAAAGAACTCCTTCAAAGCAAAATCAGGTTTCACGTGGCACAGCCATTCATCCTCATCAATCCATTTGGAGCCTTGAATGGATTGGATTCAGCCAGCGCTGGGCCAGCCACAGGAATTGGAGCTGTGGCTGGAGCTGATTGGCCAAATGCTGTCAACCATGGCAGCTCAGCTGAAACTGATTCACCCATTGACTCAGGATTTCATAATCTGGTCAAGTTTTCAAAATTTTTATTTTTTTATTTTTGATTGGCTGCTGCTTTGAAAGCAGCACCAGAATTCCCAAACGTTGGGGCAGGAGGATTGAGCCCTATTTGAAAAATTGGGGTGAGGTAGCTGTCAGGGGTGGCACCTGAGCCCTGAGTGGCAGATGCAGTAGAAGCGGCAACTGTGGGGCACTTGCGCTTTGAGTGGTCAAGCACAAAGCACAAGGGGCAAATGGCGCAGCCGTTTTTGATGCATACCCACAATGGGTGATCAGGGGCGGATCTGTTAATGGTGGGGGGAATTGTGAGTTTAGAGTTACGATGAAATGGGAATATTGTTGCAAAGGCGTGAGGCCCTGCCAACTGATCCACCTATGGGAACCACAAACTGAAACATGAAGTCTTTGCCATAAATGGCCAAACCCCCCATGAGCTCATGGCAGAGGCGTTCAGGAGAAAGGAAAGAGAGCGACCCAGTGAACTGGACCACCAAAGTGGCCTCATCTGGGAGCTGGGTGCAAACGGTGGGCAAAGGAATTTTTTAAAATTAATGGCAGCTTGGCTGCTGCTGCTGCATCAGCTTAAGAGTGGAAGCTGAGGTCAAAGTACCCCTTAAAGGAGCAGAAGTCAATATAGCCAATGGGTTTGAAAACTGCCATGTCCATCTCAATGATAGCTGCACTTGCGTATGGGAAGAGATTCCCATATTTGACTCCAGAGGCCAAAACACAAATTGCTCCGTGGGAGCACCAAAGGGCTCCGGAGCACCGCCTGAGAGCTGACAAGGTGGTGGGCCAAGTCCTGAGGGGGACATAACACCTGTTAGCATTGGGAGGGCTAGCAGAGCCAGCCCAGGCATGCTTTGGCGACGGCTGAAAAATGCCAGATGGCGGCACACCACCACCCCAAACTGGAGCAGCAGGCATCAATTGCATCAACATCGGCAAGTTTTGTCTTGATCTAGCAGTTGTTTTTTGATTTTTTTTAAAAAATATAAATTTGGCTCTGATTTGGGTATCAAAGCGAAAGAAAGATCATCAGTGGTCTTCAACTTTTGGAATGGTCTCATTCTTATCAGTAAGTTTTCCTTGGTATCAACTTTATGGATAACATTCTTCACACATCCTAAATCATGATCATCTTGGTAAAAATTTCCCAATACTTTACAGATAATTTGAGCACCATCTTTTGATGTGTTTCTGTCAGATCAATGCGTTGCTCTCAGTTGACTAATAAATTGATATTTTCAGCAATCCCTGCCACCAATCCCATTTTCAGTCAAAGTTCCAAATTTATGGAATTTCTGTTAGTTGGACATCAGTATTAGATGAAAAATTGACAATTTGATTTTACACTTTCTCATTGAGTTTCCGCTCATATTTTCCAAGAGAACTTGGATTTCTCCATGGCCTGGCATAAGTATTTCAGGCGTCACCCATGTTCAACTCTGGACTTCGTCCATGAATAGCTGACCTCTTTGTAAAGTTGCTCTGATATTTAAATAGTCAATATCATATTGATTATAATCTAAAATCCTGGTGGTATGATATTTATCATCTTTGTAATGGAATTCCCCATGGTTCCATGATTTCTGTCAGCATTTTACTCCACTTTCATCCAACTAACATATAACAGAACGGGATAATGCCTACATTATATATTAGATGAATGATTTTATTCCACTTAGTTAATGGAGTTTCCCCCATTCCGTTGATAAGCCAGAGGCAGCGTTTGATCAATATGGTCAGTGTATTGTCTTTAAAGTTTCATTTGACTCCGTACTTTCTTAGAAATTCAGTCCTGAATAAGAGATTATAGTTTTGGTTGGCCAAAATGATAGCTGGAGCGGATACCACCAGAGACCTAAATCTGAGTGGTAGTGCGCTATACGCTCCACAGGAGATGGTTTATTGGGCCCAGCGGTCCCATATTCCTTCTTGTGCTCCAAATTAGGCGAGATTATCATCATTTTCACTAATTTAATTAAGAAAATATTGATTGACGCCCCGCTGTCATTTATTGCTTGCACTCATACTTGATTAACCATTATGTCTGTTTATGTACACTTGGAACATTGTAATCTAGTGTTTACTGAGTGTATGGTGGCATTATGTGACAAATTGAGGGCTTGATTAATCTGCGCTTATAAATCAGGAAAAAATTCATTTGAGTACACTTAAGGGAATTGTTAGGTTTTCTTCATCTAATTTGATATTGACCAATTCGTCCAGATTCTCAGTGGATCAAAATTACCCATTAATTGGTGTGCTTAAGGGCTAGTGACCTCCTTGATTATTTCATAGTTGATCCTCTCTGCTCCAACTCTGGTTATGGCATTGACATCTAGGTTAAACACTTGATGAAGATGTTCCAGCACATCATCATCTACAAACAGATCACTGATGTCAATTTCTTCATTCATTATATTGGGAAAATGGGTTTAACCGATGTCTAAACTGTTCCACGTATAAGCCATGATTTTTTCCTTACTCTTGTGCAGGTTCATCTTCCTTATCCTGTACCACATTAATCTGCACCTTGTGCTTCTTGATGAAGCACTGGGCAGCGAAGTGGCCTTTCCCCCACACTGGTGACAGCAGAGATTACTCTTGTCCGCTTATTTCAATCCCGCAGGATTATTTCCTAGCACTACTCTGTGAGAGATTCCTTAGTAATTTTGGCTAATTTGTAGGAATTCAAATTTCTGACTGTATAAGGCTTATAACTTAAGTTAGGGGACTCAAAGGTGGTGCCTAACATCTTCAAATGTTCCACCATTTGCGCGTTGGATATCTCAGTGACCAGAATGGAAGACAACATAAAGTGCAAATTTTGGTATGACCAAAGAGCAGCTTGTAATGAGATCTGCATGTTAATATGATTCAGCACTTTTGCTCCCACCAAAAACTGTGATTCTTGATAGAATTAGTCAACGAAATTTTCTAAGGTTTCATAATTTAGAAATTAAATTCTCATAAATTCTTGTTTGCGTTTTGACAACTTGGGGTGTCACAGTTAAAGACGTATTTCTTGGAATTAACCTCTCTTCCAAAGCCAAGTCCAACAAGCCCTTGGAGTACAGACCAGAACCCCTGAAGAAAAACTGATGAACTCTATAAGGTCATTGATAGAAAATGGGTGCTGTCTTTGCCAGCCAGGGCCGAGGAAAACGGCACATCTGAGGCGAAAAACCTGGTAGGATTCAAGCCTAAAATTCAGAAAATTACACAATATGAGGTTTTAGAATTCGAGTAGCTCATTTTTTTGATTTTGTTGAAGAACAAAGAATTTGTGGCTCAGATCAGTTTTTGATAACCATTTTGAACCAATGTGAATTATACTCCTTTAAAATTAGTCCTAAGCTGAGAAAGGATTTGCTTTACTCAAATACTCTGATTATTCTAATATATTTTAGGAATTTTTTGGGCTACTTTCCTGCATCTTTTAGTTATCTTTAACAGAAAATAAACTTTTCAGAAGTTCTGCGATGGCTAGAGTTCTTTTTCCATTCTGGTTTGCCTCTACTGCTGTACGTGTGCCCTCTGCCCACTCTGTCACCTATTCCGCTGGCTTCACCGCTTCCTATTTCATCACCCTTTGTCTTAGATTTTACGCCACCCTTTCCAGCTCCCAGGGCCTCTTTTTCCTTAATGGTTGTGGCCAGTTTGGTGTGCGTTTTGCTCCACAGATTTATATAAAAACATAATACCGACCATTTAGGACATTTCTTCATTTTTTTGGGTCACTTGACCTTGTTGTCACACCTTTAGCCTGGGTCTTTCACCTCAGCGACCTCCTGCGCTCCAGTTTCCCTGACATTATCTGAGAAAAGCATGATTCTATTTTAAGTTCCTCCTACTTTTGGGTGGCTAGAGTAAGCCCAACCCTCTCAGAGTTGTCACCTGGTAAAGCGGTCCACTAGACTGGTACTACTGTATCCCTTCTGGCTTTGGTTGTTCCTTCTTCAAAGGGTGTGCTAAGGATGTTGTGAGGCTCCTCTCACTCAAGATGCTCATAAAATGTGCAGTACCTGCCACTACCAGTCTCACTCACCACTATTCACGTGATTCCAAATTTAAAAACGAGATCCTCACCATGGTGTCAAGCCTTAGTGCCCGCCTAAAGTCTCAAATCAAGGGCTTAGCTGACGTCCTCCTTCTCCAGCTTCTGCTTCGTAAGATTTCAGAGGGAGCTCACCAATGGTATCTCTCCATGGGTGAGAACAATAGATACCTCCTCAAATCTCTCCCAGCGTTGGAAACCTTCATCAAACTATGCGAGTTTCTCCCTGCTACCTTTGAGGACTATAACTCCTTTATACACTTGCCTCAAAATTTTTCACTATGGCATAATACTTACGCCTGTTCAAGGGCGAGCATCAAGGTCGGAATCTCTTGAACATTTGAAAATGGCCTTTCTCCGCAAGTCCCTAGATAATACTGGTGCTTCCCTTAGCATATGGGATAACCCTCCACTCTCATTATCTGGGACATGCTCTATCCTTGAATCCCTGTTGTCTAACAGCCTTGGTGCCACCAAGCCTAATTATACCGCTGAATCTCAAATCTTAGAAGTTGACAACTCAATCACTGTGGGGCACTAACATGTTACCAATCCTGTGGTGACCTATTCAGCTGAGACTGTGGCCGTTATGGACACTTCCAACTAAATTCTAGCATACCCTACTCCAATACTCTCCATACTGCTTGGAACTAGCAGTGAGCTCGCTGAAAGGTGAATCTGAAACCTCCATCAAAGGTGGGGTCCCCTCACTACTGGCCTTGCACCACCACGCTCCACGAGTACCCCTCGCTTATGTCCTCAAAAGTAGAGGGGATTAGTAAGTCTAAACCATTTGATTCAGAGCATTCACTTCCTCCTTCTAGCCACGGGCCCTCCGTTGCCATTTTGGAACCTATGCCTTATGTCCTACCTGTCGTCCCAGTTGGCCCAGTTGAACAACTATTTATAATCACTCCAGAGTTTCCTCTAGTGTCAGAATCCATCCAGAAACGGGTAGAGATCAATGAGAAGATGATTGAAGAACTAGCCGCGGCTAATCCAATTAAAAGCTTGACTGTCCTGACTGGTGTAGTTTCATGCAATAAAGATCCTCCTCCCACCTAACATAGAGCATTAAGCTACCCCACACCATTTAAATCCCATGGACAGCTTACTGCAATGTGAAGTTATATACTGTGAACCCTTAGGGGATATTATCACCTATACTCCGTCCTCTGGGCTTGGAGCATCCTGTCCTCCCTTGGCTCTTGGGAAAAAATCTTCTGCTGCTTACTACTTGTTCTTAGCTATTTTTTCTTCACCAGGGAA
Organism: Massospora cicadina; assembly: GCA_022478985.1. Classification (NCBI taxonomy): domain Eukaryota; kingdom Fungi; phylum Entomophthoromycota; class Entomophthoromycetes; order Entomophthorales; family Entomophthoraceae; genus Massospora; species Massospora cicadina. Next base: position 205,586 of record JAKSZP010003952.1, read on the forward strand.
GAGTTTTCAAGCGCTCGCTTTGGTGGACTCTAGTGCAACTGAAAATTTCATCCACTAAGGGTTGGCGGAGGCCCTGGATTTGCCCAGGGGGTTGATCAGTTTGTTAAGGGTGTGCATCTCAGATCTTTCCAAGTTATCGTGTGTTAGCACCTGGTCCTTTCGTTGCAGGAAATGGTTATTTTGTGGAGAGCTTCTCATTGATAAAGAATCTCCTATACCCTGTTATTTTATGATTTGCTTTAGCGCCAATTTGACATTGCGACTATTCTTCTGGACTCTACCATGCACGCAAAATTCCCTGGTGGAGTCACGGTTACCATCCATTGCTTGGATGAGAGCGCTATTGCTCTCCCTAGAAGTTGAGGCCCCTCTTTTAAGGTGAGCCTAGCCTCTATTTAACCTACTGACGCCCTGACCCCAACACTTACTCTTCCAGAATGCATCCGTGGATATGCTGATCTGTTTGATCCCACAAAGGCCCGCCCACTCCCTGAGCACACCAAGTTTGACTTTGAGTTTAAGTTGACCATGGATCTTGTCAAGATATTCTCCCCAATTTACCCCTTGTCCCTGAGGGAGGAGGCTGCCTTGGACGCTTGGGTAGAGGACATGCTCTCTAAAAGCCAAATCTTTAAGAAATCCTCACCGGTGTGCTCCCCTCCTGTTTGTAAAGAAGTCTGATGGCTCACTTCGTCCCTGCATTGATTATGGCAATCTGAACAACGTGACAGTGCCTGACCCCCATCCGCTGCCTCTGAAGCAACAGATTGCCCGCTAAGTGGAGAAGGCTAGGGGGTTTTGACTGCCTGCTTCCAACCAGATCCGCATTAAAGAAGGCCAAGAGATGTTGACTGCTTTTTGTACTCAGAAAGTTATCTACCAGTTGAGAGTTATGCCATTCAATTTAAAGAACGCCCCCGCCTGCTTTCAGAGGCTCATTGATGCTGTCTTGGGAGACCTTAAGGGAACCAGCGTGATTGAATACATGGATGACATACTGGTTTTCCCCCAGATGCAGAATCTCACGCCCACTACCTTGTGTCTGTCATGAAGAGACTTTCACATGCAAACCTTACGAATAAGTCTAGCAAGTACAAGTTCTTCCAAACCAAGGTTGAGTTCTTAAGAAACACTATCTTCTTCCATGGCCACATGATTGCCCCGGGTAAGGAAGCAGCCATCCACAATTGGTTTACTCCCTCATCTCTCATGAAGCTATGTAGTTTCCTTGGGACATGTAACTTCCCTAAGAAGTTCACCCCCCAGTTCTCATAAGTTGTCGCCTCTCTCTAAACCGCTTCAGGGAAGAAGATTTCATGCTTGTAACAATGAATGCAACGCCGCATTCCACTCCATCAAGTCCATAAAATTGTCTTTTTTTCTGCTAAGCATCCCTTTTCGAAAATCAATTCAGCCTGAAATTTAGCTCCACTAAAAGATATTTACGAAAAGTATTAGCAAATATGGCGGGAAACCCCGCAAAAGAACCCGCAGGCTATGTCAAACGAGCCATCACCACCCCCAAACGAAGCAACCCTCGGTTACCCACCTCAGGGTCAACCAGAATCACCCGCTCTCAAGCAGCAGCCATGAAAGCAGGCACCACCCCCCAACCTGGAGCTACTCCAACTAGCGCCAGTTCACCTGATCGTGCTTCTGCAACCTGCACGCCTAACAGCTCTGTGTGCGCTGCCTCCCACCAACCCGCTGGGCCCCCTCCAACCAAGGAGGCCATCACTCACGCTGTTTTAATGGCGTCTGCTCAGTTGAATGCAACTCAGCCCATCCAGACATTCACCTCCCCCATTGTATCAGCTAATTCAGCCCCATCTATTATTGCTGACGCCGTGTTTCTGGCTCCCTCCATGAGGGGCGATACCCAGCTACCTGGCCCCCAAATCCTCAGATGTAAGGTTGGATTAGCCGCACATTCTGGTTCACTAAGCACCAAATTGGGACAATCTACTCTTCCCAATGAGAATTCAAATGGTTCGGATTTTGGAACTTCACACCAGTTCCAATCTCACCCGTCCCATTTAAACTCCATAATCGGCACTTCTCAAGTCGGCACTTTATCTCAATATGCTGAAAACGACCAATTCACCAATCAGCCAATGAGTTTTGCCCACAAAATCACAGCAAATACTCGGGCTGAATTTACCCAAATAGACTGGGATGGTGATGAAACATCTCCATCCTCCCAATTGGCTGGAGTTAATTCGAATCTGGATGGGACTCCCCAATTTAGCGAGGCCCAACAATCACCTGGCCCCCAAACCCTCGGATGTAAGGTTGGATTAGCCGCACATTCTGGTTCACTAAGCACCAAATTGGGACAATCTATTCTTCCCAATGGGGATTTAAATGGTTCAGATTTTGAAACTTCACACCAGTTCCAATCTCACCCGTCCCATTTAAACCCCATAATCGGCACTTCTCAAGTCGGCACTTTATCTCAATATGCTGAAAACGACCAATTCACCAGTCAGCCAGTGAGTTTTGCCCACGAAATCACAGCAAATACTCTGGCTGAATTTACCTAAATAGATTGGGATGGTGATGAAACATCTCCCTCCTCCAAACTGGCTGAAGTTAATTCCAATCTGGATGGGCCTCCCCAATTTAGCGAGGCCCAACAAACCGCCCCTCAATTTAATATGACACCAGCAACTGCTGTAGCATTGCAGAAACAAGGGAACTCCGCAAACTTGTCCAAACCACCAGCTCACACTCAACCTGCAATTGCAGCCCAAAGCAAACACAAACGTACCAAAAGAGCCACTGGGGCGTGGCAAAAACCTCTGGCACCAACGCTACCAAAGCTGATCCCCGTGAAGTGGCGTTTATTGCTGATGTTAGGAAGAAATGGGCCGAAAATAGACTGCAAAAAGCTCTACCTCGCTCAACCCTCTCCCACGCAATTCGCCTTTATTATGGGCATAACCCTGTTGAATTCTATACAGAGGATTACTTCTCATACTTTGCAGCGATTGCGGAGACATTCCCTATTAACACCACCATCCATGAATCAGTAGAGGGCCACTACATCGATGTGGGCTTCACTGAAGCTGCCCTTGCTGACCATGCTGCCACCCTCCAGGTCATTATTCCACGCGGATCTCTTCGCATCTCCCGCACACGCTCTCACCTGGAGAAAATTTCATGGGTTACTCTTTCCAACCTACCAACGAATGTTGATCCTGAGTCTCTTAAACTGGCACTCCATCGTGGTTTAATGGAGTTTGGGTCTGTTCTTTCAGTGGACTTTAGCGTCCCCTCTTACTATGCTCCCACTCAAAGAGCTCGCACTGCTAGGGCGTCGTTCATCCCCTCCCCCACTGTATCCCGTAACATTGAGGTTATTCCTCGTGTGGCGGTAGTTGGGGCATGCCCTGAGATCTTTTTTGTCGACCCTGATCAGGCGCGCCCCCGGTGTTCATGGTGTAACGCCCTTGGACACTTGTATAGTGGCTGCACAGCTCGAAAACAAGCCCTCTTAGCCACCACCCAGGGGCCTAAACCAGGCCAAAAACGATCCCAAATGGCTGCAGCAGCAATTCCACAACCCACACAATGGGTTCCCGTTCAAGACCTGTCCCCTGAGGCCTTACGCCTAGCAGTTGAAACAGCTAACCCCACTATTGGTGTGGGATACCTTCGCGCTCATGCCCCCTTCCAATGGGCACCCCCTCCAATCTCCCAGAGTCAACTCCCTCTCTCACCAAGCGCAAGGCATCTCCCACAGGGTGCCCCTCGTCAGCCACCCCCTCTCAGGGCTCCGCGGCACCCCCACCAACCTCCACCAGCAATTTATCGCATCAGCCCTCAGCTCCTAATGGAGCTATGCCCACCAGCATGGACTGGCAACTCGCGGCCTGCAGTAGAAGTGCCACCTCAAAGAGTCCTACCCCAACCCCACAGTCCATTTCGCGCGGATCCTTTGAGGTGTTGGAGGAAGTGAATATGGACTCAGACTCATCAAATGGGGACACCGCGGAGGTCACCATTGAGCATCCTCAGGTACTTCCCCTGCAACGGAGCGGGGGCAGCATCCTAGGCTGGCTTACTGGGTCCTCCGCCCCCCCACCCTCTCCTTCCCCTCAGAATCCTCGACGCTCCTCACGGATTGCAGCTAATAGTCAAGCTAAAGGACTCAAAACTAGCCGCCTCACAGCAGCAGGCTTAAGCGCTGGCAACCCCCCAGGACATGGAGGGGAACAGCTATGAGTCCCCATGGCAGCACCCTGGCCCTGCAATCCATCAACGCAAATGGGTTGCGGGACTTTAAGTGGAGAGCCCGCCTCTTCCGAAACTTCAGGTCAGCACAAATTGACATCGCTGCTGTCCAGGAGCCCCATATCCTCCCCCACGAACAATCTGCATGGAATGAACAGTTTGGAGGCAACTCCTTCTGGACAAACCATGCCGCCCTTATTGTTTTGAATCTTCGGGTTAAAACCCATTCTTTTTCACAATATCTAGGTGGACGCCTCATACTGGCCAAACTCACCAATCCTGACTTCTCCTTCTTCGCTGCAAGCATCTACCTGCCTAATGCAGGTCAGAGCAAAATCGGCTCTTGGAAGAGCTCCTCCAACTCAATCTCCAACGGAATACAGTCCTCTTAGGAGATTTCAACACAACCATAAGTCGCGTCCGTGACTCTTACCCCCCCTGCAGCAAAGGAACGCCCTGGATCAAGTCGCCTTCAGGATTTCCTTCGCCTGAGTGGCTTTATAGATGCGCTTCCACCCTCCGCGTCTGGCCTAGGTTGCATGACTAGGATCCAGTATGATGGAGGAGCTTTCCAGTCAGCGTCACGCATAGATATGGCACTGATTGGCCCCCTGCTAATTGGCCGCGTCTCCTCTCCCATCTCTCGTGACAACCATCTGAGTGATAACAGGTCACTCACCGTTTTCCTCACCACCACACTTAGACCGTCGCGTAGGTTCTGGCCTATGGTTGCCCCAGCTCTTCTCAACAACCCCTTCACTAAGGAGAAGCTGTCTATGACCATTCGGGAGACTCTCACCTCCCCCCACCCCACCTGCTTGACCATAAGGCTAAATGGGCGGTGACCAAGGAGGGCATCACCCGCGTTGCTTACAACTGTGCCAAAGCCCAGATGACTGCAGCTCGCGCTAGAGTCAAAAGGGCGGAAGCCAGAATCAGACATCTAGAGCGAAACTGCCAGCCTTCGCCCTCTCCCAGATGGTTGGAAGACTGGGAAGCGGCGCAGGAAGCACTCCGCTTGGAGCTCACACTGCAGGAAGAACGGGCAGCAAACTTTACAACATCTCGTTACTATGCTCAATGGGAACGCCCCACCCGCTTCTTCTTTCATAAACAGAAAGCCCGGTCAACAGCGCAGGATAATACTGAACTGAAGATTGGCACTACAACCACTTCAGATAAGGAGGAAATCACGCAGGAACTACACCGCTTCTATTCCAGCCTCTTCCATGCCACCCAGGTGGACCCATCGGACATCCAAGACTTCCTGTGGCGGGCTCCAGAGCCGCCCATTGACCCACGGGCTGATGAGGCTCTACTGGCGCCTATTTCCATCCAGGAGGTGATGGAAACCCTTCTGAAAGCCCCACAGCTTAAAGCCCCAGGCCCAGACGGAATACCATTTGAGGTGTACTTCTGGAACCTGCAGTGATAGCCAGAACCCTCCGCGACCTCTTCGCTGCACTCTTGGTGAATGGCGAGGTCCTCCCCGACTCCAGAGGCTCAATCACGACCCTCATTCACAAGAAGTCAGACCGTGAGAACCTGGCGAACTGGCGCCCCATAGCGTTGATCAACACAGACCACAAGCTCTTCACGAAGCTTCTGGCCAACCGCATCACCAAATGGGTGTCACCTCCCCTCTCCCCATCCCAGTACGGTTTTATTCCGGGGAGGTCGTTATGGGACAACTATAATGACCTTCACGTGACTTTGACTGCTAACTCTCGTAAGGTGAATGGCTTTGTGGCTCTCCTGGATATGGAGAAAGCATATGATCAGGTAGCCTGGAAGTATATTGATGCTTCCCTGGCCCGCTTCCATCTCCCACCCGCAGCTAGGCGCTGGATATCAGCGCTCTATGACCAGCTCCACACCAGAGTCCTGGCGCCAATGGGTTTTACAGTGGCAGTACCAGTTGGACAAGGTCTCCGGCAAGGGGACCCCCTGAGCCCTATCCTTTTTAACATCACCCTTGACCCCCTCTTGGCCTCCTTACAGGACAAGCTAACAGGGATTCTGGTGCCAGGTAAAGCCCCCACACGCACCATGGCATTTGCAGATGACACTGCCATTGCATTTGGCTGCCCTGGGGATGTTGCCCTCGCTGCTGTGACCATTGAGAGGTACACCAAGGCGTCCAACGCCATGGTCAACACCTCCAAGACAACAGTTGTACAGGTCGGCTCCCCCACCTTCCCCACCATTTGGTATTAAACCTGAGCGCGGTACCTTCCGTCACCTGGGCGTTCTCACCAACCAACAAGGAGTTGCGCTAAAAGACAATGAGGACTTGCTCCTTGCAGCAGTTAACTCCAGGATTGCCAGCTGGAACCGGCGGCACATCACCCCCAGGGTCGAGCTCTGATGGCCAATGTGTGTTCCTCCTCTCCAAAGTCTGGCTCCTAGCGCACGTCTGCCCATTCACAGATGCCTTTTATACGCGGCTCAATGTACTCCTCCGCTGTTGGATCTGGGGCTCAAACCATCCACCAATGGCCCTCTCAACCATTGCCCGACCCTGCAATGAAGGGGGCCTGGGGCTTCTGGACACGCGATCCCACGCCACCACAATCTTCCTGAAGTTCCTATGGCCGATTGTCTGCTGGGACGCGACCCCCATGCCCCAATGGGCGCCCGCCCTCCGCCAGTCAGTGTCAGCAGCTCTGAGTCTTCCTAGAGCATCTCTGACCTCATTAGGGGAGTGGCTCACAAACCACCCAGGCCATCGCCTAAAACCATCCTCATCCCCCTACTGGAACCAGGCTCCCCTTGCCCTGAAACGAGTAGGCGCGCGGATCCACCATGCCTTCCCATACAGAAGAGAAGGCCCTGGCCTCAGCCCACGTCGCCATGCAATTGTGCACAATGGACAAGTTGTCACAACTCGCCTCAACCCCCAAGATCGTCCTCCCATCCGCCCAAGACTCCTTGAGCTCCTCCCTCCCTTCGTGAGATTTGACCTTAAGGAAATGTGGAAGGACGTCTATCACCTCATCCTGTCAGCAAAGGTGTCCAACACCTTATGGAGGGTGCTCCACTGCTTTACAGGACAGGGGACCGGACTGGCCCTACCTTCCAGCACCGAAGCTGCCCCCGCTGTGTGGAGCCTATTGACTCCCACCTCCATCGTTTTTTCACCTGTCCAGGTGTCGCTGCATTGGACAAAGGCCCGCGCGCTCCTCCATGCTCAGCCCTGGTCTGGACACCCTGTGCAAGACCTCATGTTTGAGCAGACATTGCCTGGTTGCCACTGACCCCTCCGTGTCCTCGCCTATGTCACAGCCATCTGGACCATCCATAACTCCTTCCTTCGTGCTGCCTTTGACCAGCAGGTGTGGACCCTTCCACACATGATCACCCACTTTCAGGTACACTTTGAGATGGCCCTGAAGGTCTGCACTATGTCGCCAACCCTCCCCGCTCGGTTGTCACTGCAGCACGGCTCTGGCGCGCAAACCCCCTCCCTTTCTCGATGCCTCCGCGCGCGCGCGCGCGCGCGCGCGCGCGCTCAGGCTCTTAGGCGCGCCCAGGCGTAATTCAATAAACATCGATGAATCCCCCCTTGGGTTGGGACCATCTAGTACTAAAAAAAAGTCCATAAAATTGTCCATCCTGGTGTTGATACATGTAGACCCCAGTCGCCCCTTTATTGTTGCCACTGACACTTTTAACTTTGCAGTGGGAGCTGCTCTGCTGCAAGAGGAGGAAGATGGAGTGGAACGGCATGTTGCTTACTTTTTTAAGATAATGACTCTGGCGCAGCTAAACTACGCAATATATGATAATAAACTCCTTGCAGTTGTTGAGGCAGTAAAACACTGGCGCCACCATTTGCATGGGTCTAAGTGGCCATTTACTGTCTGTACTGGCCACAAAGCGTTAATGTACTACTGCGCTCCCCAGAAGCTACCCCTCGCCAGTCCAATGGTTGGAAATCCTGTCAGTGTTTGATTTTCAATAAAGCTTAATTAAGGGCACCCAAAACATGTTACCTGATGGCCTATATTGAACCCTGCCCTAGCACCTGACTGAGCATTAGTTGATGCTCACAATAACTAGGTGTTTATTGGCCGGAACAGGTGAAGGAGAGCTCACTGTTCAATCCACCTCTGCTTGTGAAGGAACCTTTGGAAGGGGATGCTGACACCCCTGCCCGCGTGAGGTTGTCCCAACCTCTGTCAGCTGACTACAATAGAATTAAGCAGGCCTGCCATAGAAATGGCGAACCCCTGGACAGAGGCTACCAGTTACTGGATGGGGGCATCCTTCATCAAGACAAGTGGTGGTTATCGCCTGGACCCCTGTTGAGGAAGTGATCCGTGAAGCTCATGACCCTCCAACTGCTCGCCAACCTGGAAAGGACAAGACGCTTGAGTTGGTCCGCTGCTCCTACAGTTGGAAGGGTATTGCCACAGTTGTGGCAAAATTCACAATGTCCTGCTTGATGTGTAACTGGTCAAAGCCAAGCCTCCTGAAGAGTGCTGAGTTTCTTGTTCCCCTCCAAGATGATGAGAGACCTTGGACATCGTTGTCTGTTGATTTTATCATAGAGCTCCCTTTGTCCTAAGGCTATAATTTAGTAATAGTTGTGGTGGACTTTTTCACAAAGGTGGCCCATTTCATCCACTGCAATGCCACCATTACTTCAGTCAAGACAGATTGCCTCTTTGTTGACTACATTTTTGCTTACATGGTTTCCCCAAGGATATTTCGGAAATCTGGGCCTACAATTCACCACCTAGTTCTGGGAAGCCCTACTGTTCATCTTACTCATCCGCCCCTACCACTCCACAGCATTCCACTCCCAGTCAGATGGGCAGATGGAGAGGGTGAACCAAGGTTTATAGAGATTATTGAATAGTTATTCTAATAATGAACAGAACAATTGGTCCTCTCACCTCCTACTGGTGCAATACGCCTATAATAATCTTACCCATACCTCTACAGGCACTTCTTCCTTTTTACAAACTAGGGTTACAACCCCAGCTTCAACCTAAGTCTGCAGATTGAGTCCACTATTGTTGCTACCAATTATTGATAAAGAGTTCATTGACATACATCAGGCAGTGAAGGACCATCTCGTTGATGCCATGAGGACCTACAAAGCACATGCTGATCAAAAGCGCAGTGAAGGATCTGAGTATAAGCCTGGCGACTTGGACATGGTCAACGCCAAGGATATCCACCTGAAGCAACCCTGCCGCAAGTTAGGTCTCAAGCGTGTTGGACCTTTTCAAGATCCTCAAAAAAAAGTTGGCCCATCAGCTTACCATGTTGACTTGCCTCCCTCAATCAGAGTGTTCAGAACCTTACATGAGTGCTTCCTGGCCCCTTTTAATGGTCCTCTGCCACCTCTCCCAGATCCTGTCATAGTGGATGGTGAACCCCAATATAAAATTGATGCCATTCTTGCTTCTCGCCTATCTCAATGCCTGCAATACTTGGTGTCCTGGTAAGATACAATGAGATATGGAACGGCTGGGTATCCTTTCAGGACATGACCAATGCTCCTGACCTAATTTGTGACTTCCAATCTAGATTCCCAGATGCCGCAAGTCCTGCCACCCAAGCCTCCTAGCTGCCATAAAGCTACCTACTCTCACACAAAAACTTCGCCTTAGCCAATGTCCCCTCAAGTGGTGTAGAACTCCGTCCAAGAGCGTAGGGTAATGTCACAGCTAGTGACATATTTCCTGGAATTAACCACCCTTTTTAATCCAAGTCTGACAAGCCCTTGGAGCAAAGACCAGAAACCCTGATGATCACCTTTGACCTCTCTAAGGTCATTGACAGAAAATGGGTTCTGGTTTTTCCAGCCAGGGCTGAGGAAAAGGGCCCATCTGAGGCGAAAAACCTGAGGAATAAAACCTAAAATTTAGAAAATTACACAACATGAGGTTTTAGAATTTGACAAGTTTTAAATTTTTTTTTTGATTACATTGAAGAACAAAGAATTTGTGGCTCAGATTTGATTTTAATAATTATTTGGAACATCGCTTTTCTTTCTCATAACAATCACTTTAGTTACTACAATTTGATTCAAACAGCAAATTTGGATAATCACACACAGGAAAGATGGGCGACTTTAATAACAAAAATAATACAACATGGGCGAGCATCGCAGCAAGCGGTGCAATTAACGGTGCAACTAAGGGCAAGAAACGCCCTGGAGGGGGTCCAGGAACCCAATCTGCAAAGAAATCGCAAACTCAGACACCATCTGGGTTTATGGTATTTACTGTAAAGCATGCGCAATACATGTACATTTAATTCAACCAACCTTTGTCAAAGGTGGAACACGGGATCAGACTCTTCCTTGGGGATGAGTCACCAACCCTGTGGGAGAAAACATGTGAGGCACAGCCCTCACTTTTCCTCACGCGGTGTATGTAGCCACAAACAACATGGGACGCAGCTGGATCAATATTGGTTTAGAAACAGCCGATGAAGCCAATGCTGCAGCAAAAATCTGCATGGAAATTGCCCTCCCTGAGGGCAAAAATTGTGCGCACCGCGCGCACCAGATGGAACAAAGCAAAAACTTTGTTCATATCCTTTGACTCACTCCCCACCAACCTTCCTCATAAGGTAAACGAGGAGGAGCTCCGCAAAGGTCTTATGGCCTACGGAGAAATCCAACAACTTGAATTACAGCAATTTCGCTTAATGCCTGACCTGTGCACGGGCAAAGCTATTGCTGTAATCAACCCCTTCCCAGAAGTGGAAGAGGATTTATCCAGAATTCCCCACGCAGCAGAATTTCACTTTGCAGATGGGGGCCAGTTGGCTGCATTCCAAGTTACACTGGAACGCGCACCACCCATTTGCAACCACTGTGGCTCACTGGGCCACAAGGAACATGCATGCCCTGTAAAAGAGGGCTTAATGGAAAATGATTTTTGTGAAGAAGCTATGGACGAAGATAATAAAAGCTTCGCCAAAATGACTGATGGACACCACCCATTCCGCTGGGGTGAAGATGGACTATACTCCATCGTGGACCCATTACAAGCAAACAACGTAAATTGGCACAAAAAGCCCGCAAGTGAGCAGCGGCTGAAGCGGCGGCACACGCGGAATCTGCCATTAACCACGGACAAATTCAGGAGGATATTTCAGATATTCACCGAACCAAACAATCAGAACAATATGCCCAGGTTGAAAATTTTCACAGTAACCAGACTGAGCCACAAAGCGTCATCAGTCATGCACATACTGAGGAACAATGCAACCGCAATTTGGGTGAAAATGCGGTGCACAATGCAACAAAGTTGAACCTCAAAAATATAAAATCCAATCAACAACCCGCATCAAGTCAACATGAGACCTGTGCAGGAAAAGTTGATGCAAATGCAAAAAACCGCAATTCCCTTGAATCATTGGGTCAGATCAAGGGAACCAACAATGGCAGTGAAAGAGTTGGAGTACAGATGCGGAGCATGCCAAAATGAGCCGCGGTGGGATAGGACCAGAGGGTCCTCCCAACCGCTCCTGAGGCGCCACAGGCACCTCAGTGTCAATAGGGGACGTTAAATATCGCAGGAGCCAGAGCTCATACGTCCCAAGCCAAAAAGCTGGCATTCCTGCAAAAACCTCTTGTAGACATCTTAGCCATCCAAGAAACCCACTGCCTACAAGGGTAAGAAGAATCCTGGTCAACCAGGGTCGCACCATCACAATCAGTATGGACGTCTCACTGTGGGGTGATAGTTTAAAACAACAAAAAATTTAAAAATTACAAATTCATCATCACACTTGCACGGTCAAGTCCTGATAGCAACAATCACATGCCAAGATGAAATAATTTCGTTAGCATGTATCTACGCACCGTGCACTGCAACTGAGAGAAAATTTTTTTTTGAATAATTTCTACCCTCACCCTCCCACCAGATATCATCATGTTAGGCGATTTCAACTGCTGGGATAACCCCAATACAGATCAATGGCCTAATCCCAGGGGATACCCACCTGGACACATTGAATATCACATAATGAAGGCATCTCTTGGCTTACAGGATGCTCTTCCTCCCAAATCACCAATCCTTCCCCATATGACAAGACCCAACATACGTGAGGGACTGCTCATATCAATGAGTCGTATTGACCACATCCTCATCCCACAATCCCACCACTCAAGAATCTCTAAATTTACAACAAAAAGATCAATTTTTCTGATCACCAATTAGTTATGGTGCAGTTAGCGCCAACCCAATTCCACACACAGGTGTCGCCTTGGAGAAAGCTTCATCCAAAAATATAAGATTGCCTGAGATATCTGACTGGGTTGAAAACAAGGCTACAAACCCAGAATTCACAGCCCCAATTACTTCGGATCCCATCAGAACATGGGAAAATTTAAAAAGATTTAATCAACAAAACCCAACATATTGCATCACGCAAGTACACCGCGGACACAGCCACAATCAAGCGTACCTTGGCAGAACTAGACCACCTGGAAATAAATACTCCAAGATCTGGCTATAGCCCTAATTGGGGATGCAAATGGGCAGAAATTTCAGCCCAACTTAACAATCTCATCTTTGAACACCAACACAGAATCAAAGTATTGAACAAAGGTAAGTTCATAAAGGAAGAAAACCTGTTCAACATACTTTTTCCGCCAATTCCACTCCCGTAGAAACCATCCCACATGCACACAGGTCTGCAAGACCAATGGCACTGTGGCAACTGACCCTGAGGAGGTCAAGGCGGAAGTACACCACTATTACACCGAATTATATTGTGATATGCCAACAGATCCACAAATTTAAAGAATTTATTCAAACTGCCAAGATACAAAGTACACCACCAAATTACAATATACTATCCCTTATCACACGGGAGGAGCTTTGGGAAACAATTCGCGGTGCACCACGTAGGAAATGCCCAGGGCCTGAAGGGATACCCTACGAATTTTACAAAAAATATTTTCAACAAATCGCCCTCCTCCTATTGGCGTCAATGAACCAGAGTTTGTTGGAAACACGCCTATTAAGAGGAGGCCATGAATCCTACGTTATAACCTTGTATAAAAAGGGTGACAAGTTGGACCTGGCCAACTGGCGCCCAATTGCACTCTCCAACACTGACACAAAAATTCTAACAAAAATTCTAGCAGCTAGACTAGGCGCAATTGCATCTGACGTCCTATCACCCAACCAGTTTGGGTTTATACCAGGGCGTTCAATATGGAACAACATTCACCCTGTTGCAAATATTTGCCAATCCAAAGCAACTGGTGCCCTGGTCTTCTTGGATCAGGAAAAGGCGTATGACCGTGTTAGCTGGCCATACCTAAAAGAATGTCTACATGCCTTCAAACTCCCACCAAGTTTCATAAAATGGGCGATGCTCCTAACAGAATCTGCAACCATGGCTGTATGCGGCCCTGAATTCCTAACAAACAAGATTAAGCCACACAGAGGGCTCAAACAAGGGGGTCCCCTCAGCCCACTGCTATACAATTTTAGCTTTGACCCACTCCTCTGAGTAAATGACTCACGTCTCATGGGGATAACCGCATAAGGACAACCAACATTCAAGATACTGGCCTTTGCAGATGACTGCGTAGCAGGTATAGCAAACAATGAAGATGCCTGACAGCTGGAACACACTCTAGAGGAATACTCCAAGGTGAGCAATGCATCGCTCAATAAAAGGAAGACATAAATCATCCTCTTAGGCAAATACACAAACAATTGGGCCACAACATCAGAATCTCACACCAACACTCGAAGAATAAACCCAATTATATTACCCTTTGCAACACCTCCCACCACCACTCCTGTCCGACACCTTGGAATCTGGCTAGAATCAGGGGATATGCTAATGAGACAATGGAAAGTAACCTGTTACAACGGGTATCCAAACGCTTCGCCTCCCTTAAGGAAAGAACCCCAGGACTAACAGGACGAGTTACAGTTGCTAACTCGCTCATCCTCCCAATACTGTGGTACCAGGCCCATGCGATAGCCTTCTCACCTACCTTTATAACCTCAATTCGCGCGCTTATCCAGGGCTGGCTGTGGCCTGGCTCTCACCCTCCTATACGGATGGAAACACTATTTGGCCCACGCTCAAGCGGAGGCATGTGACTAATGGATTTCGAGAGCCATGCCAATCACATCCTAGGTACCTGGATAAAGGAAATCCTTGCTCCAGACCTCCCGCAACAACATTGGTCCAGAGCAGCAAGGACTAACTTTGCACAGGCGCTCAAATTAACCAACCCATATAGTCCACCCAGACTAATTTCATACCTTGCCAAGCACCCTACTGCAACGGGTCCACATGGAAACTCCCCTCATTTCAAACATATTCCAAACTATCCGCCGTATGGGATGGACCATAGAGAACATGGGTACTATACAGGGAAGGGGACGACCCAGCCCCCAATTCAAATTAAGAAACCCAGAAAACCACCCCCAGAGGGATATGCTCGCAACAACCTCAAGCATAGCTAGGATAGAATACCTATGTATGCTGGACATTCCCTATGATTTAACCACACAGAAAACAATGTGGAAAATGACACACCACCCACTCCTACAACCAAGAATAAGAGCAAACGCCTGGCGCTGTTTGATAAGGACCTATAGGATGGCAGACCGCTCCAACTCCCTTTACAAAACATGTGCAGTATGTGGAGGGGAGGGATCCCTACATCACCGCCTAGAAACATGCCCCTCAACCAAAGCTATATGGCAGGAAGTCGCACGCCTGCTCAAGATTCAAAACGAATAGGAATTCTCGATATCAAAGAGTATCTTCGCGCTCCAGATCAAGTCACCAATCCCATCTACACTCCGCTCCCTAATAATACCCATTGCAATGTTGACAATACATACGATTTCATTAGATGCGTTCAAGGGCACAGTCCCAACCATTCATGGGATTATTAACAGATTCCATGTCTACTTACTAGAGCACTTCCAAGCCTGGCTCTATGGATATATGAGACCAAGACAAAAAGCGCTCATAGAATCATGGTTCCCACTCTGGTTCCTCCACACAGACCCTTTCCTTCACACCTGCTCCATAGCAGGGGAAACCCCCTCAGAGTAATGCACCAACCCCCATACCTGGCAGTCCCGCTGGCAACAGGGGTAACTTGAGTACCCTGGGGTGCCCAATTTTTATATTTCTTAGTTATTCTCTTAGTTTCACATATATTCGGTAATGTCTGTCCCCTGGTCAGTTTACCTCGGTTTATATGATTATCTGGAACATCTGTGAATTATTCTCTTTTAGATTAAGTCCCAAGCTGAGAAAGGATTTGATTTACTCATATACTCTGATTATTCTAATATATTTTAGGAATTTTTGGGCAATATTCTTGCATTTTTTGGTTATTTTCAGCAAAAAATACATTCCTCAGAAGTTCTGCGATGGCTAGAGTTCTTTTTCCGCTCTGGTTTGCCTTTACTGATGTATGTAAGCCTTCCACTCACTCTGCCGCCTATTCTGCCAGCTCCACCGCTTCCTATTTTGCCGCCCTTTGTATTAGATTTTACGCCCCCTTCCTAGCTTCCAGGGCCTCTTGTCCCTTATAGTTGTGGCCAGATTGGTGTGCGTTTTGCTCCACAGATTTATATGGAAACATAATACTTACCATTTAGTATGTATTTTCATTTTGTTGGGTCGCTTGTCCTTGTTGTCACACCTTTGGTCTGGGTCTTTTCCCTCAGCGACCTCCTGCGCTCCAATTTCCTTGACAAGAGGACTTCTGAACTTCTTCATGATTGCAGCTTTGGCCTCATAGTAAGATCAGTTGTCCCCCTCAAGATGAGGTTACATTAATCTCTAGCATCCAGTTTCCAAGAAGTTCATGACGGCCAAGGCTTTCTGCTCGTTGCAATACCCAAGAATACTCATTATAAAAATGCAGAAGAATTTAGAGGGTTTTCCTTATAAAACTTAGGTAGCTTGGGAATGGATTTTAATTCTTTTGAATTTTCTCTATCTTTTACTCATGGCTTGGTGACCTGACTGATGAGAGGAGTAATTTAATAGTTTCATCTCCTAAATGGTTGTGAACACAGTTAGCATGCTTCACAGTTGTGACTTCCTACCTAGGATTCTTTATTATCTTCTTCAGCGTCATTTTTCACATATGGTTCACATTCACATTATGGTTTCTAATTATTTGACTTGATTACTAAACATTTCATATCTGAGCTGAGCGAGAGTAATTGCACATGATCTGTTCACATTTCATTTTTAGAAGTAAAACTTACCTAATCAGCTCTTCTTCTTTTTTCTTTAAGGACGTTATTTTGCCAAGTAGATCATTGCTGAATTTCAAAACTTCCTCTATTTCTTTTTTATTCTTAGTAACTCTCTTCTCTAGAGCCGCGAGTTCTCTATGATCTGCAAAATTCAAGGCGTTCTTAATAACAGTTGCCAATACTGTCCATAGTTTTCTTGGGTCGTTCTTATATGACATCATGTATATGGTTTCACAAGTTTTGCTTATCTTACTCAACTACCCCCTGTAGTGAGCACCAATTGCTAAAATATGGGTCCGTTGATACTAGTCCACAGATATCAACTGCACAGGTTTGTTTATTATGTGCACTATTCACGTTGATTGTTATCAATGTAGAGATATAATCGATAATAGTATAGAGACTATTATCCATAGCTGAATATTAATAAACTAGGTTTATAGGTGTTCTTGTGCTAAACTTGGAATGCTCCACTTGATGCTGATTATGCTAACAAATAGAGTCTTCTTCCATCTTCTGGAAGAACTTAATATAACTCTAGATTCAGAAGCTCTTGAACTTGGTTCCCATCATGCTGAGTCTGTGGAGATCTACTTCAAAGGCCTGCTTCTCTTCTAAGAATATCCAATCCTTACTCTTTAGCACACAAGAGAGTTTACAATTAATGTATTAAAGAAATAATAAACTGAAGATGATTAGAACTAGATATTGATATGGATTTGCTTTATTATTATAAAATTAGGAAGTTTATAGGGGAATTCAGCGCCCAACTACTATGTTAGTGCCTCAGTAAGAAAACAGCAGTCATTGCCATTAAATTTACAATATAAGTTCTCTTCCAGCGATAGGCTTCTCCACCAGGCTAAGGATCCCGCTGTCATACAAACCAAAAACTTAAAATTGAAAGGGAAAGAAGACGTGTCCCTAACATCTACCAATCACAGCAAACCAACCACATTTGGCTAGCAACCTGCTTCAGTAATGGGACTTTCTACCCATTATAGAAAATCACAAACTAACAGGTCAATTTTCTAGTTGCAGGTGACAGCACTCGCCTCACAACTCCTAAACAAATCCTAATCAGTTGGTGATGGAATCTGACCAATCATAATTGGCACATCTAGTAGTTAATTATTGATTAACTATCAGTTGAATCAATTTCATCAGCAACTCTGCCCAACTAGAACTTAGGCATTTGTACAAATCACCCCAGCTTATCCAAACCTGGAAAATTACACCAAAACTCGCTGGCATTATTAAACTAAAAAAATCAAAATTATTTGCTATCCAAATCGTCCACCAGTGGGACTTATCTTCTAGCAAACCCGCATTGTTTTTTATTCTAGGTAAGCCGGCCAGGGGATGGACATTACTGAAATTAAAACTAAAACTGAAACTAAAAACTTAAAACTGACATGACTAATTGGTTTGAGCAAAACGCCCAAATGAGCAGATTGAGTGAAACACTTTGAACAAAACAATCAACCAAGTGGGCAGCGGAATCCGCTTATCCCTCCATGGTGGAAGGGGAGGGGGATCAGGGGGCTCATCTTCAGCAGCATCTTCTTCCTCCCATAGTAGAGTGCATGTCATGGCAGACAGTAAGGGCGTTGGGGCATCTGCGCCATGTGGTTGATAACTCTAATAATTGGTATTTCAGGAAAATTGCAAGCTAGGTAAATGGCACTGATATATTTGCTTAAAGCTTTTTCAGCTTTAATGCGGGCATCTGGAAGTTTAACAAACGTGGCAATGTTGGTTCAGGTAATTTTAGCTTTTTGGGTTCCGTGCTATAGTTGCCACGGTCTGGATAGCATTGTTAACATCTTTTATAGTGTTTTACTGTGATTTTACTCTTTTGAGTAAGACTCTTGGGGATAACAGGAGGCGGAATTCCTCCTGTTAGCATCACCACTGATTTGGCGACAGCTTTACAAAGGGGGCGAAATCAGGTGTTGCAGCTTCTTTGACTGCAAGCTGGTGATCACTGCAAAAAGATTCAGCATTTGGATGTGGGGTATATAGTTGAGGGGGTATTTAGCGTCCCATTCTGCATTAACGAATAACTCAATTTGCAGAGATGTTTCTTTAATGAGTTTACATGATTTGTCAATTTCAGCCAATAGCTCCCATGGGATTTGGTTAAATTGAATTGGTAAATCGGCATATGGTTGAGGTTTGTTTGATTCGTTTGAGGAAGCATGTGATTGAACTGGGATCCAATCCAATGCTTAGATGGAGGAATCATTTGTGGCATTTGGGCAAGGCGGAGGCTGATTGGTGGCTGCAGGTGCAGCTTCAGCTTCTGGTTTTGGGGGAGGGGGAGGTAGGATTGTGCCCATACCAGAACTTGTATGGGTCAGTGGCAGATCAGAGGTCAGCGGACGATTCATCTGATCCATTGGAAGTGGATAAGGAGGGGCACTTGCATTTTTAGTAGTCCAACTAGAAACATGATGGACAGATCGTCCGCCTGCCCTTGATGCGGGCCCAAAACATATGGTTGGGCACTGAAGGAATAATGGTGCAAGGGGGAATTGACATGGCAATTTTACTAAATTCAGGGCTGATCATGGCATATGCCTGAGGCAGTGAGTCGTGTGGCCCCATTTGGGACCACAAATTGTAAGATGGGGTTGGATCCATAGGCTGCCAAACTGTCCATCAGCTCCTGGTGGAGCACTTCAGGGGGAAGTTGGGTGGGCAAACCAGCAAACTGAACCACCAAAGTGGTGTCCTCTAGGAACCAGGTCTGAGTTGTAGGGAGAGGGGTGCCCTGGAATACCAATGGCACAGTTGCCACAGTGGTGGAATCGGCTTTACAGGTGAATCTGAGGTCAAAATACCCCTTGTAGGGGCGGAAATCTATAAAACTGGCGGGTGTCATCACCGCCTGTGCCATTTTGATAATAGCTTGGTTGTGGTCTTGGAATAGTTCCCCATATTTGACCCTTAGGCAGTAGCGCATGTTGCTCTAGGAGAGCATCAGGGGGCAGTGAGGTACCGCTTGGGTATGAGCAAGGTGGGCGTCGAGATTCTTGGGAGGAACAAATCATCCCATGGGTTTGGAATGACTAGGTGAACCAGTCCAAGTGCATTATCCTGTTGGATAGAAAATGGCGGGGGGGTTCACCAATGCCCCACACAGGAGCAGCTGGAGGAGAATCTGAGGAAATTGGAGCAAAACTAAAATAGGCGATTAGGATTTGTTTATATTAATTAATGTAATTTTGCTTGGATAGTTATGACAAGCGGAAAGAGAAGAGTGCAAATCCGGATTTTTATAACCTAAAAAGCTAGAAAGGTGGGCAAAAACCAAAAACTTTTAGTAGGCACCACATTTAGCTCATCAGCCCTTGTCATTTAATTTGTTTGTAAAACTTTCTTTGTAAGAATTCTGTTCCACACAGATTAGACATCAGCAACCTTCTGAAGGTGCATGATCATCCTCACTGAGTAGATCTTTTTCTATTGCTACCCAATGTAGCATTGATGTCTCATTGAAAACTGAATATTGCCTTACTGGCGGTATCCTTGTGGACACACTTAAACATATATTCAGTACATTGGACCAACGCAAGGCTCAATGGAACCTTAACTAACCTCTTCCTTGGCATTCTCAGCAATCTAAAGTGCTCTCATGATTGAGCGTTTCTATTTAGATCCCATACTGGTCACTAGCAATTTCTTCACTTACACCCAATATAAGAGAAACCCAAGTTTAAATGTAAGAATCTGTAGTTAAGGATTTATTAACTTAATTACTACACTTATTTTTATCAAGTTATTTTTTTAGTACTAGATTTTATCAAGCTTATTTATTTATGTTAACCAGGAGACAGATGGTACCAAAGCTTAAAGAACAAAAATTAATATGAACAAAACAAATCAAACTTCCTATACTGGATGAATAATACATGTTTTTTGAGAACCACAGTCAAACAGGTGGGACAGTGAAGATCTACATATACCACCATAGTGGAAGGGGAGGAGAGATTAGGGGCTTATCCTCAGTAGCATCCTTCTTATTCCCAGAGCAGATCATGGATCAAGGCGGATAGCAAGGGCATAAAAGAATTAGCGGTATGTGGTTTTAGGTTGCTTATGAGTGGTTGCTCTTAAAAATTTCAGTTTTAAAGATATACCCATATATAAATCCAAAGATTTTTCCAATTTTATATGGACAATGGGAAGTTTGTCAATTTGGCAATATTGGTGCGGGTAATCTTATCTTTAGTATTCTGTGCTACCACAGTCACATTTGGATGGTATTATTTGCAGCTTTGTAAAGATGATTGATGTTATATTTGATTGCCATAATTTTGGGCGTGT
Source organism: Massospora cicadina (assembly GCA_022478985.1). NCBI lineage: Eukaryota > Fungi > Entomophthoromycota > Entomophthoromycetes > Entomophthorales > Entomophthoraceae > Massospora > Massospora cicadina. The sequence continues at coordinate 226,384 of JAKSZP010003952.1, forward strand.
GAATAATGGGAATGGGGGATTCCTTTAGCAAGTAACACAACCAATTTGGCAACATCTTTATGGAGGGGATGACAATATGACTTGGCAGCTGTTTTAAGATCAAGATGGTTGTCAGGGTTCCCAAGATGCGCTCGCTGGTGCTAATGCTAGGGAACCAAACAAGTAGGCTGACTGCAAGGGGCTAGCGTCAGCCAAGAGGACAGGGGCAGCTCTGGACGCGACAATGGATGAGACTCCATTCATTTTAATAAATTAAACTTAATAAAAATATAAGATAAAATAATTCTTATGAAAGGAAGTGTTTTATTAGAATAATATTTAGGGCTTTTTATAGGGTATTTGGGGACATGTGCCTCAAGGATCGTCATGGCCCCATCCAAGTAGGGTTTCTACTAGCCTTCTGGATTGCCCACTATTCTGATCCTTACTTGGATCAAGTTATTCTCGTGACCAGGTCAAGTGATATCCCAGGTCACATGTCTTAAGGAAAGGGAATGTATTGTTTCCTCAAATTTGGGGTAATTTATACCAAGCCCCAAATTCAATATAGTTATTGATTTGACTCTTATTGAATCTAATAAGCCATTTGGGATTTACACCCCTCAAATGGGGATAGGTCCTTCCCCTGGACAAGGCTTTCATCTAACCCAGGGAAAATCCTGACAGAGCCCCCTCCAAGCCTTGGCCTAGGGGAGCAAGTTGTGGCCTGAGGGTCGGAGGACTTGAGTTTGGGGGCGTATGGAACCTCAGGCGAAATGCAGACCAGGTTGGTGATAGTGCCTGGTGTGGTTAAGGTTTGAAGCCGGACAAAAACATTGGCTAAGGCCCTCATAGTTGACTCGGAGGTCTTGGGTGTAAATAGGGTTGAAGCCAGACAAAAACATTGGCTAAGGTTTTTATAATTAATTTAAATTGTTCTTTGGGAAAGATGGTTAAAGTTCATCAATCCACGATCTAATGCTGTCTGAGAAATTTGATTTTTTGTAATGGATGGTTTCAAGCTGCCATTTTGCTTCAAGGTAATTTGACTTGAGGTCAGTTAACTCCAGCCTAAGCTGTGAGTTGTCGATTGTAAACGTTTCAATCATGGCAGTTTTGTCCCAGATTTCTGACTGCAGGCCAACCAGCAGCCTTCATTCCTGCGTAGCCACCAACTTGGAGGCCATCAACTCTGCCTCCATCTGTGCTATTTGTTTGAACGTCTCCTACGCCATCTTGACCATGCAGGTTTCAGCCTCTTTGATCTTTTGGTTCATTTCAGTTGCCATTCAAACCTGGAATATTGTGATCACTTTATCCGCCAGCAGATTCAGGTAAGGCTTGGAGAAAAGGTCGTCAACAGTGGGTAGCGCAGGCGAGTGACCCATGTTCTTGGAAGCTGACCAGGCGACAGTAGGGTGTGGCCCCCTGGAGGTTCCAATAGGGGGCCTCTTTGAGCGATGCTGAGCCAGCATCTCAGTATTGGGGCGAGCAAATCTCATCGTGACTGAAAGTGAACTGTGTGACAGAGTTTGAAAGAGAAAAGAAAAGTGGGCCAGAAGGTTGGCATTAGTAGTGGAGGTGATGTCAGCTGGCTTCTCAAGCTTCGCTTTTTGGGACTCTTTTTTTCATTGAGACTGGAGCTATCCCAATTGGAGAGTCAAACCAGGTAATCTAGATTATTCATTTTAGTAATATTTTCCCGATCTCAGGAGGGGCACCATCAAAATTGAAAAGTGGTAGCGTTGCCAGAAAGGAGCCATTGAGCTTCGCTTTTTCTTGACTCTCATCTTCATTGGGATTGGCACTATCCCAATCTGAGAGTCAAACCAGGTATTCTAGATTTTTAGCTTTAGTAGTTTGAGGCCCACTCTCAGGAAGGGCGCCATCAAAGTTGGTAAGCGGCAGGATTGCAGTAAAGGAGACATCAAGCTTATTCTCAATGGTGTGAAGGTAAGTCCCATGTATTTTGCCTGGCGTTCAAATTGCATTGTTGCACCAATTTTATTTTAGGCTTCCCACAAATTTTTGAAACTTGTCATCTTCATCGAGATTAGTAATCAATTCACAACTTGTCCCAACTTTGAACAGAGGATTTGTATTATCTAAATATATATTAAAATTAGTATTAAAATTAGTTATTTTTGTTGGAATTGGAGCACCCAGATCATTTTTGATTTTCTTTTTTTGACCAAAGGATGTGTTGTAGCCTGGTCAATCTTTTCTCAATTTTGTTTAAATCCAAAAGGTTTTCGAAAATAATCCTTTTATCACAGTAAACGGGTCCTGGCGCCCAATAGTCATGCCGCTGGGTGATGTCCTCAAAGGCTTCTTCTCTATGAGCATCCCACAACCCCTTGAAATGCAATGCTTGGTCCCAATAATAAGTCATTGCTTTCATTAAACTTTTTTCTTTATGATGCTGGCATTTTGGCTCAAGTTCGTCTTTTTTAAATTCTTCAGGCATATTTAGCAGGTCCAGCAGGGGCTTCAGCTGACTGGGAGCTTGAAAGCAAACAAAGTCTTCAGGGGCACACTTGAAGGATTTCCTTGGAAATTTGGTCCCAACTGTTGTTGGGTCTTGGCCGTTCCATCAGAGGTAAGTTATAAGATTGGCATCCAGCGTGATCATGGTGGTTTTATTATAATCCAAGGTTGAGGGTAACTCCTCAGGGTGCGCCAGTAAAGTCCCCCTGTAGTGAGCATCAGTTGTCAGGCACCCGCAAGATGCGCTCTCTGGTGCTAATGCTGGGGAACCCAACAAGTAGGCTGACTGCAAGGGGCTATCGTCAGCCAAGAGGACAGGGGCAGCTCTGGACGCGACAATGGATGAGATCCATTCATTTTAACAAACTAAACTTAATAAAAATATAAGATAAAATAAGTCTTATGAATGGAAGTGTTTTATTAGAATAATATTTAGGGCTTTTTATAGGGTATTTGGGGACATGTGCCTCAAGGATCGTCATGGCCCCATCCAAGTAAGCTTTCTCCTGGCCTTCTGGATTGACCACTATTCTGATCCTTACTTGGATCAAGTCACCCTCGTGACCAGGTCAAGTGATATCCCAGGTCACATATCTGAAGGGAAGAGAATGTATTGTTTCATCAAATTCAGGGTAATTTATACCAAGCCCCAAATTCAATATACTTGTAGATTTAACTCTTATTATCGAATCTAATAAGCCATTTGGGATTTACACCCCTCAAATGGGGATATTGGTCCTTCACCTGGATAAGGCTTTCAACTAACCCAGGGAAAATCTTGACAATGGTGGTTGATTTGTAATGTATCTGCACTTAGCTGGGGAGCGTATAAACAAGAGGTACTGAGCATACCATTCAGAAATGATGGACAGCTCAACTTGAAAAAAAATGGTTCAATGAAATTTTCCAATTCATCAGTCTCAGCTGATAATACCAAAGGTTCTGGTTGTACTGTATTGGGGCCTCAGTATATGGATGAGGATTAGTTGGTTAGGGGAAAGCTTTGGAATAACTGCTGTTTAAGACAGTTTGATTAGTAGAATCATCTGTGGCACTGTTCAGGGGAGGGGCCTGATTTGTTGCTGCGGGATTTGCTTCAGCAGCAGGATTTGGGGGATGAGGGTATTATAATCCCACACCAAAATAATTTAAGGTTTACGGTGGAACGAAAGTCAATGGAGGTGGCCTTGGAGCCAGAAGAAGCTGCAAGGGATGGAAATTTGCGTTTTGAGTGGTCCAACTCTAACAGGAAGGACAGATAGTCACCCGCCCCTGATGCAGGCCCAGAACAGATGGTTGGGACAGAAGAGATGATGACATGGGTAGAAATTGACAAAGAAAAAATAAGATGCAGGGCTGTTAGTGACAAATGCCTAAGGCCAGCAAGATGCGTGGTTAATTTTAGACCACAAATTGTATGATGAGGTTGGAGCCATAGGTGCCAAACCTTCCATCAGCTCCTGAGAGCTTTTTGGGGGGAGGCGAGTGGGAAAACCAGAAAATTGAACCATAAAGTGGTGTCTTCTGGTAGATGGGTCTGAGTAGTAGGGATATAGTGCCCTGGAAACCCATGGGCACAATTGCCGCAGTAGCAGCATCATCTTTGAAAGTAAGACTGAGTTCAAAATGAACTTTTAGGGGCAGAAGTCAATAAAACTAGTGGGCTGCATCACTACCTGAGCTAACTTAATGATTTGTTTAATAATAAATAGAAGTTTTTCCCATAGTTGACATAAAGGCAGAAATGCATACTGCTATGGTGGAGCATTAGATGGCATTGGGCACCATCTGGGTGTTAGTGAGGTGGTCATAAAGATCCTTGAACGAAACAAACTGACCCAAGGGTCTGGTAAGACCAGAAAAACAGCCTGTATTCGTTTTCCCACCAGATGGAAAGTGATGAGAGGAGCTTTGCTGTTGCCCCATATTGGAGCAGAAGGTGAGGTATCTGAGGACATTAAGATAGGATTGACAGTGGGAGGGTGAAAATTTATTTACTTTTGTATAAATTTTCTCAGATAAAAAGTTGTTATAAAATTGTCAGAATTTTTAGGATACGCCATAAGGGTTTTTGCACAGAGTTCAGTCCATTGAGCAACAGGACTAATGATATGATGATCGTTGTACTCAAAACAACAGAATAAACTATTTAATAAATATAGACACTTGCTCTCGCCACACTCTTTTATTTAATATAATAAATACAGCGGATCTCCGTGTTCTGCTTACTCTAAACTTATTAATAACCAACCTCCTCTTAATCATCTCATCTCACCTATACTGTAGTGACTTCATATGATACCATTTCATGGCTTTTTTAATTCAAAAATCTGTATCTCATTGGTTCTGGCAACTCTTCATTTGTTAATTTCATGATCGCCTAATTTGAAGCAATTTCCCAATAACCCAATATTGCCTCACCTTGAGGCGCTCAAATAATCATTACCCATATTAAACTCAGCAGATTCTATCCATTCCGCCATAATGACTTAGGGCTTATTGTCCGGTCATACCAGAATACTGACATTACCCCTCTTTGACTAGACAATAAGGCTCCAATTACATATATGCCTGGAGCAAACTTTACATGCACTTGGTTGATGATCTGACTGCTAGCGGGGTCCTTAATAGTATATGCATCCATGCCTGTCTTCTCAATAACCTCAAATGGCCCAATTCAGATACTGGCCAACTTGTGTTTTCACCCAAAATCAAGTTAATCGTGGAATAGAACCATGTCTCCATCTTTGAACTGTGCTAGGCCACTTCGCCATACCTGATTGGCAGCCTGGTTTTGATTTTCTTGGCTAATCTGAACGAGTACGCTTCAGTTTGTAAATTAATCAGCATATTTGTAAGGCAGTCAAATAGCATTACAGATCCATTCCGCTGGTGTCCTCTACACAGGTATATAGAAGCACAGGCTGAGAGGGTGCCATCCATAAAGCAATTGAAATGGGCTTTTTCCTATGGCAGAATGGTAGATAATATTGTAGGCGAACACTGCTGTAGAAAGGAGGGTACTCCAATCAGAGGGCCTATATGTAAACAACTTCCGTAGTATGTTCACCAGGGTCTTATTAACCCGTTCAACCATTCCATTGGACTCAGGGTGATATGGGGTTGTTAGAACGCTGCATATGGCCATCATATCGTTGAGCTTAGGTCGTATGTGAGAGGTAAAATTAGTGATGTTGTTGGTAAGTAAAACTTCAGGCAGCCATGATGCTGAATGATGCATTCTATTATAAACTTAGCTACAGTAACCTCACCAGATCCCAAATGGCCCGCGCCTCAACCCACCTGGTCAAGTGGTCAATTGCCACCAGGATATACTTGGACTTGTTAGCTCCCGTTGGCAAAAGGCTGACAACATTGAGGGAAACCATATTCCAAGCAAAATTCAGCTTCACTAACTGGTATGAGGTCTTCTGGCAGAACGGCTTTTCCACTTGGAACTGGTGACAGAAGGAAATAGTATCAAGCACGTCAAATTTCATGGTTTCCCAGTAATACTGAGGCCACAATAATTCCAATGTTTTTTGCATGCCACCATGCCCAACTGCCCTATGTGTGCTCATGATAATGTTAGGCCACGTTGAGGGTCACGGAAAGTTTACGGTTAAGTTGCCAATCTGCTTGTACAACTCAGCATTCCACTGAAAAGTATTGGCTCACATTTCATTCGACGCCTTGAAGACTTGTGGCAGCTCATCATTGTACTTTCCGCTGAGCATCTTGTCATACATAATATCGCTCAGATCCTTTGTAACTGAAATAGTTGGTAGCCTCAACAATCAATCAGAATTATGGTGTTTTGCTCCTGGTCAGTGAAGGACTCGAAGTTGTACACCTATAGTTTAAGAGCCCATCAGGCTAGACGGCCCTCAGGCTCCTTAAGGCTCTGCAACCATTGTAATGAGGCATGATCCGTTACAACTTTAAACTTTACACCATACAAATATACTCTGAATTGCTTGTAAGCATAAATCACTGCTAAGAACTTCCTCTCAGTCACATTATAATTACGTTCATGGCTATTCAGGCTTCAGCTGCAGTACACCACTGGGTGCTTCTCCCCTTCATCATCTTTTTGTGACAGAACTGCCCCCACAGCGGAAAGAGATGCATCCATCTGTACAATAAATTCCTTTTCAAAATTTGGGTAGCGTAGCACTGGCGCATTGATCAATGCTGTTTGAAGAGCATCAAAGGAGAGTTGACAGTGTTCCGTCCATATAAACGTGGCATCCTTTTTTAATAACTCAAACAGCGGACCTCCAATGCAACTAAAGTTTGGCTGAATTGGCGATAGTAGCCAACCATCCCTAAAAATACTTGTATATCTCACTTACTGCTTAGTGTAGTCATCTTCCAAATGGCCTCCACCTTAGCTGGTTGGAGCCTCAGCCCTGTTACATCAACTACAAACCCAAGATACTATAGATGATCCTTGAAAAAATGGCATATCTAGGGTTTTATTTTGATGTTGGCCTCAGCCAACGGGCGGAATACCTCTTCCAAACGTTTAAGGTGCTCAGAAAATGTGCGGGAGAAAAAGTTAAGATCGTCAAGGTATACAAGAATGCATGACAACTTCAAGTTGGCTAGGATAGTGTCCATCACCTGCAGGAAAGTAGCCAGGCATTACACAGCCCTTGTGGCATATGTGTCAGTTGAAAAAGCCCTTTTGATGTAATACTGGCGAATTTTTCTTGTTACGCCGCAGGTAACTCAATCTGCCAATAGTCAGATATCAAATCCATTGCAAAGAAGTAACGCGCTCCTCCCAACCGGTCTAAAGCATCATTGATTTTCAGCAAGGGGTATGAGTCTTTTTAATCCTGTTGAGCTTGTGATAGTCTATTACTACCCAGTTGGTACCATCCTTCTTTTGACAATTAGGACAGGGGAAGCCCATAGACTCTTTGATGGTTCAAGCATTCCTTACTCCAACAGTTTATCAATTTCTGTCATGACAACTTCTTCTTCTGTTCTAGATTGGCAGATAAGCCGAGATCTGATGGGGGGATGATCTCCAATGTCCACTCGATGGATCACTCCCTGCATGCACCCTGAATAATGATCATCAACAGCGAATATCTCTATGTATTTTAGAAATAAGGCTTCCTCTTGATCTCTCTGACCTTCCGTAAACCCCATTAAATTCTCACGCGGTGCAACTGCATTATGCCAGGCTGTGTTTTGATAGGCAGACCAAATTCATCCATTGAACCAAACTCATGAGCCTGGAGGACTTTTTCAACTGGGATGAAATGTAAATATGCCAATATTTGGTGTTGGCGGATCTGCATCAGTTTATCCTGAAGATTTGCTACCAAGACCTTGATCTTCACATGTCCTGAAAGTATAATGCCTGGGGCCACATGGGGCTCGAGCCATGATTGCTGATAGGGCCCATTGACCTCCCCATATAGCCTGGCAGGCACTTCCACCTCTAATTTGGTGTTTATGATTACTTGGTGTCCAGAGGGAATAGATATAAGGCCCGCAGCTCTAAGTGGTAGCCCTTGATTTTCATAAATTGATGGGGAAGGGCCTGGGTCTTGCCCTTTAGTTGATGATAGCAAACCAAAACCACTTTACCACCATATGAAAGTTTAATGTGACTCATGTGTATCAAATCCTTTGGCATTCCGCTGGAGGTGAAGTATATTAGGATCCGCTGCCCCATTATTTCAAATGTCTCTGCAGTCATATCAACAACAACCTCAAAGTAGCGCATAAAAGCAGTTCCAATTAACAGGTCATAGTTATTGTTTGGTAGCACTATGGCTGGGGCTACAATGACAATTGACCCAAACTGCAAAGGTAGTGCGCTGTACGCTCCTTCAGAGACCGTGCTTTTCGCACTTGCAGTCCCATACACCATATGATGTTCCACACCAGGCTTTTTGGCCAGCTTTGCCACCAACTTTGTGGACACTTTGTTGGTTGTGGCACCTGTATTGATTATCACATGAACTCAAGTTTTTCTTTGACAGTGTCACAGTAAGTACACTCAGCTTAAGATGAATTCTGATTGTTTATAACATGGACATATAAATGATCTCTTTTTCCAAGGAAGCTCATAATACCCTCCCCAACTTAAAGGTATTCTTTAACAATAGAGTTCACAGGGAGGGCCGCATTCACCCCCTATAAGAGAAGAGCATCAGCAAATGGATCTGGTCCATCAGTAGAAAGTTGATCAAACATTTGATAGGCATAAGGCTTTGGTTGCTCCTGGGGGCCTGCTTCCACTGTGCCCATAAATTGCGCTCTTGTCAGCACATTTGCCCCCCCCCCAACCAGCTGCTTATATAGAAAGGCATCGTTATACTGGGAACTTCCACTGGATGCACTGGGATAAGTTCAGGTGGGATGTTTGAGTTAGAATGGCGGAAGTAGAGAGTCCCATCTCTACTTCACTCCAACTTTCTCCTGATTGCACTGTTCCTGCAGTAGGGAATTGTTGAAATTTTTGCCCATATTCCCAGCCTGCTAGATTACCTGGTGTTGCTAGGGGAAAATTCCCTAAGGCGAAGTGAATTGGAAATCAGTTGGCCCGAGTTTTGGAGGAACTATGTTTGGGGGATTTTGGGATATTCACTTGTTCATATCCATCAGGGATCAATCCGGATGAATACCTAATATCTCATTGGGTGGAGTGGCCAACAAAATAGGGGCATCTGATAGTGGTTAACTATCAGGTGTACCAATTGGGATCGGTCAGGTTTCATCACTGACTGATTGGGAATGAATAGTGAGTTTTGAGGCGAGTGATGCCACCTGCAACTAGCGAGTCAATTGGTTGGTGAAGTGACCTGCCATAATGGGTAATTAGTCCCATTCTCTAAGCAGGTCGCTAGCCAATTATGGTTGGTTCAATTGGATTGAGAGAAAAACGTTAGGGACACGTTTTCTGACTCTTTCTGTTTGAGGTCTTGAGGATGTCCAATGACAGAATCCTATCCAGGATGGGGAAGACCATCGCTGCCAAGATGAGAAAGGGTAATTCAATGGCAGTGGCTGCTGTTTCATCAAAGAGGTGTCAACCGAGGGTTATATGGCCGAATCCCCTACAATATAATTCCCTAGGATTCACTATAATAAAAAGCACATTAAAACATTATTATTAGTATTATTAATATTATTAGCTTTATTAGTATTAGCAGTATTATTGTCACTTTGGTGTATAGTTATACTATCAGCTTCCATTGTGACGTTCCATCTCAAGGATATTATTGCAGAAGGCAATAATTGGAAGACTCTCAGAGAGAATAGTAGAGATCTGAGTGGGGATCTAGAGATGAAGGGAACCACAATCAGGGATAGCTGCCAACTGTGTGTTGGGCCAAAAGAGACTGTCACCGGGGTATCTGGATGAAGATCAGGTTGACAGGAATATAGGGAATGAATCACTATGAGTACGACTTATAGAGTATTTAATTGGAAGTACTGGCCAAAGCGTTGGGCCTAATAATAGTTCAAACTCAACTACATATAATAGTCTCCATACTATTATCAATGAATACATTCTATACAACGCGAAGTGCATAAGGAAATCGAACCTGTGCAGTAAAAAGGCTACTGGGTTGATGACCAATAATCAACAAATAGCTAAATTTATAAGTTGGTGCTCACTACAGGGGTAGTTGAGTAAATAATCTATTACTAATGTTGTATAAAGAAGAAATGCACAAATTGTGGACTGAGATCGCCACTGTGAGTCAGAATGCCTTAAACTCAGAGGACCATTGGGAGTTTGCAGCCTTGGAAGAGTGAGTCACCAAGGTGGAGGAAGGGATAGAAAGTGTAGCCAACTTTGGGAACGAGTTACTCAGAAAAGTAAACTTGTTAAAGAAGAAAGAAGGAGACCTCTTCCAGAGGTCCTATTCCTGAAAACAGAGTGAGAAGCGGATCGCGCTCATTTAATAAAGTTCCGTGTGGATAAAAAGAAATTGATATAAGAGGTGGAGGACTTGAAAGCCCACAGATGCGCCTGTGAGCTCAATATGGCTAGTGATGCTGAAGAGAGAAGTCCTCACACAATACTTGGGAAGTTTAATACCCCAAGAAATATGTCACCCACCTTTAATACCATTTTAGAGATGATGCCCAAAGTCGCTCCACAAGTTAGCTGAGTAACTGAAATGAGAGGATTGACTCAAAATGACTCAGAGGAATTTAGAGAAACACCAAAAATTTTATACATTCCATTGGGATAACACCCCAGCAATTTTTAACTGTTTGACATGACTATGAGCAGATATGGGGATTATCAAAAGGCGTTGACAGTTATGAATTGCTTGGACACCAACTGCCAGAACCTAGTGTTACCCCACTTGGAGGGGGACAGCTGGTCATATGCTGAGGCAAAGGTGGCCATAATGAAGGAGTTTGGGAGTCCAACCAGCATGTCAAAATGCAAGCAAGAATTTATGGGAATTCAATTCCATAAAGACGAGTCTCTTGCTAGCTTCGCGGATCAATTTTACCAGGATTCGCAGATCCTGGCCAGAGTGAAAGTGTTAGATGACTTTGATGCTAGAATTGCTTTGCAAGCAGCCTACGGCCCTATCATGATTTTCATCAAATGATGTCTTCTGTATTTGCAATGGAGATAACTACCTTGCAAATGGTAGACAACCTGAAGTTTTTGGGAGTGATGCCGATGCCCCAAATAGAAGCTTCAAGTCTAATTCAGTCTGAAATCTGAATCCCATGAAGGGAAGTGAAGGAGCAAAAGATGCTACCAACTGAACTGTGCCAGGAAATAAGCCCGAAGAATTCAGACAGTTAAGCAAAAAAGAGAAGTTCTGCTTTCAGTGTGGCAGGAAAGGAATTTCGCCGCACACTGCAAAAAGCCAAAGGATCAGATTAACGTGGTCCAGGCCAAAGAGATAGCAGCTGCCAAAGATTTGGGAAAAGGGCCCGCAGCCTAGACAAGGAACAGTCTAGAGTGGCGGAGAAACCTTTCCTCCCAATATCATGAATGAAGAGATAGACATTAGCGATCTATTTGTTAATGTTGAGCAGGATCAGCTATACCAAGTGGTCAACATGGATGTGAATGCTGTGACCAGAGCTGGGGCGAAGAAGATTGACCCCAAGATAATTCAGGAATTTGCCCGGACATATGCCTGACAACTGGTGGAGAAGATTCAGACCACTAAGAATCCTGATGAGTTATCAGACATCTGCTTAGATGAGGCCAATCTGTCAATCCCCCTCAGCAGAATAAAGGAAACATTTCCTGAATTATCAGTGCAGATTATTAATACCCTAGATTCAGCTAATAACGCCGCCATTCACTCAGTAAATACTATATTACAATACTTCGAGTGTACATATAAAGATATTCAGGTGAATTGGGTGAGGGTGAGGGCGATTGTTGAAGGTGGAGCACCCATCAATATTGTGTCTACCAAGCGGTGAAGAGGATGAAGATCTCCTCAGACTTGGAACACAAGAGAGAATATGGAACAGCTGGGCCAAACACCATCATTTCCTGTGGAACATACAGTGCGCTGCCACTACAATTTGAATTGTTGGTGTATCCATGCCAGCAATAGCTTTGGCGAACCAAAACAATGATATCCTGATCAGAATGGAGTTTCTGTGGAAGTATGGAGTTAAATGTAACTTCAAGGTTAATATGTTGACCATCCTGGGTCAGATGTTACCATTGGTATACCAGAAGGATGGTAAGCTCCATTGAATCGGAGAAACAACTTCATTAATCTGATATACAATGATGGCATTGTACCAGTTTGATACTAATTAGTTGGTAGGAAGCAACGAGAGAAGCCGGCAGAAATCCTAGAAAACTGAGGAATTCCCTTAAGGATCAAGAAGGAAAGGACCATACTGGCCGGATCACAGATAATAGTTGACACCAGGTTGATTTTGGAGATTCCAGAGCTATTGTATGGAGAAGTCAGAAGCCCCTGGAAGAGGTCCAGAGTGGAGCCATGGGTGGCTCTCAGGATAATAATGATGGGCCATGGAGAAATATGTGTTCTCCTGGCAAATTTGAGCGAAAACCAGTGAAGATCAAGAGGAATCAAATCCTCACATTTTCTCATTTGATCCCAAATGGCAGAATTGAGACAATTCCACGGTTTTGGGTCTCTAGATGAAATTGGATTACCAGCTGGGGTGGCTGAAAGCATCAACCTATTGGTTGATAGGGAGCAGTCGCTGATCTTCCAGAAGGGCAGAAGAAGGAGGTGCTCAAACTATTTGAGAAATATTGGTAAGTGTTCACTCAGGTGACCACAATTTGGGATGCACATGAGATGTAATTCACAAGGTTGACACTGGGGAAAATCTACTGAGAAGGATGAAACCAATCTGAAGATTGAAAGCTGCCAAAGTGGTGGTGGAGGATGAGATCAGCAAACTAGTGAAGCATGATCTTCTAGTTCCGTCATCAAGTCCCTGGGAGAGTCCAATTCTGATCATGAAGAAGAAGGATGGATTGAACAGGGTAGTGATCAACTATCAGAGGCTGAACAAAATTATGAAGAAGGATTCATATCCCCTACCGAGGATAGACAATGCGCTGGATTGATTAGGAGAAGCGAAGTATTTCTCCACAATAGATCTAATCTTGGGATACTGGCAGATCGACTTGTCAGAAGAAGACCAAGAAAAATGTGCAATTATTACCACGCAGGGTTATACCAGCTGACGAGGATGCCCCAGGGTCTTTGCAATGTGCCCGCAACATTCCAGAGGGCCATGGACGCGATATTAAGTGACCTGAATTTGTCATGCATCCTGGTATATCTGGACGATATCATTGTGTTCAGTAGAATGTTTACTGATCACCTCCACCACTTGGAAGAAGTTTTTAAGAGACTGTCCATGGCTAACCTGAAGATCAAGCTAAGGAAGCGTCACTTCTTCAAGAAAGAGTTGGAATACCTGGGATTTGTGATCAACACAAATGGATTGCAGCCGCAAACCAAGAAGATAGCAGCTATAGAGTGTATGGCTGTACCAAAGAGTGTTTGATACATCCAAGCGTTCCTTGGGATGGTCGAATACTACAGAATATTTATTTGGGACTTTGCCCAGATAGCCAAGCCTTTACTTCATTTATTAAAGAATCCAAAGAAAGGATTTGTATGTAACGAAGAGGCCAAGGACTCCTTCGATGAGTTACACCGGTATTTGATATATTTTCAATTCTGAAATATCCAAAATTTGATCGGGAGTTTATCATTAAAACTGATGCTTCAATGATGGCGATTGGCGCCATACTGAGCCAAGTAGACAAGCTTGGGGAGGAGCATCCAGTGGCATATGTGAGCTGGACACTCTCAGCTGCTGAGAGGAACTACACCATGAATGAGTGGGAATGCCTTGTGGTCATATAGCATTCAAGCAGTTTCAGGTGTATGTCCACGAAACGCACTTTAAGGTGGTGACAGACCACTCTTTGCTGCGTTGGCTGCACAATCTATGAGAACTGGAAGGATGACTGGCCAGATGGACACTTAAGCTTCAGGCTTATAATTATGAGATAGTCCACCATATGGGGGCTTCTTACCAAAGGATGGTTGGCTTATCGCGGTTGCCAATGGTCCAGTTGGTATACCTGCAGGTTGATGAGCTATTCCAGAGAATGGTTGAAGGAAGAATTAAGGATGAGCCTCGAGAAATCCAATGTGTGCTTCAAAAAGTGATAGAAAACACTGAGATTATGGATGGACAAGTATTCAAGATGATCAATGGGAAGTGGCTATTATTCCCAAAAATGTTGGAAAGAGCAGCAATAGTACAAGTAACTCACAAGGTTGTTGGGCATGGAGGCCTGAGAAAAACAACGACCATATTTTCCAGGATTTATACTGGAAATTGATTAACTACGATGTCATGAATCATCTGGCTTGTTGCGTGGAGTGCCAGCTGCACAAACCACACAAGAACACAACTGGATACTGACTGGTCCGACCTGGATTCTCCTGGCACACAGTGTCCATCAATGTGATAGGACTGCAGGTGATGAGCACAGGGGGAGTCAAGTACATCATAGTAGCCATCGACCATTTGATGAGATGGGTTGAAATGAAAGCCCTAACCAGAGTTGATGCTACCAGTACTGCGAGATTCATCCTGGATCAAGTATCATACCAGAATGGATGTCCGCAAGTTCTACTGAGTGACAATGGGACCAACTTCACGTCTCATGTGATCCTGAGGCTAAATGAAATAATGAGGATCTGAGGATTCATGTCAGTGCCATACTGGCTGGAGATAAACAGACTGGTAGAACGGGTCAATGGGATGCTGGCTGCGACGCTGAGGAAGCTAGTCACAGGGAGAATTTCTGCATGGGGAACATACCTGAGTTTGGTGACGTTCACCTACAATATTAATCTTCATATGGCGACGGGGAAGATGCCATTTGAATTACTATATGGAAGAAAGGCCGCATTGCCACTGATATTATATTTGGTAGTGGTACCTATGTTGGGGATGAGTACTGAGCAATACTTGAACTGACTGACAAGTATCCTGATTGATATGAAATTGCAAGCATTTGATACAACCTTGAAGAAAAGGATACAAGCGAAATGGATGGATGACAAAAACTGACTGGCATTAGAAGAATATCAAATAGGAGAATGAGTCGCCTATTGCAATATACATGGTTTTGGACAAAGAAACAAATTGGATGCATTGTGTTTAGATCCATTTGAAGTAATTGACAAGACAGTAACTGATGCTTACTCCATCATTAATCTCATGGATGGAAGAGTTGTAAATCGAGTCCACACTAAGTATTTAAAGCATTGGATCGAGGAAAAAAATAAAAAAGAGTTCCTGAAGGACCAATGATCCATTAAGTTGGTCATGTCCTGATGATTAGGTCAAGTCTGAAAAAAGACCTCTGAACTGATATAGATAGTCAAGTCTGAGAAAAAGACCTCTGAACCATGGAAAACTGGCAGATTTAAGTACCCAGGACCCAGTATGGGGGAAAAGATGGACCTCTGAACCAAAACAAGGTCAAGTCCCATAAGAAAAAAAGAAGAATAAAGATAAAAAATCGATAAAAGATATTGGAAAAAAAGTAATTATAAAACCGCATTGATAAAAAATCCAGTATGTTTTTTCATATTTTTTATTTCTATTAATTGTCCTCAGTATGGGGATGATTCCACCTATGTCACCTCTTGGGGAGGGAGGATGGATCACAGTAGGAAGAAACAGCCCATCAAAGTTGATATGCAATCAGATGCTTGTGAGGGCAAGTCCTACACAAAACCACATTTGTTGAGTGGATGCTGAGCCCTGAGAAAACGCGACTAGAGGTAGGGAAAGTGAAATGTCGTAAGATGCCAATTGCAAAACCCAGGAGCAGGGAGGAAAACAGCAATAGATAAAGATGCAATTGGTGAATAACCCTGAGTAATCTCGATACAGCATTGGTGCTGGAAGATTTGTCTTGAGCACCTGCCAACGGGCTTCATTGAGGACACCAGATATGTGAGCCAGTAGCAAAGAAGGAATACTTGACGGGGGTTGTCAAATCATGCCCCAAATTAATGTCATCAGCGGAAGATAGCGATGGAAAGCTCTTGAGAAGAGGTAGTTTTTGCAGAGAGTGGATTGCATCCTGCAAATGGCGACTATGGGCTTCACAGAAGCTAAAGCTGAATGACCGATGGAAGCCAGGTGAGGCTGGAAGCTTCATCAACCAACTTTGAAGAACTTGGCCAGCAAAGTGAAGAGCATAAGTGGCAGTATCCCAATCCAGAAAGTTATCCAGATCAGAGGGATTCAGCGCTAATGTCAAGGCCTCAGTGACTAGGGCCTGGAGTTCAGTGTAGGGGAGCTCAAAGTGTATGCTGTTCTCAATTGAGAGCTCAGTAACCAGTACAGTAGGTTTGTAGAATTGACAGAGTCAGAAGAGGAACTCAGGGAGCAAGTCTGATCCTGCCAGGAACAAACAATCCAGAGCAACTGGCATAATCTCTGGAGCATTGACGATGATGTTCAGAGCATCAGCAAAAGGAGCTGAATCCAGAAGGGTTTTAAAGTCCAACTCAGGAATTGACTGCGAGGGAAGAGTCAGCTGAGAGTCGTTCAAAATGATGGCAAGCCTGGTTTTGGAGGGATTTGTTACCATTTCCAGTAATTTGATGTTAGGACTAGCCGCTTGCACCAGACTAGGCCTATGAGTCTTGGAAGGACCATAGAAGAGGTTCCGTCGAGCATCCCAACTCATCTTCTGGAAGAGATGGAGATCTGGATTGGACAGACTGTTGAGGAGCTGCTGGTAGCGAGATTCAAAATTTGACATATGAGCTGGTTGAGAGGGGGATGCCAGAATTATATAGAAGTTGAAATTATGCACTTTATAATCCATTAGGCCTCAATTTTGGGAAAATTAATCTCAAAATTTTCGAGATAAGCTTTCCAAGGGAAGAATTAAGAATGACTTACGGCCAAGAGATTATGAGTGAAATAATGAGGTGAATAGAAATAAGTATTCTTAATCAAGCCATGAAACAAACATTAATTTCAAGTGTCTCCTGTCTAGGATGAGGAGAAAATCAGGAAATCAAGGATGCCAGACCAAGAATTTTGAATATGACAGAGGGTCATATACCCTGATGGGGAAAACTAGATCCCAGGACTAATATTGTCATGAGTAAATCGATCATCCTGGCATGATAGAAGGTCATGGGGACTACACTCTGAGAAGGCGATAGTGAGGAGGAAGAGGAAGAACGCCATATGACAAAGGTCGTCCTGAGCAGCGTTGAGTATTGATGAGTGTACTCCACTTGAACCAATGAAGTATTTGACCAGATGTCCAAAGCAGTGTTATCATGCCCCAGTCCTTTACTCGCTGGAAATCTAGGCATGAGGGGGAATGTGTTGGGATTTTGCCCATATTCCCAGCCTGCTAAACTACCTGGTGTTGATAGGGGAAAATTCCTAAGGCAAAGTGAATCAGAAATCAGTTGACCCAAGTTTTGGAGGAACTATGTTTGGGGGATTTTGGGATATTCACTGAGTCATATCCATTGGGGATCAATCCAGATGAATACCTAATATCTCATCGGGTGGAGTGGCCAACAAAATAGGGGCATCTGATAGTGATTAGCTTTCAGGTGTACCAATTGGGATCGGTTGGGTTTTATCACCAACTGATCAGGATAGATAGTGAGTTTGTGAGGCGAGTGATGCCGCCTGCAACTAGCAAGTTGATTGGTTGGTGAATGACATGCCATAATGGGTAATAAGTCCCATTACCTAAGCAGGTCGCTAGCCAATTATGGTTGGTTCACTTGGATTGAGAGAAAAACGTTAGGGACACGTTTTCTGACTCTTTCCATTTAAGGTCTTGAGGATGTCCAACAACAGAATCCTAGTCAGGATAGGGAGACCATCGCTGCTGAGATGAGGAAGGGTGATTCAATGGCAGTGGCTGCTGTTTCATCAAAGAGGTGTCAACCGAGGGTTATATGGCCGAATCCCCTACTATATAATTCCCTAGGATTTACTATAATAATAAACACAATAAAAACAGTATTATTAGTATTAGTAGTAATATTGTCAATTTGGTGTATAGTTATACTATCAGCTTCCCTTTGTGACGTTCTATCTCAAGGTTATTATTGCCAAAGGCAATAATTGGAAGACTCTCAGAGTGAAGAGTAGAGATCCAAGTGGGGGTCTAGAGATGAAGGGAACCACAATCAGGGATAGCTGCTGACTGTGTGTTAGGCCAAAAGAGACTGTCACCGGGGTATCTGGATGAAGATTGGGTTGACAGGAATATAGGTAATGAATCCCTATGAGTACAACTTATAGAGTATTTAATCGGAAGTACTGGCCAAAGCGTTGGGCCTAATAATATTTCAAACTCAACTACGGATAATAGTCTTCATACTATTATTATTTAATACATTCTATAAAATGTGAAGTGCATGAGGAAATCGAACCTGTGCAGTAAAAAGGCTACTGGGTTGATGACCAATAATCAACCAATAAGTAAATTTTTACAGAAATGAACCTGATGATGAAGACAACTTCTGGCCAAGTGCCCAGAGCGACTGAATGAGAAACAATTGCCCCTGTAAAACCTGCGTCCATGATTGTTGTAAAATGGGCCTTCTAAAAGTTAGGCTGGGGTTGAGCGGTGTAAACAGACCCATACTGATAGTTGAACTGCTGACAGCAACTCAGTTGGGAATAGGCGTGTAGTGATAATAAGTATGGGGGTTTACTAAATGGATGCTGAACTTGGAGAGATAACTCCCCCAAATAAGAAAGTCCAGAAGTGGAGGGGATAGTGTTTCACTCTATATTGGGCGTGGGTTTGTAGTGGATAAACGGCATAAGATCTAAATGAGTTTAAACAAAGGTATACCAACATATAAATATGGAGTCATGGTATTGAAAAGCTCACAGTATGGTTCCACAGCGGAGGTCAATGCTATGCATACATCAGATTTGGTTGAAGTTCCTGCCCCAATTAATACATTAGATTCTGCCATAAAGAGATTAGCAAATGCAGTGAGGGTCTCATTATGCTGAAACACAAGCGTCAAGAACTCAGCCTTCCACTGCACCATCTTCATAGTTCCTTCAAATAACCACAACACAGTATCTTTCACTTTTTGATAAGTAACAGAACTGGTGGGAAGATAGCAAGTAACTTGGTCTGAACTTTCAACATACAAGGTAGATATTACTAATTTGGCTTTACACTGATCTGAAGCTCCTTCTACTGAAAACTTAAATTGCTTAAAAACTCTATGGATATTCCCAGTGTGATCAATTGGAGGCAGCTTATCAATACAAACCTTCTGCAGAAACTCCTTCTTCCACTGGAACACAGCGTCCAAAGCAAGCTTGAGTTCTGCATATTCAATGGTTGCAGCATCTTGGAAAGACTCCTTGCCAGAGCAAGCCTGATATGACATTGCCAGTGACTGAGAAATGTTATTGGTATTGTGATTGATCAATGAGGCCCCTGTAGTGAGCACCACTATTATAAAAATTGGCAGAATTGTTAGGATATACCATAAGGGTTTTTGCACAGGGTTCATCCCACTGAGCAACAGGACTAATGATATGATGATCGTTGTCCTCAAAATAACAGAATTACTATTTAATAATTATGAGCACTTGCTCCCGCCACACTCTTTTAATTAATATAATAAATACAGCGGATCTTTGCTGTTCCTCTTACTCTAAACTTATTAACAACCAACCTCCTCTTAATCATCTTTCCTTGCCTATATTTTAACAACTTCAGATAATACTGCTTCTATGGCTTAGTAGTATAATTTGGCTTATCTCATTGGTTCCAGCAACCCTTCATTTGTTAATTTCATGATTGCCTAATTTGAAACGATTTCCCAACAACCCAATAATGCCTCACCTCAAGGCGCTCAAGTAAACATTACTCATATTAAAATTGGCAGATCCTATCCATCTTGCCATAATGGCTTAGGGCTTATCATCCTGTCATATCAGAATCGCAACAAAAGTACTGAGCATATTTAATGTGTGAATAAGAATTCTAATTATAAAAATTTTAAAGTATCTTTATACTTCAAGCATATCAATTTAGATATGATTAGAATGCAAAAATGTATAATAATTGAGAGTGGGGCTTGGCAATGTTGTAAGGCTTCACAAACCCTTGTAAGTCTCTTCTTGATTTTTGGCTTCATGGCAGCATCCATTTTGTTCAATGCTTCAATCCGCAAGCTAAATATAGTAGACATCGCTGCACCAAGTTGTTTTGTGGACTCTTGCTCAATGCCCGCTTCTGGTTATGGAGCTGAAATACCTTATCTGGTTATCACAAAATTACCTTATTTGGTAATATGTTACTTGGGTCAAGATTCAATTAATGGTGTGGCTCTAATGCGTCTCACTTCAGGGCTTCAGTTGTCTATCTTAAATTGATTAGTTGCATTTTTGGGTGATGTTTTAGTGTAAGGTTTAAATGATTCCTTTGTAAATATTTGGTCTATTTTAATGTTTAGGAAACTCTTTATCATCAGTTGAATGTAAACCATTTCGCCATAAAGATATAGAAGAGGTTTAGAATTCATAATATTCAGTGACATTGTCAACACCTTCATATATGCAACCTCTCCACCTGGAACGTATCAAATAAAGTGGATGACGTCATCTTTACTGGATGGTAAATTCCTTGGGCCATCATCGTCTATAAAAGGAGGCTGATTTCCCCTATCCACTTTTCAATCTGATATATGTAAACCTTGAGGTCTTAGTATACTGGTTAGGTTCCTTCCAGAGGGAAAGTAATTATTCTCTAGTATACTCAAGGTATCCTCCATAACATATGGAATGTGCAACAGATTGGTAAGCATGATTAGAAAAATAAATTTTTACTATCTCGCTTATGTTGCAGAGTGGCGCAGGATCAGTGGATCATAACGCCCACTCCATGCACATTCATAGAATTTTGTGAATGACTGCATGCATTACCAGATGGTATTAGTGAATGAAATGGTACATGTCATGGTTACATGACTTAATTGAGGGAACAGATATTAAGGACATGGTTGGACGTCAGGAGGCAATAAGTCAAGTTGCAAGGCCTTCCTGACTTATTACATACCCTGGACTAAGGCTGGTACTGGTGAGGTATGCTCAGTTTGGTCCTGGGGATGTGTGTGATGCTCAGTCTGGCATTACAGCCATTGCGTTAGAAATCACCAGCTAAATTCTCTACCTGAAAATTCTTTATAGTTGCTTGAGGAACAGATTTTCAAAATCCATTCCATTTATAATATTACCAAATTGAGAAGAGTCCAGTTAAAA
Organism: Massospora cicadina; assembly: GCA_022478985.1. Lineage (NCBI taxonomy): Eukaryota > Fungi > Entomophthoromycota > Entomophthoromycetes > Entomophthorales > Entomophthoraceae > Massospora > Massospora cicadina. The sequence continues at coordinate 247,687 of JAKSZP010003952.1, forward strand.
TCTATAACAAAAGTTTGGACAATCTCAAGTTACAGTATCTGGGCTGATGGGAATTTGCGCCTATTGGTTCACTTAGGCTTAGCACCACTTTTTCCAACTGACAACTCTTCCCCATTGTTTAATTGTGTTTCCAAGAGACAACTTCCCTCCTTGGTTGACTTTCCCAATAAAATCCCCCGCTTTTTTTAAGTTTTTTATGGTTCCTTGGGCTGTCATGATTCTGATATGACCGTATGATAAGACCTAGGTTGTGAGAGCGGGATGGATGGATCTTCCAAGATTGATATGAGTAATGGTAATTTGAGCATCTCAAAATTAGGCAATATTGGGTTGTTGAAAAATCGCCTCAAATTAGGCGGCATGAGATTAACAAATGAAGAATTGACATAACCAATGAGATATAGCAAATTGAGTTACTAAGCCATGAAAGTGGTATTATCCAAAGTTGTACAATATAATCAGGATGGATGATCAAGGAAAGGGCGTCATTTTTGTAAGTTTAGAGTTTGCTGAACAGCTAGAATCATCTTTATTAATTGTATTAAAAAAGAAGAGTTGTAGGAGCAAGTGTTCCATATTTTTTTTAAAAAGTCTATTCTTTTATTTCCAGGGCAACGATCATCATATTGTTGGTCCTAATTGCTCAGTGGGTTGCCCTTGTGCAAAAACCCTTCAGTTTATCCCTCCCATACTTCCAATTTTATAATAGTGGTGCTCACTACAGGGGGCCCATTGATAAATTATAAAAAGTAAAAACTCAGTTGTCAGCTATGTTGCATCAATGATGTTTAAACAAATATCCTACCCAACACTCTGGGTCAGTTGCCTATGCAGAGCTAAAACTGGCATTGGATGCTGTACTTAAAAAACAAGATGAGCTGCTCCAGTAGGTCTACTGCAATAAGCTGCCACCATTTAATCATGAAGGGATATTTATGGGTACTTTAAGCGATTTGAGATTACAACTGAAGGAGTCTCAGATTGATGAAGAGAAAAACTGTTGATTTCTTCCTTGGACGTCAGAAGTGCTGATCAAGTCGTCTAATACCTTTTAGGTAGTTCTCTTATATACCAAGAAGTCAAAGACACGGTGCTGCGGTTGTTTGCAGAACTGCAAAAATGTCACAGCGGAAGGTCAAATTTTTGACCATCAAGTTTCAGCAGAATGAATGTCTCACTGCATTTGCTGAGCGATTTACAGCGGAAGCTCACATGCTAATTGGGGCCATGGTTTCATCTGAAGCTGATGTGTGTATTGCGATGACTTCTGCTGTGAAGCCATACCATGAGTTACATAACGTTATGGCCCCATTGTTGGATGAAGATGTACCCTTGCTTAAACTGGTTCAGGTTTTGCATCATATAGCAGCCAACTTCCCTCAACCTAATGCCAAGTGGAATCCTTCTGCTATAACTGTTGAACCATCATATTTGGGGAGCCTTAGCAGTCCAGTTCAGATGTCAGCAAGTTATCATCAGCAGTTAAGCGTCTACCCCATTCCTGCTTATTGCCCTCGGGCCAACTATTGCCCTAGACCTGTTTATGCTGATCACTTCTAGCCCAACTTTTGACATGGTTTGTATCATATTGATTAGGGACGTGGGCCCTATGGGGTTAACTGTTTCAAATGCAGTCGTCAGGGGCATCTGGCACGATGGTGCATTAATCAATTGGTCTCTTGTGAACAGTTAGAACAGTACGGCCAGGGAAAATTCATAGCAGAGTAGAGAAGGAACTCTCTATCTCCGCTATATTAAACACAAACGTCCTACCTAAACCAAATTAAAATATTCAGCGGAAGTTTCCTTGTACAATGAGTCAGTTTTATATCAGCATCCAGTTGGAAAGATGAATGTTTTGACACAAGTACAGTCAGTGGCTATGGCGGAATAGGGGTCCCAGATGCAAATCAAGCCATATGCTTGTCAAATGTTCAACCAAGTAACTCCTGAAAAGTTAGACCCCTCCTCAGATGCACCTTTCTTTCAAGATGTAAGCGTCGCTCTTCCAGTTAAAACTATTATAAAACAATACCTCAGAATTGGTAAGGGGATTGCATGTTTCCTTGGAAACATGGCTTCTTTAGATGTCCATGTTATAAACTTTTGAGTTGCATCTTGCTCTGAATGTACTTACTGTGACCTGGTTGTAGCTAAGACCTGAGTCCGTGCCATCATAGATACCGGTGCCCCCATCAACATAGTCTCCACCAAATTGGTGGCCAGGTTGGCATTAAACTGAATGTGGAACACTGGATGGTATACGGCACTGCTGGAGTGGAGAATACAGTCTCTGAGGGAGCATATAGTGCGCTTCCACTGAGGTTTGGTTCTATTGTCATGGTAGCTCCAGCTATAGTGTTACCAAATAGCAAGTACAATCTGTTAATTGAATTGCCTTCTTGCAACACTATGGGGCTGTTATTGATATGACAAAATGAATATTTTGAAATATTGGGTCAGCGAGTCCCAATCCACTTCACCTCTAACGGAGTACCAAATGATCCTGTAAATATGGGAAATATTAATCTAGATTATATGACAGAGTAAAACCAGTGCGCTACCATCAGTTAAAGGGCAAAACCCGGGCCCTTCCTCAACAGATATATGAATATCAAGGGCTGCCACTTAGAGCTGCCAGACCTATATCTATTACATCTGGGCATCAAGTTATATTGAACACTAACTTGGTGATTGTAATTTCAGACGGACTCTATGGGGAGGTTACTGGGCCATATCAGCAATCACAGTTTGAGCCTCATGTGGCCCCAGGCATTATTTTACTAAGGCAGAGGGAGATCAAAGCTTTGCTTTTAAATCTACAATTGGTACCACTGCAAATCTGTTGCCACCAAATAGTGGCATATTTACACTTAATCCCCATTGAAGAGGTTCTTTTGGTTCATGACTTTGGGTCGCTGGAGGAATTTGGCCTGCCTTTCAAACCACAGCTCAGTGTAATGGCATTTTTATTGCGTGATAAATTAATGGGGCTGTTGGAACCACAGAAGGATAGGGCAATCGCGTTATCTCAAAAATATAAAAGAGATTTTTGCTGTTGATGACAATGATTCAGGGTGCGCACAGGGTGGTTCATAGGCTGGTTAATGGAGATCATCCTCCCATCAGGTCAAGGCCGATCTGCCAATCAAGGGTAGTGAAAGAAATAGTAACTGAAGAAATTGACAAGCTACTAGCCCAAGGGATGCTTGAACTTTTGAAGAGTCCATGGTTTTCACCCTTTCTGATTGTTAAAAAGAAGTATGGCACCAACTGCGTAGTAATTGACTACCAGAAGCTCAACAGCATCACCAAAAAGGACTCATACCCTTACCACGGATTGACAACACTTTAGATCAGCTAGGGGAGCTCGTTTCTTCTCAGCTATAGACCTGATCTTTGGCTATTGGCAAATTGAGTTGCCACCAGAGGAGCAGGTGAATTGCGCATTAATTACATCTAAAGGACTTTTTTCTAACCAACCCAGATGCCACAAGGGCTGTGTAATGCCCCAGCTACATTTCAACGGGAGATGGACACTATTCTTGGGGACCTAAAAATGTCATGCATCATTGTATACCTTGACAACATTAATGCTTTCTCCCAAACCTTCTCTGAACACCTCAATCATCTAGAAGCTGTATCCCACCAGCTCGCTGAGGCCAACATTAAAATCAAACCTCAGAGATGCAATTCTTTAAGAACCAGCTGGAGTACCTGGGGTTTGTGGTTGATGCCAAAGGGCTGAGACCTCAACCAGCCAAAGGGGAAGCTATTTGAAAAACGACTCCACCTAACAGCAAGCGGGATATACAGGTCTTTTTGGGAATGGTCAGATATTACCAGCGTTTCATCCCTAACTTCAGCTGTATCAGGGGCTCAATATTTGAGTTGTTAAGAAAGGATGCTATGTTTGAAGGGATGGAACATCAACAATGCACGTTTGATATGCTTCAAATGGCATTAACCAGTGTGCCAGCGTTAGCTATCCCAATTTTGAAAAAGAGTTCATTGTTCAGACGGATGCATCCCTTTCCGCTGTAGGGGCAGTCATATCCCAAAAAGATGAGAAAGGAGAAGAGCACCCCATAGCATACTGTAGTCATAGTTTGAACAGCCATAAGCGCAATTACACCGTGACCAAGTGGGAGTGCTTGGCGGTAATCTACGCCTATAAGCAATTTTGGGTGTATTTGCATGGGATGAAATTCAAAGTTGTAACAGATTATGCCTCACTATGCTGGTTACAGAATCTTAAAGAACCGGAAAGACATCTGGCCTGATGGGCTCTTAAATTGCAGGCATACAAATTCAAAATTCTTCACTGACCCAAAGCAAAACACCAGAATGCCAATTGTTTATCAAGAATACCTATGATTGCAGTTATGGAGGATTTAAGTGATATCATGTTTGATAAGATGCTTAGTGGCAAGTATGACGATGAACCCCCCAGCCATCAAGGTATTGGATGGAATAAGGGCCAATACATTCCAGAAAAATGGGGAATTATATAGGTGGATAGGGGACACTACCATGAATATCCCAAGACCTTCCACCCGCCCAACTATTATGAGTGCACACCGAGCAGTTGGACATGGTGGAGTGCATAAGACCATGGAATTATTGCAGCCTCGGAATTACTGGGAAAGCATGGAATTCAATGTACCTGATACTATCTCCTCTTGCCACCAATGCCAAGTGGAAAAGCTGTTCCACCAGAAGACTTCATACCGGTTAGTGAAGCCGCACTTTTCCTGGCACACCGTTTCAATTGATGTTGTGGGTCCCTTTCCAACAGGGGCAAACTGGTCCAAATACATCCTGGTAGCAATCGACCACTTGACCAGGCGGGTTGAGGCGCGACCAATATGCAATTTGGGGGCACTAATGGTGGCCAAGTTTATTATGGAGTGTATAATTCAGCGACATGGTTGTCCCCAATTCATCCTTACTGACAATGGGATGAACTTCAGTTCACACATTCTACCTAAGCTTAACGAGCTGATGGCCATCTGTGGGATTCTAACAACTCCATATCACCCTGAGTCCAACGGAATGGTTGAAAAGGTTAATGGTGCCCTGGTAAACATACTCCAGAAGTTGGTCACAGACAGGCCCTCTGATTGGAGTATCCTCTTTTCTACTGCGGTGTTCGCCTACAACATTAGCTACCATTCAGCCATGGGGAAAAGTCCATTACAATTGCTTTACGGATGGCACCCCGCTCTGCCCACCCTCCTATATGCCTGTGTAGAGGACACTGGCAGAATGGATCCGCAATGCTATTTGACCATTCTAGAAAATATGCTGATCAAATTACAAACTGAAGCATGTTCTTTTTGCTTTCCAAGAAAATCAAAAACCAGGCTGCTGATCAGGTACAGCGGAGTGGCCTAGCACAGTTCAAGGATGGAGACATGGTTCTATTCCATGATCAACATGGGTTTGGCCAGAAACACGAGCTGGCCAGTATCTGGATAGGACCATTTGAAGTCATTGAGAAGAAAGGTATAGATGCATATACTATCAAGGACCCTGCTAGCAGTTGGATCATCAACTGTGTGCATGCAAAGTTCCTCAAGGCATATAAGCAATAGGAGCCTTATCATTCAGTCAAGTTGGGGGTAATGTCATGATTCTGATATGACTGTATGATAAGCCTTAGGTTGTGAGGTGGGATGGATGAATCTGCCGAGATTTATATTAGTAATGGTAATTTGTGCACCTCAAAATTAGGCAATATTGGGTTGTTGGAAAATCTCCTCTAATTAGGCATCTTGAGATTAATGAATGAAGGATTGACATAACCAATGAGATACGGCAAATTGAGTTACTAGGCCGTGAAAAGTGGTATTATCTAAAGTTGCTATGATTTAAGTGGGATGAGATGATCAAGGAAAAGCTGTCATTTTGTAAGTTTATTTTAAATTTTAAATTTATTGCGGGGAAGGCCGACCATGGGACGGACACTTCAGAATATGACTCAGATGAGACAAAACTTAGTACCAGGGGAGGCACCCCAGAGAAGCAATGCTATCTCTTGTTGCCAGCGGGAACGCCACTTATGGGAAGGGGAGGGAACATGTGTGGGGGCGTAGCCACTATTGAGCACGTGTGGAGAAAGGGGTCTGATTTGATGAACCAGACTGGGAACCAGGAGGAGACCAGCTGTCGGCGACATGGTGGGAGATATCCAAACATCCACGCTTGAAAGTTAACCAAATGAGTGTGTGGAATCTGTGGACAGCTTCAGGGAGGGTGGGGATGGATCCAGCGATGGCATCCAAGACAATCGTGTGGATAGTCCACATGGCGATTGCAACCACCAGAGCACGAAGGAAGGTGGGAGGGGGAGGCCATTGATGAAGCAAACATATCTCTTGACAGACTGAAGGGATGTGTTTGATCCTGGCCTAGCAGACGTTGGACTTCGCGCCATATTACTTTAGAGGTGGGGCACTTCTCCAGGCGGTGAAATAACGTTCCATACTGGCCACACACGACACAGTATGATTGTAAAGCATTAGAGCGCTCAGCTGTACGATACACCCGCCTCAGGCAGCGCCACACATGGGAGCGGACTTGAGGCTGCAACAGAGGATGGTGAGCGTATTTCCAGATAGTCTTTTGGGTCTCAGTGGAATAAGGGATGTCCATCATGTCCAGGTAGTCCACCCTGGATAGGACTTGGGGTCGAATGGGGATCACGCCATCATGGATGGGTAGCCCCTGTACCTCTTGTGTGAACTGAGGAGAGGGGCGGCCTCTTCAGGTTGTATGTCCACTAATACGAATTCTCCACTCTGCGCTTCGCATGGAGAGTAGGATTCGTTTGTAGTGGGTTTTGGTCCCGTGAGGACCTGTGGCCGATGTGTGTGATGCGAGGTATTTCATCAGGGAGTGGGGGTTTGATGGATTGTTGAGGCCCAAGGCTTGGGAGAAGTTGGAGCAGGCCGCGCGGGACCAGTGTTGGGATGGGAGTGTAGGAGCAGTGACGGCCGCAATCCAGGTGCCCAGGATCTTGGCGGCATGGGCTTTGAAGTCAAGTAGGCCCATGCCACCATGATGATGAGGGCCAAACATGACCTCTAGCCGTACTGGTGGAGGGCGGCCTGACCAAAGCCAACCTTGTAGCAAAGCATACAGGGATTTGAAGAAGCTTGGGAGAAGGGGGATGGCGTGGGCTCCAAACCAGACTTTGGATAGGAGCATAGAGTTGGCAAGAACAACCCTGCCAGTGAGGGTAGTAGGGTGGGCTCTGAGAGAGGCGATTCGCTTCGTCACGTTGTCCAGTATATGGCCCTCCATTACTGCTGACGCGTATCCTCCTGCCTCCAACCACACGCCCAGATGGCGTACCGGTCCTATGGTAGGTCGCGGCACAAAGGGGAGCACCAGTGGAGCGGTGTGTTTTGAGTTAGTAAGGCGTGGACTTGGGCGAGCAGCTGGGCTGGGTTGGGATCTACTTGCTGGGGCCCAACAGTTCTGAAACCGACCAAGGAGGATGATTTCGGTTTTGGAGGCGTTCAGAGCCGCGTTGCTTACCCGGGAATATTCCTGGATGAGGGCTTCAAGCGCGCGTGCATCTTTGTTATTAGACACCCCCACCACGCAATCATCTGCAAATGCCATCATCTTGACTGGGGTTTGCCTGGCACATGGACCCCAGTGAGATGGGCATTCATATTTCGCAGTAGTGGGTCAAGGCTGAAGTTGTATAAGAGTAGGCTCAGGGGGTCCCCTTGTCATAGGCCCCTTTGAGGACGGACTACTTCTGTTAGGAAACCTGGGCCGCGCACTGCCATTGTTACAGATTCTGTGAGCAGCATCACCCAGTTAATGAAGCGGGGAGGTAGGCGGAATTGATGGAGGCAGGCCCTAAGGTATTCCCAGTTAACTCTATCATAAGCCTTTTGTTGGTCCAAGAATACAAGTGCCCCAGAGGCTGTGGACTGACACACATTAGCCACAGAGTGCACGTTATCCCAAATTGACCTTCTGGGGATGAAACCGAATTGTTCTGGAGAGATGGTGGCAGATACTACAGTCCCTAAACGGTTAGCCATGATTTTTGTTAAAATTTTGGTGTCTGTGTTTGTTAGAGAAATGGGGCGCCAGTTGGCTAAGTTTAGCCTATCCCCTTTCTTGAAGAGTGTGACTGTAAAAGCCTCATGTCCTCCTGGTAGGAGGCGCGTTTCCAACAGGCTTTGGTTGAGTGAGGCTAGCAGCAATGGGGATATGTATTTAAAATATTTTTTGTAGAACTCATATGGAATGCCATCTGGGCCTGGGCATTTTTGGTTTGGCGCACCGCGAATGGTAGTCCATAATTCAATCGGAGTAATTAAATTCATTATTTCTGGGTATCGGAAAACAGTGCAGATATGAGCTCTGTCGAGAAATTCCGCCATTTTGGCCAGCTGAATTGGTTTGGCTCGGTATAACTCGGAGTAATATCTTTGCATTTCGATTGCCACTTCAGCTGGTGTGTCCACAATAGAATTATCCAATCTTCGCACCTGTGTGCAGGCCATGCTCTGGCGTGGTGCAAAATTTTTTTGAAGAAGTATGCGGTGCACTTGTCACCTTTAGTGATGCATGTGGCCCTGTGTTGGACACAAACCCGATGTTTGTGTTGCCTTTCAAGTGCGTTGAGGTGGGATGCTGCCTCCGCCCACTTCTGGCTTCATGCAGGGCTATATCCTGAGGCTGGAATGTTGGACTCCAAGTGGGCCAATTCTGCCAACGCGTGCAATATAACCGCCATTGTGGCTCATGAGCATCTGGATGAAAGATGGCGATAGTGGCAGATGGTGTCTTCTTTGAAAGTTGCCCAAGTGGAAATGGGGTCCGCGCAAAATGGTGCAACAAATGATTTTGCCAAAGTTGCCTCTTCCACCCACATGGAAAATCCTGGTGACGCGAGCTCTGGGGGGCAGATTTGCACCAATGTGGGGCCTTTGCAACTGTGACAGGTAAGTGGTATGTTATCAAGACCAGTCGGTGGTCAGAGAATTCCATTTTTGTTGTTTTGAAGTGGGAGATGTGGGGTTGGAATTTCGCCAGTGCTAGAATAAGGTCAATGTAGGTCATGGACCTTAATTGGCCATTGTGGACGTGGGGACGCGTCATGTTTTTGAGCAGTGGGGCATGTTGCAGCAGCGCATCCATTAACTCAAGGGTGGCTTTTAGAATGCGTAGTTCTATGTGACCCTGTGGGGCGTGGGGTGAGGGTGGCCACCGGTCTGTTGGTGAGGTTAGCCAACAGTTCATGTCACCAACTAGGAAAGAATTGGGGGGTAGCGGGAGGGATTTGACCAATGAGAAAAATTCCCGACACTTGTGTGCACCGTTTGGGGCGTAAGTAATGATTGTGTGTGCAACATTGGCCCATGTGAAAGTGACAACAAGCACTCGGTCATTTAGGAATGTTTCTGAAGATGTAAATTTGAAAAAATTGTTTTTCCAAATTAGCACCCCACAGTGCTTTGACCAAAAGGATAGGGATGGCAGGAGCATTGTTTTCCAAGCTTCCTCAGAACCTCGTGGACAGTGGGTTTCCTGGATGGCCAGGATATCCACAGGTAAATTGTTTTGTAAAAAACTCAGTTTCCTAGCCCGGGATGGGGAGGCCTTGAGTCCTGGCGATATTCAGCATCCCTAGAGTGAAGGTTTCCCCCATTGCACCTTAGGTGTGAGGGGTGGGCCCCCTGCCCACCAGCCTCTTCCAGGTCCCCACGGGCTTTCACAGCAGCGCGGGTATTAGCAGCAACGCTATCAGGGTTTTTGTTATTTTTGTGGAAAGAGTCATGTTGGCTTTGGCCTTCGCTTTTTGTTTTCCCGACGTCGGACGAATTTTTTGTGGTGCGGATAAGTTCAGTGCACCGTCGAGTGGGGCAAAAAAATTTTTTTTTTTGGTTGGGATAGTTCCTAAGTTGGTTTTGACTGGGGCTTGGGTGCAGCGATTGGGTGAGATTGAATCTCCCATTGGATCCTCAGATTGAGTGGCCCGTTCAGCATGGGCCTCCCAATCTGATTGGGTGATAGATTCCCAAGTTGCTTCCACCGCGAAGGTCTCCATGTCCTCCTGGCGTTGTGAGTGTGGGATGGTGGTGGTGACCTTGGCCGCTTCCTTGGCTGCAGTCCTACAGGCCTGCTTAGCCTTCTTCTGCTCCTGCGGGGAGATGGGCTTTACCAATAGGTAGCAGCCTTGTGCTCCCCACGGGAAAGCCTCCTTGGTGCTTGCGGTTGGTTTGTAGTGCGCCTCTCCGCTGACCATGGCCGCTGAGGGGTGCTCTTGGAATGTGATGCCCTCTTTGATGGGGCACGCGTGTGCCTTATGGCCGAATGTGTCACAGTGGGTGCAAATGGGGGGCGCACTATCCACGGTTACCTGGAATGGGTGGGTGGTGTGCCCTGTGATGTCAATAAAGGTGGAGTGCGGGATCTGGGTTAGGTCCTTCACGATCTCCTCAGTTGGGGTCAGAACTGCGATGGCTTTGCCGGTGCACAGGTATGGCATCAGCATGAAACGTTGCATTTCGAAAGATTGTATTTCGCCATATATGGCGAGACCATCTTTCAGGTGTTGCTCCAAAATTTCACGTTTTACCATAGTAGGCAAAAAGTCAAGCGTGAGGAAAATTTGGTTTGATTTTGTCCATCTGGTGCATTTAGTTTCGATGACCCATTGCCCTTTGGGGAGGTCGACCACTATGCGCACCACTGCGGCCTCATCTGCTGCTATTTTGCTTTCAAAACCTAGGTCCAGCCAACCGCGCGACATGGAGTGAGGTGTAATGTACACTGCAGTCAGGAAAATTTTGTGTACAACTTCACAAAATTTTTCCCATAGGGCTGTTTTTTGGATGTCCAGATACACACGGACTCCAAATTCCACTGACAAAAGTGGCTGGGAATGTGGCGTGTTGATGTACTGGTTGCATTGTGCTTGCCATGTGAGTATCTCCGGGGAAATTGTGACTGCCAGTTTTTTTAGATTTTTTTTCTATTCCGCCGGATTCTCCAGGGCGTTTTTGAATGTTAGAGGCCGCGGGCCTTCCACCTGCTCCTCTTGCCTTGCTTGCCCAACTGCTCCCAGACATGGGCGCAGACTAATCCCCTCTATGAGATTATCAAACTAGATTTAGTCTTGAATTGAATGGGTTGCAAAAGTGTTTGCAACGAGAAAGAAAAGTTTTCGTCATTTTGTAAGTTTAGATTTAGCGGAACAGTGAGAATCAGCTGTATTAAATATATTAATAAAGAGGAGTTGTGGGAGCAAGTGCTCCATATTTATTTTAAAAGTCTATTCTTTATTTCAGGGCAACGATCATCATATCGTTGGTTCTAATTTCTCAGTGGGTTGACCCTGTGCAAAAACCCTTCAGTTTATCCCTCCCATACTGCCAATCTTATAACATGGGCGAACCTGTTTGCAGACCTCCTCAAGAAGCCTCTAATAACATTGGTCACTTCATTTTAAAAAACTATCTACTAGATGTGATGAACCTCTGGGCCATCCTAGTCCACTACAAATCAAGGCATTCAAGTACTCCAGCACAAATATCCTCTTGGTTCTGAACTCTCCTTTGGAATGCAACCAAGTTTTGTTGTTTATTTGCTATCTACTACTATAAACCGCTTGTACACCCTTGCCCTGAGTCCCATTTGCTCCGCACTATCCATGGTGCCTCATTTCCAATCTTGCTAATGACTTTTTCACTGGAGGTGTGGCTGGCATCCTGCACCACCTCACTGGGAATGAGAGAGTTACAGACACTCACTTAACAGTATTGCATGGAGGGCAGATTCTACATTAAAGTTTTGTATTTAACCAAAGGCAAGCCGACCAGGGGACAGAAATTACCAAAAGAAAGAAATGAAAGAAAGAAATGACATGAAACCTGAACAGGGTCAATTCTGTCAAAGAAAAGTTTTTCCACCTCTGGATTAGGACTCAAATTTTTTGGTTACGTCATGGGTAAGGTTTTCGTGTTATTAGACCTACATACCGCCAATAGCTTCCTTTGCTGGCACCCTGATCAATGTGTGAAGGGCGGAAATTGAACCCGCAACCTTCAGGTTGGTAGTCATATGCCCTACTGACTCACCTTCCACCCCCAGATTCTACATTAAAGTAAATAAAAAGTTAGGTTTATTATGTGGAGTTTAGAATGAGAATAAACAGGCAACCTACCTCTAAATAGGGCCAGTTGCTTTTATAGTGAGAAAAGGGAAATTGAAAGGGAGCTTATGCACTGGCCTGGGCCAGGAACACTGTCATCTTAATTTATTAATCTGGAAATAGTATTAATGGAAAAAGTTTTAAAACAACTTTAATCAGTTTCAAAATCTTATTTTTCATGCTTTGGATCAGAGATATAATTTAAATTGTTAAAACCATTCTTGCATGGGATTGTTTGAAATTATAAATTAATTATGCCCAGTTTCAAGCAATTCCATTATATCTGCTCTGCTAATTATCATGGCTTCATGGGTGGGTTGGGTGGCCTGAAGTGTTAAACTGCAATCTTTTTTCATAATAGCAGACACAATCCAAATTTACTGGTTTGTTTAGTTTTTGAGTTTTATTGAAAAAGTTGACCACTTCTGGGGAATTCTGAGTATCTGAGCTGGGTGCGGGATGCTCTAGGACACTGACAGAGGCTCCTGGACTGGATCACATCTTACAAACACCCTCTAGTATCTCCAATAAAGATAGAAGAGGAAAGGGGGGAGAGAGGGGAGACTTAGTGGCTAAGGCAGTAAACCATTGCTTCTCTACCACCAAAGCAAGGTTATTGATCTGGAATAAAAGATTTTCTAAAGACATGGGCCCCCTCTTATGCCTGTAGGGGTACTTTTTAAAAATCTAGACAGGGGTAATGGGCATCAAGACTTACACTATATATGACCTATGATCTAAGTATATTTTTCTTAGTTATATGAGATAAATAACCATTTAATACATCTAAGGAGTACAGGACAGCAAGACTCAGATGAACAATGATTTCTGAAAATATAAGTTATAAGGTGAAGGTGGGGGTAAAACATTAAATTAGTCAAGAGATCCAACTTGAATATTTTATTTTGAGAGCATGTGACCGGAGAAGATGCACTTGAGGGTGTGATGTTCCTTTAAAATAAGAAATAGAATCAAAACTCTCTAACCAGGTCAGAATCAGCATAATGCCTATCAACCATGGTGGAGTGGGAGGGGGTGGGCGCCTCATTAGTAACTAAGATCTTTAAGAACAAGCAAGTTATGGCAGTGAGAATCGGAATAGAGGCGTTGAGGGATTGTGGTTGAGCTCTTTGTATGGTGGATTGTCTTGATGAAGATGGCGACAAACTTAATCTAAGAATTTGGCCAAGCTGTGATCCAACTGGATGTGTACATTGGGGAGGGAAGCAAAGGCAGAAAGACTAGAACGTTTACTTTAAATTTGGGATTAAATTATTCCACCATAGCAACAGTGAAGACTGATAAGGTTGTCTTAATGTGGAGTGCAATTATTTTGTGCTTGGAAATGGTGGGGAAGTCAGGTGGGCAGGGGCACACCAATTGCCAGTGTAGATGCAGAGTTTGCAACTGCCTTTCAGATTAATCATTTTCTCAGGTGAGGTCATTGCTGTCATTGCAAGGTGATGGCCACTTTGGGATGGAGTGTCACACGTCTTTGTCATGTATTTGAAAGGACGAAATTAGGTATCATAATCTTAGTTTAAAATTGGCCAAAATCATGAACAATTTCTCCCATTTTAGTAATGTTTTCTTGATATGTTGTAAAATTTTAGTCAAGTTTACTGCACAGATCTTGATTATTGTGTAAGAATAAAAAAGGTTGCTAATTGTAAGTAGATAATTAGCCAGTCAATTCTTCTTTATAAGTGTTTCTAACCCACTAAGTATACTATTACTAAATTTCTGATTGTATAGATAAGGATATATAATCCTTCCAATTTATATTTATTAAGAATTATTGTAAAAGTTATTTAGAAGTTACCAATCTATAATATGCCTTTATTTAATAACTAATGGGGTTTATATAATTAGGTCAGCGCTCAACTATTCAATTGATACTTTATCATTCACTCCATGGTCACTTTTTCTTTCCCATAATGATAACATCAGTTATTAAGATTCGTTTGATCAGAACATTTTTAATGATCACACAGGTGAGATAAGCGAATTCAACAAAACTCAGCTAAACTGGGAGAAATTCAAATCTGGCAATAGCCAAAACGGTGCACCCAAGGGCAAAAAACGCCCTGGAGGGGGATCAGGAGCCAACACCGCCAGAAAAGCCCCAAACCCAAACACCGCCTTGGTTTGTGGAGTTCACCACAAAACAAAACCAATATATGGAAATACAGTATGCACAGCCCCTATCTAAAGTAGAACATGGGCTCCAACTTTTCTTAGGGTAGAGTCCCCAACTCTGTGGGAGAAGGTAGGTGAGGCACAGGCCTCCCTCTTTCCCACATGGTGTACATTGCCACCCACACCATCCACCACGGCTGGATCAATATGGGTTTTAAAACTGAAGAAGGCGCAGATGCCAAGGCAAAAGTCTGTATCAAGATTGCCCTCCCCAAGGGCAAACAAATTGTGTGCACCATGCACACCAGATGGAACAAAGCAAATACTTTGTTCATCTCATTCACCTCGCTCCCCACTAACCTCCCCCACTAACTAATTGAGGAGGAACTCCAAATTGGCCTTCTGAGCTACAGAGAAATCAAACGACTAGAATTGCTGCGATTCCACCTGATGCCAAACCTGTGCACAGGAAAGGCAATTGCTGTGGCCAACCTGGTCCCCAACGTGGCTGTAGATCTAACCAAAATCCCATGCACCGCAGTATTTTTACCTCCCAGATGGGGGAGTGTCAAAACCTTTCTGCGTCACACCAGAATGCACACCTCCCATCTGCAACTATTGCACTGCACTGGGGCATAAGGAACATGCATTCCCCATGAAAGAGGGAATCTTGGCCCTGGACTTTTGTGATGACGCTATGGAAGAAGATGAAGAGACCTTCAGAAAAATAGTCGACACCAACCACGATTTCCTCTGGGGAGAGGACGGGCACTACATCCTCATAGACTCAGTATCACCCAAATTATGCAAAAAGGTACAGAAGGCACACAAGCAGGCTGCGGGCAAGGCTGCATCACTTGCGCTCTCCTCCATTGACCCAAACCAAATCCAGATGAACAGAGAGGAAGTCGGCCAAACCAGCCAATCAGAACAGAATGCCCAAGCCAAAGGAGCCATGGAGGATAGTAACTGAGCCAAACAGTCTGATTGGACAACCCATGCCAAAATTTTCTCAACAATCTGACAGATAACCACGTGATCTCAATCAAATGAACTTACCTGTACAATTTGACTTCACTATGGGTGAGATAACAGGGCCCAGAACATCAAGCAAACCCTGAAACATCAGAAACCAATCAGTGCACCAATCTGAGTCAAAAAAATACATGCAGAAAAGCTTAATACAATCTATAATTCAAAAAAACCCACATGAAATCATCACAAGGTAAGGAGCTGGAAAACGACTCATAGTGAAATGGCATAATCACACGGAGAAAGTCCAAGGCAATGAATGGGGGACTAGGGCCGGAAGGCCCACCCAATCACTCCTGAGGCGCCGCAGCACCAAAGTGTCTATAGGTACTCTAAACACTTCAGGAGCCAGGGCTCAAGCGTCCCAAGCCAAAAAGCTGGACTTCCTGTGCAAACCCCCTGTAGACATCTTGGCCATACAAGAAACCCACTGTCTACAGGGGGAAGAGGTATCCTGGTCGGCCAAAGTCTCACCTTCCCAGTCAATATGGACGTCCCACTGTGGGGTGGTCGTCCAGAATAACAAAAAATTAAAAATTGTTGACTCCTCCTCATATCTGCACGGCTGCATCCTAGATGCAACAATCACAAACCAAGAAACCACAATCTTGATAGCCTGTATCTATGCACTGTTTACCGCAACCAAGAGGAAACAATTCCTCAAAGCCATCCCAACGCTCAACCTCCCACCAGAAACCATCCTACAAGGAGATTTTAACTGCTGGGACAATCCCACCATGGAACAATGGCCCAACCCTAGGGGATACCCAACAGGACAAATTGAGTTCTGCGCAATGAAGGCATCCCTTGGCCTGTATGACACCCTTCCCCCAGGTCTCCACTCCTCCCCCACATGAACCGCCCCAGCATATGTGAATGAACGCTCATCTCAATGAGCCACATTGACCACATTCTCGCACTAAAACCCTGCCGCTCATTTATTTCTAACTTCGCTACTAGAAGATCAATTTCCCTGACCACTGCCCAGTTTTAGTGCAGCTCATGCCAACCCACACTCAAGCACAGATGTCTCCCTGGAGGAAGCTATACCCAGAGAATATAAAATTACCTAAAATTTCTGACTGGGTCGAACATGAAGCCACAAACCCAGAATTAGCAACCCTATTTGCATCAGATCCCATCAAAAACTTGAGAAAAATTCAAATCTGAACTGATAAAAAAACTCACCATCTTGCATTGCGCAAGTACACCGTGGATACAACCATGATCAGGCGCACCTTAGTGGAACTAGACCACCTAAAACTCAACTCCCTGAAATCCAGTTACAGCTCCAACTGGGGGCGCAAATGGGTGAAAATCTCCACCTGCCTAAACGCCTTCATCTACAAACACCAACACAGAATTAAGGCATCGCTGATAGGTAAGTATATAATAGAAAGCAAAACCTGTTTGGCATATATCTTCCGCCAATACCACTCCTGAGGCAACATGCCCCTGTGCGCACAGGTCCAAAAAGATGACAGCACCGTGGCAACTGACCCAACGGAGGTCAAGGCATAAATACACCGTAATTACACCAAACTTTATTGTGACACCCCATCTGACTCCCAAAAATAAAAAAAACTACTCACCACCGGAATACAGAGTGCACTGCCAGACTATAGCCTCCTAAACCTGATAATGCAGGAGGAGCTCTGGAACACAGTCCACAGTGCATCGCGTAGGAAATTCCCAGGCCCTGATGGGATACCCTACAAATTTTATAAAAAATTTAAACAAATCGCCCCCCTCCTCTTAGCTTCAATGAACCAGTGCCTTCTGGAGACACGTCTCCTGCCTGGAGGCCAGGACTCCTATGTCATTACCCTGTTTAAAAATGGTGAAAGACTGGACCTGGCCAACTGGCATCCAATTGCACTCTCAAACACTGACACAAAACTACTTACAAAAATTTTAACTACCAGACTAGCCACACTATCCTCTAAAGCCCTATCACCCAATCAATTTGGTTTCACACCAGGGCGCTCCATATGGTCAAATATAAACACCGTTGCCAACATATGACAGTCCAAAGCAACTGGAACCCTGGTATTCCTTAACCAGGAGAAGGCTTACGACCGCGTCAGCTGGCCATACTTGAAGGAATGCCTAAGCGCCTTCAATCTCCCTCCCAGGTTCATTAACTGGGTAATGCTCACACAGAATCCACCTCTATGGCTGTGTGTGGCCCTGGCTTCCTAATTGACAAGATCACACCACAAAGAGGGCTCAAACAAGGGGACCTCCTCAGCCCACTACTCTACAACTTCAGCTTTGATCCACTCTTCCGCATTGCCAACTCACACCTTATGGGCATAACTGCACAAGGTCAGCCCCTAGTCAAGATACTAGCCTTTGCGGATGACTGCATGACAGGTATAGCTAACAGTAATGATGCCGACAGTTGGAATGCACCCTAGAGAGGAATACTCCATTGTTAGTAATGCATTGCTCAATAAATGACAAACAGAAATAATCCTCCTAGGAAATTACATCAATAACTGGACCACAACACCCAAAACCCACAGCCATCCAAGATGGAAAAGCCCACTCATCCTACCCTTTGCATTACCCCTCACCGCCACCCCTGTCCGCCACCTTGGGATATGGCTGGAAACAGGGAGATATGCCAATGAGATGATTGAGAATAACCTATTACAACTTGTATCCAACCGCATCGCCTCACTCAAAGAAAGATCCCTGGGGCTTACAGGATGAGTTGCAGTTGCCAACTCAATCATCCTCCTGATGTTGTGGTTCCCCACACATGCAATCCCCTTATCACCCACCTTCATAACATCAATCCGCGTGCTCATCCAAAGATGGCTATGGCCTGGATTTTATCCACCAGTGCAGGTGGAGACGCTATTTGGACCACGCTCCAATGGAGGCATGGGCTTAGTAGACTTCGAGAGCCACGCCAACTGCATTCTGGGCAACTGGTTAGATGAAGTGCTAACCCTGGACCTCCCACACCAGCACTGGTCCAGAGTAGCAAGGACCAAATTTGTGCAAGTGCTCAAAATCCCTAACCCACACAACCATCCAGCCTACTAACATACCTTGCTAACTGCCCCAACGCAATGGGCCTGCATGGAACCACCCCTCACTTTAAACGCCTCCTCTGAGCCATCTGCCACATGGGGTGGACCATCGCTAACACTGGCGCTGTGCATGGAAGGGGACGACCCAGAGCCCACTTCATGCTAAAAAATCCAGAAGACCACCCCCAGAAAGACATACTTGCTACGACCCCAACCATCACTAGAATTGACTACCTAGACACTTTGGACATCCCCTACGACCTAGCCACACAGAAGGCAATATGGAGGCTGTCGCACCATCAACTCCTCCACTGAGGGTAAGAGCCAACACCTGGCGTTGCCTGAGAAGGGCCTATAGAATTGCGGACTGCACCCATTCCCTCCATGCAACCTGCACAGTATGTGGAGGGGAAGGCTCCCTAACCACCGTTTAGAAACCCGCCCTCCATCCAGAGCCATATGGCGGAAGTTGCGCGCCTTCTTGAGATCCAAGATGACTAGGAATTCTCTATCTCAAGGAGCCTCCTCGTGCTCCAGCTAAAGTCGCCAATTCCATCTACCCTCCACTCCCTAATGATACCCATCGCAATGTGGACAATCCACACCGTTGCCTTGGATGCGTTCAAGGGCACAGTCTCAACCATCCATGGGGTAATCAATAGGTTCCACATCCACTTACTGGAGCACTTCTAAGCCTGGCTTTATGAATACATGAAGCCAAGGCAACAGAGGCTCATAAAGTCATGGTTCCCACTTTGGTTCCTCCACATGGACCCCTTTCTCCACACCTGCTCAATAGCGGGGAAACCCCCCCCCAAGAGTAGTGCACCAACCCCCATACCTGGCGATTCCAGCTGGCAACAGGGGTAATCTGTGTACCCCAGGGTGCCCAATCCTCTCTAATCCTCGCTATTTTCACTGCCTCCCCTCTTCTACACATGCATTGGTAAAGAACATCCCCTGGTCAGCTTGCCTCAGTTAAAATAAAATAAAATATAGTAAAATAAAATTATTCACACCATTTATCACTAATGATCTTACCCTGAAAAATTATATCACATATAAATTGAATCTTTTTCATTCATCCACATAGTTAATGCTTAATATTGACAAGATTTAATACTAAAAAACTTTTCTTTCTTGTTGCAATCACTATTGCAACCTATTCAATTCAAGACTAAATCTAGTTTGCTAATCTCATAGAGGAGATTAGTCTGCGCCCATGTCTGGGAGCAGTTGGTCAAGCAAGGCAAGAGGAGCAGGCGGAAGGCCCGCGGCCTCTAACGTTCAAAAACGCCCCATAGAATCCGGCAGAATAAAAAAAAATCTAAAAAAACTGGCGGTCACAATTTCCCTGGAGATACTCGCGTGGCAAGCACGATGCAACCAGTACATCAACACGCCACACTCCCAGCCACTTTTGTCGGTGGGATTCAGAGTCTGTGTGTATCTGGACATCCAAAAAACGGCCTTGTGGGAAAAATTTTGTGAAGATGTACATGAAATTTTCCTGACCGCGGTGTATGTTGCACCTCACTCCATGTCATGCGGTTGGCTGGACCTAGGTTTTGAAAACAAAATAGCAGCAGACGAGGCTGCAGCAGTGTGCATAGTGGTTGACCTCCCTAAAGGCAATGGGTCATTGAAACCAAATGCACCAGATGGACAAAATAAACCAAATTTTCCTCACGTTTGACTTTTTGCCTACTACGGTAAAATGTGACATTTTGGAGCAACACCTGAAAGATGGTCTCACCATATATGGCAAAATACAATCTTTCAAAATGCAACATTTCACGCTGATGCCACACCTGTGCACTGGCAAAGCCATCGCAGTTCTGACCCCAACTGAGGAGATCATGAAGGACCTAACCCAGATCCTGCACTTCACCTTTATTGACATTGCAGGGCATACCACCCACCCATTCCAGGTAACTGTGGACAGCGCGCCCCCCATTTGTACCCACTGTGACACATTTGGCCATAAGGCGCACGCATGCCCCATCAAGGAGGGTGTCACATTCCAAGAGCACCCTTGGCGGCCATGGCCAGTGGAGAGGCGCACTACGAACCAACTGCAAGCACCAAGGAGGCTTTCCCTTGGGGAGCACAAGGCTGCTACCTATTGGTAAAGCCCATCTCTCCATGAGCGGAAGAAGGCCAAGCAGGCCCATAGGGCTGCGGCCAAGGAAACGGCCAAGGCCAACACCACCATCCCACACTCACAACGCCAGGAGGACATGGAGACCTTAGCAGTGGAAGCAACTCAGGAATCTATCACCCAATCAGATTGGGAGGCCCATGCTGAATGGGCCACTCAATCTGAGGATCCAATGGGAGATTCAATCTCACCCGATCGCTGCACCCAAGCCCCAGTCAAAACTGACTTGGGACCTATCCCAACCAAAAAAAAATTTTTTTGCCCCACTCGACGGTGCACTGAACTTATCCACTCAGCAAAAAATTTTCTTCCGACGTCAGGAAAACAAAAAGCAAAGGCCAAAGCCAACGCGACTCTTTCCGCAAAAATTAACAAAAACCCTGATAGCGTTGCTGCTATTACCCACGCTGCTGTGAAAGCCTGTGGGGACCTGGAAGAGGCTGGTGGGCCCGGGGGCCCACCCCGCACCTAAGGTGCAATGGGGGAAACCTTCACTCTAGCAATGCTGAATATTGCCGGACTTAAGGCCTCCCCATCCCAGGCTAGGAAACTGAGTTTTTTACAAAACAATTTACCCGTGGATATCCTGACCATCCAGGAGTCCCACTGTCCACGAGGTTCTGAGGAAGCTTGGAAAACAATGCTCCTACCATCCCTATCCTTTTGGTCAAAGCACTGTGGGGTGCTAATTTGGAAAAACAATTTTTTCAAATTCACATCCTCAGAAACATTCCTAAATGGCCGAGTGCTCATTGTCACCTTCTTGTGGGCTGACGTTGCACACACAATTGTCAACATTTATGCCCCAAACGGTGCACACAAGTGTCAGGAATTTTTCTCATTGGTCAAATCCCTCCCGCTACCCCCTGATTCTTTCCTAGTTGGCAACATGAACTGTTGGCTAACCTCACCAACAGACCGGTGGCTGCCCTCACCCCACGCCCCACAGGGTCATGTAGAACTATGCATTCTAAAAGCCACCCTTGGGTTAATGGATGCGTTGCCATGACATGCCCCACTTCTCAAAAACATGATGCGTCCCCACGTCCACAACGGCCAATTAAGGTCCATGACCCGCATCAACCTTATTCTAACGCTGGCAAAATTCCAACCCCACATCTCCCACTTCAAAACAACAAAAATGGAATTCTCTGACCACCGACTGGTCTAGATAACATACCACTTACCCATCACAGTTGCAAAGGCCCCACACTGGTGCAAAATCTGCCCCCCGAGCTCACGTCACCAGGATTTTGCATATGGGTGGAAGAGGCAACTTTGGCAAAATCATTTGTTGCACTGTTTTGCGCGGACCCCATTTCCACATGGGAAACTTTCAAAGAAGACACCATCTGCCACTATCACCATCTATCCTCCAGACGCTCACAAGCCACATCGGCAGTTATCTCATGCGCGCTTGCGGAATTGGCCCTCTTGGAGTCCAACATTCCAGCCACAGGATATAGCCCTGCATGGGGCTGGAAGTGGGCAGAGGCAACCGCCCACCTCAACGCACTCGAAAGGCAACACAAACATCGGATTTGTGTCCAATACAGGGCCACATGCATCACTAAAGGTGACAAGTGCACCGCATACTTCTATAAAAAAATTTTTGCACCACACCAGAGTGTGGCCTGCACACAGGTGCGAAGATCAGATAATTCCATTGTGGACACACCGGCTGAAGTGGCAATCAAAATGCAAAGATATTACTCCGAGTTAAACCGAGCTGAACCAAATCAGCCAGCCAAAATGGCAGAATTTCTTGACCAAGCTCATATCTGCACCATTTTCTGATACCCGGAAATAATGAATTTAATTACTCTGAACAAATTATGGACAGCCATTTGCAGTGCGCCAAACCAAAAATGCCCAGGCCCAGATGGCATTCCATATGAGTTCTACAAAAAATATTTTAAAGATATATCCCCATTGCTGCTAGCCTCACTCAACCAAAGCCTGTTGGAAACGCGCCTCCTACCAGGAGGACATGAGGCTTTTACAGTCACACTCTTCAAGAAAGGGGATAGGCTTGACTTAGCCAACTGGCGCCCCATTTCTCTAACAAATGCAGACACCAAAATTTTAACCAAAATCATGGCTAACCGTTTATGGACTGTAGCATCTGCCACCATATCCTAGAACAATTCGGTTTCATCCCCAGAAGGTCGATTTGGGACAACGTGCACTATGTGGCTAATGTGTGTCAGTCCACAGCCTCTGGGGCACTTGTATTCTTGGACCAACAATAGGCCTATGATAGAGTAAACTGGGAATACCTAAGGGCCTTCCTCCATCAATTCCGCCTACCCCCCCCCCCACTTCATAAACTGGGTGATGCTGCTCACGGAATCTGTGACAATGGCAGTGCATGGCCCAGGCTTCCCTAACGGAAGTAGTCCGCCCTCGAAAGGGGCCTGCGACTAGGGGACCCCCTCAGCCCACTCTTATACAACTTCAGCCTTGACCCACTACTGCGAAATGTGAATGCCCACCTCACTGGGGTCCATGTGCCAGGCCAAACCCCAGTCAAGATGATGGCATTTGCAGATGATTGCGTGGTGGGGGTATCTAATAACAAAGATGCACGCGCACTTGAAGCCCTCATCCAGGAATATTCCCAGGTAAGCAACGCGGCACTGAACGCCTCCAAAACCGAAATCATCCTCCTTGGTCAGTTTCAAAACTGCTGGGCCCCAGCAAGTAGTTCCCAACCCAGCCCATCTGCTCACCCACGTCCACGCCTTACTAAATCAACACACACCGCTCCACTGGTGCTCCCCTTTGTTACGTCCTACCATAGGACCAGTACGCTATCTGGGCGTGTGGATGGAGGCAGGCGGATACGCGTCAGCAATAATGGAGTGCCGTATACTGGACAATGTGATGAAGCGAATTGCCTCTCTAAGAGCCCACCCTACTACCCTCACTGGCAGGGTTGTTCTTGCCAACTCTATGCTCCTATCCAAAGTCTGGTTTGGAGCCCACGCCATCCCCTTCTCCCCAAGCTTCTTCAAATCCCTGTATGCTTTGCTACAAGGTTGGCTTTGGTCAGGCCGCCCTCCACCAGTATGGCTAGAGGTCATGTTTGGCCCTCATCATCAAGGTGGCATGGGCCTGCTTGACTTCAAAGCCAATGCTGCCAAGATCCTGGGCATCTGGATCACGGCTGTCACCGCTCCTACACTCCCATCCCAACACTGGTCCCACGTGGCCCACTCCAACTTCTCCTGAGCCTTGGGCTTCAACAATCCATCAAACCCCCACTCCCTAATGAAATATCTCGCATCACACATATCGGCCACAGGTCCTCACGGGACTAAAACCCACTACAAACGAATCCTACTCTCCATGCGAAGCGCAGAGTGGAGAATTCGTATTAGTGGACATACAACCTGAAGAGGCCGCCCCTCTCCTCAGTTCACACAAGAGGTAGAGGGGCTACCCATCCATGATGGCGTGATCCCCATTCAACCCCAAATCTTATCCAGGGTGGACTACCTGGACATATGGACATCCCTTATTCCATTGAAACCCAAAAGACTATCTGGAAATACGCACACCATCCTCTGTTGCAGCCTCAAGTCCGCTCCCATGTGTGGCGCTGCCTGAGGTGGGTGTATCATACAGCTGAGCGCTCTAACACTTTACATTCATCCTGTGTCGTGTGTGGCCAGTATGGAACGCTGTTCCACCGCCTGGAGAAGTGCCCCACCTCTAAAGTGATATGGCGCGAAGTCCAACGTCTGCTAGTCCAGGATCAAACGCATCCCTTCAGTCTGGAAAGAGATATGTTTGCTTCATCAATGGCCTCCCCCTCCCACCCTCCCTCCGTGCTCTGTTGGTTGCAATCGCAATGTGGACTATCCACAAGATTTTCTTGGATGCCATCGCTGGCTCCATCCCCACCATCCCAGAAGCTGTCCACAGATTCCGGTCTCATTTGGTGGACCACTTTCAAGCGTGTATGTTTGGATATCTTCCACCACGTCGCCGACAGCTGGTTTCCTCCTGGTTCCCAGTCTGGTTCATCAAATCAGACCCCTTCCTCCACACGTGCTCAATAGTGGCTACGGCCCCTTCACACGTTCCCTCCCCCTCCACATAAGTGGCGTTCCCGCTGGCAACAAGAGATAGCATCGCTTCTCTGGGGTGCCTCCCCTGGTACTAAGTTTTGTCTCTTCTGAGTCATATTCAGAAGTGTCCATCCAATGGTTAGCCTTCCCCGCAATAAATTTAAAATTTAAAATATTGACAAGATTTAATCCTTCCTAGATCATTTTCCCAAATAACGCGCTCCATTGTCTTTAACCAACTTCAATAGATTAGCCACTATTATTTAACGCTATACTTAGGTAATGAAACAAGTACCAATTTATGTTAGACTGTATCATTAAGACTAGTATACTAGGTGCACCAAGACAAACGCTATTAACGCTTCACAAACTACAACCACCCTTATCAATCAGCAATTTTACCCAGTTGATTTACATAGGGAAACAAGTTGTCTAATTAATCCAAGAACAATCAAATCTACTTGACATTTTAAGGATCATTTCTGACAAACCATTAATGTGAATTCTATCATAATCAAATCCCATTAGTAGCGCTTTAATAATGTATCATATGAGAATAGCTTTGAATAATGTATTTATTAGAGGCAAGCTGACCAGGGGACGGACATTAATGAAACTAAAAATATACTAAAAAACGTAACTACTTGGTTCAAACAAAACGCCCTAATGAGCGGATTGAGTGAAATGCTTCAAAAACTGACCAACCAGGTGGGTAGTGGAAGCCGCTTATCCCTCCATGGCGGAAGGGGAGTGGGGGTTGGGGGCTCATCTTCAGCAACCTCTTTGGCAGCAGCTTCTTCCTCCCATAGTATAGTGCGTGTCACAGCTGTCAGTAATGGCATTGGGGCATCTGCGGTATGTGGTTTGATATCTCTAATAATTGGAATTTCATGGAAATTTCCAGATAGATAAATGGCACTGAGATATTTGGTTAAAGCTTTATCAGCTTTAATTTGGGCATCTGGGAGTTGAATGAACGTGGCAATGTTGGTTCAGGCTATTTTTGCTTTTGTATTCTGTGCTATAGTTGCCACGTTCTGGATAGCATCGTTTGCATTTTTGTAATACTTGTTCACTGATATTTTGCTTTTTGGAGTTAAAGTTGCGGGGATAAAGGGAGGTGGATTTCCTAATTTGAGTATTTTCACTGATTTAGTGACAGCTTTATGCAGGGGATGAAAATCTGGTGTTGCAGCTGCTTCAACTGCAAGATGGTGATCACTGCAAAACGATTTGGCATTTGGCTGTGGGGTATAAAGTTGAAGGGGTATTTGGCGTTCCATTCTGCATTAACGAGCCGCTCAATTTGCAGAGATGGTTCTTCAATGAACTTACCTGATTTGTAAATTATGGCCAATATTTCCCATTTGTTTTGGTTGAATTGGATTGGGGAATCAGCGTACAGTTGAGGTTTGTTCAATTCATTTAAGGAAGCACTGGATTGAACTGGGATCCAATCCAATGCTTGATTGGAGGAATTATTTATGGCATTGGGGTGAGGAGGAGGCTAATTAGTGGCTGAAGGTGCAGCTGCTGCATCAGGCTTTGGGGGTGGAGGAGGTAGGATTGTGCCCCATGCCAGAAATTGTACAAGGTGGGCAGCAGATTGGAGTTCGGCAGATGAGTTGTCCAATCCACCTGAAGTGGTTGAGAAGGGGCACTTGCATTTCAAGTGGTCTAACTCAAAATCATGATGGAGAGATCGTCTGCCCACCCTTGATGCGGGCCCAAAACGGATGGTTGGGCGCTGAGGAAATAACAGTGTGCGGTGGAATTGCCACCGCAATTTTATTAAATTCAGGGTTTATCATGGCATATGCCCAAGGCCCAGCAAGTCGTGTGGCCCCATTTGGGACCACAAATTGTAAGATGGGGTGGAGCCATAGGCTGCTAAACCGTCCATCAGCTCCTGGTGGAGCACTTCAGGGGGAGGTGGGTGGGCAGGCCAGCAAACTGAACCACCAAAGTGGTGTCCGCTGGGAGCTGAATCCAAGTTGTGGGGAGAGGGGTGCCCTGGAATACCAGGGGCACAGTTGCTGCAGTGGCAGCGTCAGCTTTTCAGGTGAAGCCAAGGTCGAAATACCCCTTATAGGGGTGGAAATCAATAAATCCATTGGGTATCATCACCGCCTGTGCCATTTTAATAATGGCTTGGTCATGGTATGGGAATACTTTCTATATTCAACACTTAGACCATAGCACATGTTGCTCCGGGGGAGCACTAGGGGGCAGCGTGGTACCACTTGGGTACAAGCAAGGTGGGCATCTAGATCTTTGGGCGGAATGAATTGGCCCATAGGTTTGGAATGACTGGGTGAACCAGTCCTAGCGCATTTTCCTTCCAGATGGAAAATGGCGGGAGGAGTTTTGCCACTGCCCCACGCTGGAGCAGCTTGTGGAGAATCCAAGGACATTGGAGCTAAACTACTACGGGCAAATTTGATTTGTTTTATAAACCCATGTAATTTTGCTCAGAAAGTTACCATATAGCTTTAAATAATAGTAATCAAATATTGAAAACTTTTTTATAAATCAAGGTTCTTCTTTCATAAGACAATCAAGATATGACAAGGCAGAATTGAAAGATAGCTGGATTTTATGTTCATATAAAGATTCCACCACCTGCCCATGGTTTTTAATAACCTGAATTAAGACATCCGTGTATGGGTTTATTAAGTGGGTGAATGGTCATTGGTATATCAAATGCTTACCCAGAAGCCATCCCAATTAACTAAGCAAGGGGATTGTAGATAAGAGAGGCAAATCTTGTTGTTATCCACTTGCAGGTGGGGAACCTGATTGGCGGAAATTTCCAAATTTGTGACCACAGTTTTTGGGAGAGTTGAGTATATCTGATCCCCATGCAATGAAATTCATCACGTTGGTAAAGAATTGGTTACTAGACTGATAGCCTGGTGCAGCTGCAGCCATGTCTTGGGAGGAGCACTTATGCTTTAAGTGTGTAAGTCTGGAGGAGCGTCCCCTTTGCTAAACCGGGTAGTTTTTCCTTTTCCCAATAAAAAGGGTCCAAAGAGGGCGGCTGTCCCCATAGTCATACTGGGTGTTCTCGCCCATGTGGTAGATGAGCGCTGGGTAACAGCTCTCTCTCTGAAGATTCCTCCCCCTGTCCCCGTGCTCACCTCAGCCAAATAAGTATGGTGTATTGAGGAAATTTACGCTGAAATTGTTGGAAACCGCTACCCCCATGAGCTGGAAGGATCTTATGAAGTCAATGTCACTAATCCTCAAAATCAAAGTCTAAATGCCTTAAACCAAGGTAATGAGGCCTGAAGGGCTTACACATTTCAAAAATGTGAAATTAAGTGTTGAATCCTCAGTAACTCTTGGCAATGGCATTGAGCCATTGAAAAATATCATCAGTTCAAACTTGTTCCAAAATCTATGGGGGCAAAGTCCAACAGGTGCATACCTTTTAGTCAAAATGTATCAAGTAATGAATTATTAGTCAAAATTGCTAATGGCATCAAGCCATTGGGCAATAATGTTGTCAATTTGGAACTCCCCTCAAAATTTTTAGGGACAATGCCTGATGGGCATGTACCTCCATTGTTAACTGTTGCCGCTAGCTTAAAACCCCTAACTCAAAAATCTGGATTAGTGATCAATGTTACCCAATTGGCTGAATGAACGCCCCAGCAACTGGGCACAGGTGGGTTGGGCATCCCAAACCTGTTTCTGACCCAGTGGGACTTCCCCTATGTGGGGTGGCCTTGGGAGATTCCCATTGCCCCTCAGGCCAGACACCATCATGACAACTGTCAGAAATGCTGTAAAGCCGTGATTCAGGCGTTTGAGGTCAAAACAATATTGACTTGGCCCACCGCCAATTCCTTTGAAGTCAGTTCATAGTGAAATCGTTTTCCCCTCCCTCAAAAGTTTTCCAGGTTAGGTTGAAATTTGAGGGCCCCAATCCATGCTTTGGTAAGCTTTTCTCAAATCAACTACTATTAAATCAGTCGCATCACACTGAGGAAATTTTTGGTCATTTTTCTTAAATTCACTTTACCTTAAAATTCACCTTGTGTCCACAATTATTTTGATTTTACTAAAAATTTTTCTTGCCAAGCTCCCTATGGTGCTAACGTTGTGGCCCGTCATCCTCTACATCGGCTGCAATACCAGTATTGATAGTAACAATAGCTCCCATCCGTAGCCAACTGTGCCTATCAAGTATGGAAATCTGGGAATTTAACACCATTGTTGAAGTCATCCACCAAAAGGATATCAAAAACCCTTGGGTTGATTTATCTACACTTTACGGAGGATGCAATTTTTTTGCCTCTCTTTTTATGTTGAACTTTCCTATGGAGTATCCTGAAACAGCTAGTTCAATAGTTTAACTCCATGCAGCAAGGCCCTTGGGGTCTGGAGTTGAAACAGCAAGGTTCATTGCCAGGTTTTTTTTAAGCTTGCCACACATCAAAGAACTTTTGTTTCCCATCTTCCTGCACCATATAACGTCATTTGAGAGGCAATAACTCTGGCATTATGGCATTATTTTTGTGTGCTTTTGCATCCCAACTGGCAGGCCAGTCTATACTTATTATGCCGTTTCCCTGGCATAGTTTACCAATTATTGTTTCCAGCCATTTCCGCCCTTCTCTTATAGTTGGGAGCTGCAGTGGTTACCCTTTACTAAATTAACGTGCATTCTGTAGTTTGGCTTCTGCTGTTGGTTTGGTCAATCGCCAATCTTTTGAGCAACGTTCAAAATGCTTTGGAGAAATTTATCAATGGTAGCAGGGCCCATGGGCCGCTACTCTTCCCTCAGCTCATTCTCAAGTATGGAATCCTTGTGTCACTTCCCAAGATATTGCTAATCAAGTTCTTGACGCTCTTGCCAAGGTGCAAATGCAATCTGATGTTGCCCTGAAAAATGCTGCTTCATTGTCCAACACCCAGAAAGGTGTTGCCCTTTTGGATGCATTTGAATGTGAAGCCCGTTGGTGGGTGTTAGGACTTCTGCATTCCACTGGCTGTGCGGGGTCCTACCTCACTTGTAAAAGCAGTATCAGTAGTTTTGAAACTTTTTGTGTCACGTTCAGAACAATTATGTCAATTATTTTCCTTTATAACTGAAGCCCCTTGCTTACCCTCTTTAATTACAGACTTCTGTAAGCAGGACACAGCGTTTGAGTTATTTAATGATATGCTTTAAGCAATTTTTAGATTGGCGTTGAATTCCGCAACCATCCATCACAAAGTTTGGTTCACCCCTCCCTTTTTGATAACATTAGTTACTACAATTTAATTCAAGCAGCAATTTTTGATAATCACACAGGAGAGATGGGCGATTTCTACAAATTCAAATTAAATTAAGTGAAAGCCATATCAGAGAATGGATAAGACGTTGCATAAAAGGGTAAGAAACGCCCTAGAGGAGGACCTGGAAACATGACTGCCAAAAAACTAAAACTGAGGCACCGCCCAGATTTGTTGAGTTCACCAAAAACACAATCAATACATGGAAATTCAATATAAATAACCCCTTTAAAAGGTAGAGCATGGGCTCTGACTCTACTTAGGGTTTGAGTCTCTAACTCTGTGGGAGAAAGTGTGCAAGGCACAGGCCCCCTCTTCCCCTACACGGTGCATGTAACCACCTCACATGATCCAATGTGGCTGGATCGATTTGGGCTTTGAGACCAAAGAAGATTCAGATGCTGCTGCAAAAGTCTTCATCAAAGCTGCCCTCCTCGAGGGCAAACGAATTGTGCACACCAGAACACCAGATGGAACAAAGAGAACACTTTATTTTTTTTTAGTACTAGATGGAAAGAGAACACTTTATTCATCTCTTTCATGTTAATCCCTACCATCCTTCCCCACAAGCAAAATGAGGAGGAGCTCCCAGCTGGACTTACCAACTTTGGAGAAATCAAAAAGCTCAAATTAAAGCGTTTTCACCTGATGCCAAACCTGTGCACAGGAAAGGCAATTGCTGTGGCCAACCTGGTCCCCAACATGGCCACAGATCTCACAAGAATACCACGCACAGCGGCATTTCACCTCCCAGATGGGAGGGTGTCAAAGCCATTCCGCATCACACTGGAATGCACACCGCCTATCTGCAACCACTGCACCGCATTGGAACACAAGGAACATACATTCCCTGTGAAGGTGGGCATCATGGCCATAGAATTCTGCAATGACGCCATGGACGAAGCTGACTGAATTCAGCAAAATGACTGACACTAGCTACGTCTTCCAATGGTGAGAGGATGGGCACTACCTCCCTATAGACCCAGTAGCACCCAAAGCACGCAAAATGCTGCAGAAGGCCTGCAAGCTGGAAGCGGCCAAGGTTACATCACTCATGGCCTCCTACATTGACCCTGGAAAAATCCAGGAGGACATAGAGAAAGTCAGTCAAGCTAAACAATCAGAACAGACTTCTCAAAATGAGGAGGACATGAAGGAAATTATCTGAGCTACCCAATCAGAGCAGTACACCCAAAATGAAAGTTTTCTTAACAATACAACTGAATCACCAAATGGTATCAATCAAGCGAACTTAGCAGAACAATTTAGCTCCACTATGGGCAAAAAAGCGGGACTCAATTCTCCAAATTTGCACCCCAAACCCACAGAAACAAATCAGCACACCACACCAGACCACCATTAGTTACAAGTAGGAAATCTGCCACAAATTTCTAAAAACTGCAATAACCATGAGAAATTGACACAGGGTATGGTATTGGAAGATGCCAAAGAATATACTGGCCAGAAACATGGAGCAGGGCTAGCAAAAAGGGCGTTGGGTGTGGGCTGGGCGGCCCTCCCAACTGCACCTGAGGCGCTGCGGGCACCTCCGTGACAATAGGGATGCTAAACATTGCAGGAGCCAGGGCTCATGCATCCTAAGCCAAAAAGCTTGACTTCCTGCAAAAACCCCTTGTAGATACCTTGGCCATCCAAGAAACCCACTGCTTACAGGGAGAAGAGGGATCCTGGTCAGTCAGGGTCTCACCATCCCTATCAGTATGGACATACCACTGTGGGGTGGTCGTCTAAAATAACAAAAAACTAAAAATCATGAACTCCTCCTCATATCTGCATGGTCACATCCTGGGAGCAATAATTGCAAACCAAGAAAACACAATTTTGATAGCATGCATCTATTCACCGTGCAAATCAGCCTAGAGGAAACAATTCCCCAAAACCATCACAACACTCACCCTCCCACCCAATACCATCCTACTGGGTGATTTCAACTATGGGGGTTAACCCCAACACAGATCAATGGCCTAACCCAGGAGATACCCACTGGGGCACATCAAGTTCCTTGCAATGAAGGCATCCATTAGCCTACATGATACCCTACTGGGTCACCACTCCTTCTTCACATGACCGCCCCAACATACATGAGGGAACGCTCATCATTTTTAACCAATAACTCATTTTGGTGTAGCTCTCACCAACCTGAACTCCCACGCAGGCGTCAACCTGAAGGAAGCTACACCTGGAAAACATAAAATTGCCCAAAATATCTGACTGGGTTTAACACAAAGCTACAAACCCAGAATTCACAACCCCATTTATATTGGGTTTCATCAAAAACTGGGCAAATTTCAAACCAAACTAATAAATAAAACTCGTCACCTCGCCTCATGTAAGTACACTGCTGACACAGCCACAATTAGGTGCATCCTGACAGAACTGGACTACCTTGAGCGCAACACCCGTAAGTCCAGCTAAAGCCCCAACTGGGGGCACAAATGGGCGTAAAGATCCGCCTGCCAAACACCCTCATTTTTGAATACCAGCACAGATTCAATTATTGAGAAAAAGGTAAGTTCAAAAAAGAAGGAGAAACCTGATTGATGTACTTAATATGCCAATTCCACTCCCACAGCAACCAGCTCGCTTGCACACAGATCCACAAAGATGATGGCACCGTGGCAACTGACCCAGAGGAGGTCAAGGTGGAAATACACCATTACTACACTGAACTATATTGTGACACACCAACTGACCCCTATTAAATTAAAGATTTTATACACATTACTGGAATACAAAGTGCACTGCCATACTACAACCTCCTAAACCTAATAACGCAGGAGGAGCTCTGGGACACAGTCTGTGGTGCACCACGTAGGAAATTCCCAGGGCCTGATGGTATACCCTATGAATTTTACAAAAAAATACTTTAAGAAAATCGCCCCCTACTCTTAGCTTCAATGAACAAGTGCCTGCTGGAGACACGCCTCCTACCTGGTGGCCAGGACTCCTATGTCATAACCCTATTTAAAAAGGGAGACAAATTGGAACTGACCAACTGGCGCCCACTTATACTCTCTAACACTGAACAAAACTACTCACAAAAATTTTAGCAACCAGATTAGGCACAATAGCCTCAAAAATCCTGTCACCCAATCATTTTGAGTTAATACCAGGGCGTTCAATCTGTACTAATATACACTCCATCGCCAACATATGTCAGTCAAAAGCAACTGGAGCTCTGGTATTCCTAGATCAGGAGAAGGCATACAACCGCATTAGCTGGCTGTACCTGAGGAATTCCTGAGCGCCTTCAAACTCCCACCCAGATTCGTAAACTGGGTGATGCTTCTCAACACAACCCACATCTATGGCTGTATTTGGCCATGGCTTTCTAACTACAAAGTCACACCATGCAGAGGGCTCAAACAAGGGGACTTTAAAAATTTACTCCGTTGGGTTGATTTTTGGAGGTCAACCCTAGTAATCTTTCTACTGCACAGGTTTGATTTCCTTGTGCACCTTGCATTGTAAATATATGTATAATTTGATAATAGTATGACGACTATTATCCATAGTTGAGTTAGAATAATTTTCAGGCCCAAAGCTTCAACCGGTATTTCTGATTAATACTTTATATCATAAACGTAGGAGTTTGTTCCCTGTAATCCTGTCCACTCGATCTTCATTAAGATCCTCTGATGGCAGTCTCTTTTGGCCCAACACACAGTCGACAGCAATCCCTTAGCCATGGTTCTCTTTGTCTCTAGATCCCCACTCAGATCTCTACTATTCTCTGAGAGTCTACCAATTATTGCCTTCTGCAATAATATCCTTGAGATGGAATCCTTATGCTAGATGATGATAGTCTAACTATTACCAAATCTACAATAGAACTAATAATGTTCTAAAGTAGTAATGTATAAGTGTATATGTGTTTTTAACTATCTTTTATTAGAGTAAATTCTAGGGAATTTATAGGGGATTTGGCTGTCTAACCCTCAGTTGACACCTCTTCAATGAAACAACAGCTGTTGCCATTGAATCACCCTTCTTGTCTTGCCATCAATGGTTTTCCCCATCCTGGCTAGGATTCCAATGTTGGACATCCTTGAGACCTCAAATGGAAAGAGTTGGAAACATGTCTCTAACGTTTTCCTCTCGATCCAAGCAAATCAATCATACTTAGCTAATGACCTGCTTAGGTAATGGGACTTTTTACCCATTATGGCAGGTCACAAACCAATTGATCAATTCGCTAGTTGCATGCAGCATCACTCGCCTTGAAACTCATTAAACATTCCCAATAAGTTGGTGATGAAACCTGACCAATCCCAATTGATACAGCTGATAGTTAATCACTATCAGATGCCCCTATTTCATCGGCCACTCCGCCCGATGAGATATTAGGTATTCATCTGGATTGATCCCCAATGGATACAACCAGACAAATATCCCAAAATCCCCCAAATGTAGTTCCTCCAAAATTTGGGTCAACCGATTTCCAATTCACTTCGCTTTAGGGAATTTTTCCCCTAGCAATACCAGATAATCTAGCAGGCTGGGAATATGGGCAAAAATCCCAACAGGGACACCCTCATCCCACAGCCCTAAAACTTTAGCTCTTATCCACTCTTCTGCATTTCCAACTCACACTATGGGCATAACCACACAATGGCAGTCACCAGTCAAGATACTATCCTTTGTGGATGACTGTGTAACTGGTATAGCTATCAACAATGATGCCCATTAACTGGAACGCACAATAGAGGATTATTCCATTGTGAGCAATGCATCACTCAAAAAAGGAAAATGGAAACAATCCTCCTAGGCAAGTACACTAACAACTGGTTTACAACACCCAAACCTCACAGCCCCCCATGAAGGACCAATCCTCTCATCCTTCCCTTTGCATTACCCCCCACCACCACCTCTGTTCTCCACCTTTGGATATGGCTGGAAACAGGGGTATGCCAATGATACAATTGAGAACAACCTACTACAGCAGATGTCCAATCGCATCACCTCCCTTAAAGGAAGAGCCTCAGGGGAATGGGGTGAATAACAGTTAACAATTCACTCATCCTCCTGATGCGGTGGTTCCTCGCAAAGCAATATCATTCTCACTTACATTAATATCCTCAATCCGCGCACTTATCAAGGTGTCAAAATCTGAGGATTGCTCACTTGATAAATTAAATCCTGCATGGTAAATTGGGCTGAAGTTTGGCTGGTGGATCCTCAATTTAGCCAGTTGCTTACGGTTTTTAAACTATTCAAAAATGCACTATGCATATTAAAATGGCTCTGGTTTTTCCATCTGGCTTTGGGTACAATTTTTCCTTATAATCAGGAACTTCAGTTGAGGCAGGCAAATTGGCAAGCTGGGGATCCTGAGATTCCAGCTTGCCAACACTCTCCAAAAGTGACTTTAGATACAAACTAGAATGAAGATATAATAAGATAGACTTTATTTATGACTAGAATACTTGATAATAATTCATTAGGCCAGGTGCCAGTATTTACACCTCTAGGGCATCTCCTGGCCACATCAGAATACAAAATTCCAACAGTTATTAACCACCTCAGTTTGGCCCTTGAACTGATACAACTAAAACCTTTTTTTATGTTTATTGGTGGCAAAATACTTTCAAAATCAGGAGGATTTCAGGTACAAAAATTGCAATAAAAGCATGCAAAATTGCCCTAAGGTCTTTTTGAATTGAGTTTTGTCATACTGCTGATGAAATACACCTTCTGTGAAATTCTTGCCTCCATTGAAGTAGATGACGTACCCCTAATTGGGACGTCAATAGGCCTCTTCCTCAGTAGCACTAGGTACCCCTTTTGGGCAGTCCACACAAGTGCTATTGTGCCAATTACATGGATCAACATACAAATTTTCGCCCTAGGGCAGAAAATTGATTACATTGTTCATTTGTTTAATTGTCCATGGGACTTTTAAATGTAACTTTGGGTCGTCCCTGAATTGTTTTGTATACAAATTTCTCATTATTGGTTCTGATTAGTTGGGACTAGTTTCTGAGGATTGGTGCAGAGATAATTGGCCCAACTATGCAAATGTGTTTGGCCTGAGCTGCTGATAGAATAATTAATTATATTGACATTGAGTTGATCAACTTGGCTGAATAACTTCAGAGAAGGTTAACCTAAATGTGCGGGGATATTTGGCATAAGCTTTAGTAATATAATTAAATCCACGTAGCAATAATCAGCCTGAGCCATGTTATTGTACTAGGTTTTAATTAGATTATCAGTTCAAGCATTAGGTGGTAAAATTGGCCCAATTTGTAGGTTGTCAAAGGGTTTATTTTTGAGTCAACCACAGAATTTGACACAAGGGATGGCTGTGGCCTGGGACCCAGCCACCTGTATGGGTGGAAACACTCTTTGGCCCATGCTCTATCAGTGGCATGGGCCTAATAGACTTTGAGGTCCATGCCAACCGCATATTGGGAACCTGAATAAAGGAAGTCCTAGCCCCAGACCTCTCACAACAACACTGGTCCAGAGAGGCAAGGGCCTACTTTGCACAGGCATATAAACTATCCAACTCACACAACCCGTCCAGCCTGCTCACATACCTTGCAAACCACCCAAACGCAGAGGGCCCTCTTGAAACCCCTACACTTTAAACGCCTCCTCCGCACCATTTGGCACATGGGGTGGTCTGTCACACTCACAGGCATGAGATTATGGAAGGGGAAGGCCCAGCGCCAACTTTACATTAAGGACCCAGAGGACCTCCCCCAAAGGGACACAAACGACGTGGCCCCATTCATTGCAAAAAGTGACTACCTAGATGCTTTAGACATCCCATAAAATCTCACAATACAGAAGACAATATGGAGGATAACAATCATTTGCTTCTCTAGCCAAGGGTAAGAGCTAACACCTGGAGTTGCCTCAGAAGAACCTACATAGCAGCAGACTGCTCCGACTCTCTTCATGAAGAGTGAACAGTGTGTTGAGTGGATGGCACCCTGCACCACCTCCTTGAGGCATTCCCCCATCTAGAGTCATATGGCGGAAGTTGCGCATTTGTTAAGAACACACAATGACCAGGAGCTGTCAATCTCCAGAAGCCTCCTAGCACTCCAACTTGAATCTTCAATATCTCCCACACTCCGCTCCCTGATTGTCACCATTGCAATGTGGACATTCCACACAATAGCACAGGATGCTTTCAAGGGAACAGTACCCACCATCCATGGGACAATCAGCAGATTCCACTTTCACCTACTAGAACAATTATAAGCCTGGATATACGGATACATGGGGCCAAAGCAACAACAACTTGTTGAATCATGGCCCCAGTCTGTTTTCTGCATATGGACCCTTTCCTCCATACCTGCTCCATAATATGGGAAACCCCTTCAGAGTAGCGCACTCAACCCCCTATACCTGGCAGTATTAGCTGGCAACAGGGGTGGCTCATCTACACTGGGGTGTCTAATTTAGTCACACCTCACCTCCCCCTAACCCATTACATATATTGGTATTGTCCATCCCCTGGTCGGCTTACCTCAATTAAATAAAAAAAAGTTTGGTCCACCCCTATGGGGAAAGTGGATCAAATGTGCAAGGTTGTAACTTCCACCAATGCCTCTCTTCACCTTTCTCCCCGCCTTCAATTTGGAAACTACATGATTGGATTGCCCTACGAAGACTTGGATTCTGTTCCCATTGTTGAACCAGTATTGGCACTGGCCCCAGAGTCAGCCAATGCCCCGCACCCAAGTTAGATTACCCTGGTTCACCTATCAATGAGTCACTAAAATCCCAGATTGAAGAAGCGGTTTCTAAACCTTTAATCTTACCAAATTTACTCTTAAAAAAGAGTCTGACCTTCCCCCTGATTTTCTGGCTATTTCTTCAGTATCAGCAGAAACAACTGAATCTGCCAATAAAAACTTCACCTTTTTTATTGTATATGAAGATTAGTAACAAAGCTCAGCATGTGTCCTTTGAGGCCTCGGTGGACACTTGAGCAGCGGGTAATTTTATGAGTGTAGAGCTGGCCCACCAGCTGATACTTGACCTGGACTTTGGTCCTATGGTGATGGTTGCTTCGTCAGCTTCCCAGCCCTCATACCTAGTTTGATACCCAGTATTCTTCTCACTTCATCAGTTTAGCTTTTGTGATAGGTTCTCCACAATGCCAAACTTGGGGTTTCTGTAATTTTGGGGGTGGGTTGGTGACGTTGACAGAATATTATAATTCACCTTGAGTCTAATATGTTGTCATTTTCTAACGACCAAATGGAGAGCAAGTTCCTTTAGTGGATACTTTTACTAAAACTCAAGGTCACAGTTTGATTACTTCCCTTGTTTCCCCTGCAGGCCTCCCATCGGATTTACATGAGGCATTAATTGAATATTGAAGTATCTTTGATTCTGAGAAGGCGGACCGCCTCCCCCTCATACAAAATTCGATTTAGGGTTTAGAACAAAGGTGCAGGTGTTTAATATTAACTGTCCTTTGTACTCGCATACAGTGAAGCAGGAGGCTGCTCTCAATTCACGGTTGGATGACATGCTTAAGAAATGTAGTTGTTCAAAAAGACATCAACAGTTGCTTCTCCCATCTTTATTGACAAGAAGGCTTATGGTTCCCTTTGTCCCTGTATGGATTATGATCACCTAAATAAGATCACAGTACATGATCCCTACCCTTTTCCGTTGGATCAGACAATCAGTCAAGAGATTGCTAAATTGAGTGTGTTCTATAAACTCAATCTTGTTAATGCCTTTAACTAATTTGGGTGATGGAAGGTCAGGAATTGCATACTGCTATCCAAACAAAAAGGGGTATATTACAATTTTGAGTAATGTCATTTGGGTTAAAGAATTCACCAGCCATATTCCAAAGAATAATTTTTATGTGCTTGGTGACCTCTGATTCACTTGCACAGTCACATACATTGATGATATATTGGTACACTCCAAGGCTCCCAAACAACACACAAAGGACTTGGAAGCGGTAGTAGCTGCCTTGCACAAGGCAGGCCTGTTTGTAAAGCCTTCAAATAGTGAGTTTTATAGGGAGGAGATTACCTTCTTGAGCAATCTCATCTTAAAAGATGGGTACTCTATTCCCCTGACAAGTTGGATGCCATCTGAAAATATCCAACTCCAACAACTCTAATGCAATTGAAAAGCTTTTTGGGTACTATCATTTTCTTGAAGAAATTTTCCCCAGTCCTATCCCAGTTAGCCGCTCCACTTTAACCATTCACGGGTAAGAATGTTCTCTTTTGTTGAACACCCACGTGTCATCAGGCATTTGAGTCAATTAAAGTGGTGTTCTTATCACCCCCATCCTAAAACACGCAGACCCCTCCAAACCCTATATCTTTGCATGGGATGCCTCATCTGTTGCAGTTGGGACTTTCCTGATTCAGGAGCACTATGGGTTAGAACATACAGTCACCTATTTTTTCCCGCAAGTTCTCTCCTACTGAAAAATCTTGGGACATCTATGAAAAGTAGTTGGCAGCCATCATTTGGGCCTTGACTCGTTTTTTATATCTCTTACAAGACGCTCAGCATGAGTTAACAGTGAACACGGATCACCAAGCCCTTCTGTATTTTCACAAGCCACAGAAGCTGGCACATTGGCAGGATCAATCCTACTGGGATTTGTGTAGTTTCAACTTCGAATACAAGTTTGTAAAAGGTGCATTAAATGTACTCCTTGACTTCCTTAGTCATAACCCTGCTCAATTCCCCACTTACTCAATTGAAGCGGATATAGACACAGTAATTCCCCCTACTCAAATCTTATCCATTGTACCTCCCATAGTTTCGTCAGTGGACTTAGCTCCTGATGCACCTCTTATTTCATGGGTCTTAGCAGCACGAATGACCTTTCCCAAAGGCATGGATCTTTAGGAGCAAATGTCCCTCCCAGCTCATAAAAATTCCCTATATTCCTTGGCGGAGGGCCTTATTCATTTTTTTGTTCACAGGTGTGGGTTCCTCCTCTTCTTAGAGCTGAAGTGTTTCAGGATCATCATGACCCCCACAGTCAGCCATCCCAGAAATAAAAAAGATAATGACTTAATTAAGCATTCCTGTAATCAGGCGGGCTTTCCAAAAGAAGTACTATCCTAGATTGCTGATTGTGTCACCTGTGCGTGGGTGAAGTCAGATTAATCAAGAAGAAATGGTATTCTTCACCCTTTACAACAGGCTGAGAGTCCATGGACATCAGTGTCCATGGATTTTATCTTAAAATTCCCTGTTCTAATGGGTTTACTGCAGTGATGGTGGTGGTTGATTATTTCACAAATTTGCCCTATTTATCCCATGTTCTTCTGTCATTACTTCAGAGGAAACTTCCCATCTCTTCGTGTGCCATGTGTTCACTATGTTTGATCTCCCACGGGAGATTGTCAGCGACTGTGGGCCCCAGCTTACAGCATGGTTCTGGAATGAGCTTTCTATTGATCTTGAAAATTACACCCTGTTGATCTATGGCATATCATCCCCATTCTGATGAACAAACTGAGTGGGTCAATCAGATTCTGGAACAGACTTGCGCTGCTATGATGCAGCTGCACAGGATACCTGGGCTAATGACCTTTCTCTTGATATATTTACTTTTTAATGAAATACATGCCTCTATGGGGTTTTCCCCACATGAAGCAACCTTGAAGTACAACCCCTCATTTTCAGTTGGTCCATGTCAGCGCCCAGAGGTCCCAGCCATCACGGATCATGCAGAGCACATTTGGTCCACCCAGTCCTTGGTTTGGAAGCATCTTACTAAGGCTATCAGTGATTACAAGCGGTTTGTGGATTGGAAGTGGCTTCCAGCACATGAGATTGTGATGGGGACATATGTCATTCTTAATATGCATCATTTAAGGATGCAGGTACCTTCTCAGAAGTTTGCAAGTAAGTGTTTGGGTCCCCACTTAGTGGAGAAAAATTTGGAAAATGATGTTTTCTGGATAAAATTGCCACCTCACAGGAATCAACATTCTGTATCCATATACCTCAGCTGTTCTCATTCAAAGGGGAAATCCCCTCAAATCCTGAGCCAATAGTGATTGAGGGTGCAGAGGAGGCTGAAGTGGAGGAATTTTACCATCCCACAGATATTGGAGGTAAGTTCAATTTCTCATCGCTTGGAAGGGCAATCCAGCCTATGAGAACAGTTGGGACATTATCAGGCAGACAGCAAGTAGAAAATAGATTGGCCTACCAGCCTGGAATGCCGGAGCATCCAAGTGGTGAACCAGAATGCTAGGGGCACTGCTGCTGGTATGATGGGTATAGAGCTGGAAGGGAACTTAAATCTCAACAGATAAAAACGGAAATTTGGGGGAAGGTGTTTTTATTGGGAAACTTAAGGGAAGAGAATCGACCAACAATTTTCTCAGGGCAATGCGCACAATTAAATAGTCATCAATTTTGGGGGGAAAATAAGCTGGGATCAGGTTCTGCAAGTTCGACCTGAGTGGTGAACTATTTGGGAATAGGCGGGTTAGTTCCCTAGGGACTGACATTGCAAAATTTGGTGACGAGCTGAGTTTTAGTTGGTTTGACCTAAATGGTGAACTATTCATAAATGGGCGGGATAGTTCTCTGGAGACTGACATCGCTAAGTTTGGCGGCAGGCCAAGTTGCAGTCAGGTCAACCTAAGAGGTGAACTATTTGGGAATAGGAGGGGTAGTTCCCTGGGGGTCAACATCTCAAGATTTGGTGACAAGCCAAGTTGCAGTCAGTGGTATTGCATCAGGCGCAACACCCAATTTTCTGGAAGGATGCTGCTCATTGGGGGTGATGCCTGACGGATTTAGGAGGGGGAAGATTTTGTTATTGTATAAACCAAATTTGCAACCATCGGGTTTTCCAAAATAGCTCAACATTCATAATTTTTTGACCATTTGAAATATGAGTATCCAGCTGATTGCTGCTCGAATTAGTTGCGATTAATTCTATTTTGGTGATCTCAGTGCAGATTTTACTTAATTCATCATAACAGTTCTGCTGGAGAGAGTGCAAGTACCAAAAGTGGGATCCAAAGCTGATGGGCTATTTTCCAGCATTCATCTACCATGCGAGCGAGATTGCCCTGAGTAACAAGGGGTATAGCCATCCTCTTTGATATTTTCTTGCTCAGGAACAGAAGGATGGCTTAATTAATGCCCTGAGGACGTTCCTCAGGACATACAGTCATGGCCCAAGATTGTGAAAACTGCTTGGAACTGTTAAGGTTTCCACGTTTACCACCCTGATGCACCCTGTACTCCCTCAAAATTTTTACTTTAATGGCCATCAACTTGCCTAAGGCTCACAAAAATTTAGCTCTCATGCAGTTTCCTAGAGTTGGCGCCCCTCTTTTGGAAAAAGTAAAGAGTAATATAGGTCTGGGGGGAGCAACATCTCTGCATAGACCGGGTAATTTTTCCATTTCTTAATAAAAAAGTCTGAAGAGGGCTTCTGTTCCCTCGTCACACAGGGTGATCTTGCCCATGTGGTAGATGAGCGCTGGGTAAAAGCCCTCCCTCTGAAGGCTACTTCCTATGTCCCCGTGCTTGCCTCAGCTGAATTAGTATGATGTATTGAGGAAATTTACGCTGAAATCATTGGAAACCGCCACCCCATGTTCTGGAAGGATCTTATGAAGTCAATGTCACCAATCCACAAAATTAAAGTCCAAATGCCTTAAACCAAGGTAATGAGGCCTGAAGGGCTTACACATTTGAAAAATGTGAAATTAAGTGTTGAATCCTCAGTAACTCTTGGCAATGGCATTGAGCCATTGAAAAATATCATCAGTTCAAACTTGTTCCAAAATCTATGGGGGCAAAGTCCAACAGGTGCATACCTTTTAGTCAAAATGTATCAAGTAATGAATTATTGGTCAAAATTACCAATAGTATCAAGCCATTGGGCAATAATGTTGTCAATTTGGAACTCCCCTCAAAATCTTTAGGGACAATGCCTGATGGGCATGTACCTCCATTGTTAACTGTTGCCGCTAGCTTAAAACCCCTAACTCAAAAATCTGGATTAGTGATCAATGTTACCCAATTGGCTGAATGAACGCCCCAGCAACTGGGCACAGGTGGGTTGGGCATCCCAAACCTGTTTCTAACCCAGTGGGACTTCCCCTATGTGGGGTGGCCTTGGGAGATTCCCATTGCCCCTCAGGCCAGACACCATCATGACAACTGTCAGAAATGCTGTAAAGCCGTGATTCAGGCGTTTGAGGTCAAAACAATATTGACTTGGCCCACCGCCAATTCCTTTGAAGTCAGTTCATAGTGAAATCGTTTTCCCCTCCCTCAAAAGTTTTCCAGGTTAGGTTGAAATTTAAGGGCCCCAATTCTGTGATTTGATAAACTTTCCCAAATTGACCATTATTAAATTAGTCACATTGCACTGAGGATTTTGTTGGTCAATTTTTTTACTTTACAATAGAATTCACCTTGTGTCCAAAAATTTTTGATTTTACTAAAAATTTTCTTGCCAAGCTCCCTATGGTGCTAACGTTGTGGCCCTGAGCCCCTACATTGGATGGGCAATACCAGTAATGATAGTAACATTAGCTCCCTCTGTAGCCAAGTGGGCCTATCAAGTATGGAAATCTGGGAATTTAACCCCATTGTTGAAGCCATCCACCAATAGGATATCAAAAACCCTTGGGTTCATTTATCTCCACTTCAGGTGAGGATCCACTTTTTTTCCTCTGTTTTTATGTTGAACTTTCCTATGGAGTATCCTGAAACAGCTAGTCCAATAGTTTAACTGCCTGCAGTAAATCCCTCAGGGTCTGAAGTTGCAACATCCTGGTTCATTGCCAGGTTTCTTTTTACACTTGCCACACATCAAAGCACTTTTGTTTCCCATCTTCCTGCACCATATAATGTCATTCAGGCGGCAATGCCTCAGGCAATCTGGCTTGCCTTTTGCATACTTTTGCATCCTGACTGGCAGGCCAGTTTAAACTTCTTATACAGCTTCCCTTACAAAGTAATCCAGCCCTAAGTATGTCAGGCAGACCATCTACCCACCTTCTACGCAAGACCAGAAGGGATGGTTAG
This sequence comes from Massospora cicadina, assembly GCA_022478985.1. Taxonomy (NCBI): domain Eukaryota; kingdom Fungi; phylum Entomophthoromycota; class Entomophthoromycetes; order Entomophthorales; family Entomophthoraceae; genus Massospora; species Massospora cicadina. The sequence goes on from JAKSZP010003952.1 coordinate 291,649, forward strand.
GTGCTGTTGGGATTTTTTCCCATATTCCCAGCCTGCTAGGTTACCAGGAATCGCAAGAGGATAATTCCCTAAGGCGAAGTGAATTGAAAATCAGTTGGCCCAAATTTCATAGTAACTATGTTCAGAGAATTTTAGGATATTCGCCTGGTCATATCTGTAGGGGATTGATCCAGACAAATACTTAAGATATCATTTAGAAGAGTTGATGACGAAATAGGGGCAACTGATAGTGATTAACTATCAGGTGTACCAATCGGGATTGGTCAGGTTTCATTACTTATTGATTGGGAATGAATAGCAAGTTGCAAGGCGAGTGATGCCACCTGCAACTAGTGATCAATAAGTTGGTGCGTTACCTGCCTTAATGGGTAATAAGTCCCATTGCCTAAGCAGGTCACTAGCCAAGTATGGTTGGTTTGCTTGGATTGAGAGGAAAACGTTAGGGACACGTTTTCTGACTCTTTCTGTTTGGGACTCAAGGATGTCCAATGATGGAATCCTATCCAGGATGGGGAAGACCATTGCTGCCGAGACAAGGATGGGTGATTCAATGTCAACAGCTGCCATTTCATCAAAGAGGTGTCAACTGAGGGTTAGATGACCGAATCCCCACTTTAAATTCCCTAGGATTTATTTATAATAAGAAAACAGTATTTATGAAAACAGATAATAAAACAGTAGTTTATCAATATGGTTTTCATCTGGTATATAGTTTAAGTAGTAAACTTTATCAGTTTTTATTTGTTCTAATCTTTCTTGGGGATATTATTGTTGTGTTTAATATTTGGAGACTCTTTAAGGAAAAGAGTAAGGATCTGAATGACCATCTAGTACTAAAAAAATTAAGGATCTGAATGGGGATTCAGAGAAGAAGAGGAAACAAATTGGGGATTGCTGATGACTGTGTGTTGGACCAAAGAGACTGTCACCAGGGAATCTCAGATAATATTGGGTTGGACGGAACAAGGTAACGAATCCCTAGATCATGACATCTCAAGTATTTTAATTGGAGATACTGGACGAGCGTTGGGCCAAGATATAAGAATTCACGCTCAATATGGATAATAGCCATCATACTATTATCAACCAATAATCTATCATACTATACAACGCGGACAAAGTGCACAAGTAACTGAGCGTGTGCAGTAAAAAGATTACTGGGGTTGTTTGCCAATAATAACCCTTAAGTAAATTTTTACAGGTGCTGAATGTATAGCGCATGGGGAGGAATCTCAAGAGTTTACGTTGTTATATGGAAATAGTGCATATTAAGAGTCCCTGATAGGTAATGGGTCCGTTTTGGACCATAAACTTCAAAATGAGGTCTGACTTTAGGCGCTCAGACCTGCCTTGAGCTCCTGGAAAAGTATGTCAGGGGAAGGTGAGTGGGCTAGCCCACAAACTAGCCCGTGAGGGTTAAGTCTTTCAACATCTAAGTGCATGTAGTAGGTGTCAAGGTGATGGCAAAGAATATTTTGACTGTCCTGTCAGTTGGGATGCAAAATCACCCAAAAGGCGAGCCAGAATGCCGGAGGCATTGCTGCTCAAATAACGTTATGCTATATGGAAAAGTGAGTGACAAGTGAGGGCCAGCAGATCACAAGCGTAAAAGGGAATCCCACAATAAACCAGGCTGTTGTGGCTCCAGAACCAGTGGGCCAAGGAGTGGGGAATTGCAAGATTGGATTGGGTAGTTCAGAGCTCCCTGTAAGGGAACTGGTTACAAAAACTTGGGTGAGGGGCTGGATCCTCACCTGGAGTGGGAATAGTAAAGCCTACAGGATACTGATGTCCTGCTGGAGAAAGGCATTTTCAATCAGGGAGAGTTTCACGAGATTCTTAACATGATAAGCCTAAACGATTACAGTTTGAGCTAGAGTTACTATCATCATTGAGTTTGCCAAGTTGATAGGAGTCCATGAGGTCATATCAGATATTGTCAGACATTTGCCCTCTCAGCTGCAAAAGAAGAATGTTTTGGGTCAAAATCAGCTGAAAGGGGTAAATAGCCATTTATGATTTTGTGATGATCCTAAGAGCAATTTTGATAATGATACTGATTTTATCGACCAAAAGACCCTAGTCAACTCTTAGTGGAACCCCACAAATTGTATTAACAAGATTTTTGAATGCTTTACAGGCAATAACCACAAAATTGAGCAGTCAGATTACTCTGAACACACGGTGGACCTTGGGGTATCTATTGGATGGTACTCCCCCAGCCACAACCAGGTCCCTTCAAGCACCTATATGGGGACCACCCCTTTTAAAGGCTTGGTGGGGGTCCCTTTAGGTGCAAAATATTTATTGAATGTGGATTGAATGAAATACATAAAACTGTTACCCCTTGGGTATGTTTAATCCAAAACTGATTCCCCATCCATTGTTCAGTGTAAGTGAAACAAGTATTCTGAGCTTTGATAGGCTACATTCCCATATTCACTCATTTTGAATGTTAACAAGCTGATTTAAATTTATCTTGAATTCCCTTCAATCCTCAATACAGTTTTTATACTGATCAGTCAGATATCTAGGGGGTTTGTTATTTCCTCTTCCCACGCTTACACTAATAAAAATCTAAAACCACAACTTTTTTATTTTTATTAGAGTTTTTAACTTTATAATTAACAAAACCATTGTAAACCCAATGGCGGTTTAGCACCAGTGAGCACACAACTAGCTGGTTTTCTACAGATATGTTGTGGGGGTTTGTCAAGAAAAATTTGAAGTGAGTCGAATAAATAGGAGCGCAGGAAGATTTTTGATAAATAGCAAGATAAAATTTGGCCGTCAATTTTCTCAGTATGTTATGACTGCAAAAATAGACAATTAATTTGGGGAATAGCTTAGGAAAGCATGTGATTTAGGCCCCTAAGGTTCAACCTAACCTGACAAACATTTAATGAGGGGAGAAGGAAACTGAATTTAGTTTAAACTGACTTCAAAAGAGTTGGTGGTGGGCTGAGTTGCTGTCAGTTCAACCTCAGATTCCTTAATTTTGGTTTTACTGCAGTTTTGACAGTTAGCATGACAGCATCTTGACCAAAGAGCAACGGGAACCTCCCAAGGCCACCCCATGTAGGGGCGGTTCCCAGGAGGTCATAAATGGATTTGGGCTCCCAGCCCATTTGCATCCGGTCACTTTGGCATCCATTTGACCAAGTGGGATTTATTGTATAAAGATCTTAATATTTGTATGGAGGGTTTCAAGTTGGAAGCAGCTTTTGACAATGGCCAATGCCATCACTAAGTTCCACTGAAGATTTGACATTGGGTATATTCTTCTTAAAGGGTACATGCTCGTTGGGATTAGTTCCCAATATTTTTGGGGTGGGTTTCAAATAGGTGACAACTTTTCTCAATGTACCAATGCCATTGGCGGGTTTTGTTTAGAGCTTTGACACTTGCACTCCATTTACTGAATATGCGCGCCTGTTTGGATTTGTTGCTAAGGGTTTGTGGCTCTCAACCTTAATTTTGAGGTCATGTTGCATTGACTTCATGAGGGCCTTTTGCCCTATGGGGATGCCAACTTTCTAATATTTTGGTGCAAAATCCCTCAATTTTTCATACAAAATCTGATGGAAGTAAATGCGGAGACAGGTGGTGGGATCTTTAAAGGGAGAGCTGTTACCTATTGCTTGTCTACCACATGGGCGAGGTCGCCCTGTGAGATGAAAGGGACAGCTGCTCTTCTTGGACCCTTTTTTGTAGGAAACAGGAACGCCACCTGGTCCAAGCAGAGGAAACGCTCCCCTCAGACTTACAGTAGGAATGGTATATTATAAACTGGCAGAACTATCATTGCTATTGCAGAATTAATTTTGCAGGAGAATCTAAGGTCAAAGCACCCTTAAAGGGATGGAATTCAATATAGGTGCATGTGTCACAACCACTTAGGCTAGGTCAAAGATTCCTACATCCTTGTAGGGGAAGAGGGTCCCATATTTGACCCAAAGGTTAAAACACTTATTGCTTTAAGGGAGCATCAGGGGCTGTGAGGCACCGCTTGGAGCGTGCAAGGTGGAGGACTAGGTCCCAAGTTGGGAAATATTGACAAGTGGTATTGGGAGGGCTAGCAGAGTCAGACCAGGAACTCTTCAAGGGTGGCTAAAAAATACTAAGGGATGGCACATTACCACCTAACATGTGGCAGCAAAAGTTAAAATTGTTAATATTGATTGGTTGAAAATGGAACAATTGCAATTTCTAGTGTTTGTTTACCTTAGAATCTTGATTTAATCAATAAAGTAATCAAAGAAAAAGCAAACTCAATGTCTATGAAACTTTAAGAGCTCCAGATTTAGGCATTAACCCAATCATCAGGATGAAAAAAATTTTACAATATAACTATCAGGATTTGAGATGAAGAGCAAGTCAAGATCCCTACTCCTGAATTGAAACTTGATAAGTCAACTCTAGAGAGTCACATAGTTAAAACCAGTCCTTGAAGGACTATCAGGTTTCTGCTAGATGTGCTTTCTGGTGCTAAGGCTGGGAACCAAATATGGTGGCTGACTGCAGGAGGCTATGATCAGCCAAGAGGACAGGGGTAACTTTAGATGCAAGGTTGGAAGAGACTTTGTTCATTAGAATAAATTAAGAACTTAAATAAAATAAGATGATTAAAGTTTTTCTGGAAAAGTACTTTATTAAAAATAAGACATTACTATTTATAATACTGTTGAAAGTATAAGAATAATGATTCATTGGGAATGGTGAAGAGTGATTCACCAATCAATCTTGATTCTAACGTGGCCTGTCCTTCCCTGCGTATCACCTGGAAGGTCAGATGAGCCATTTAGTCTCCTGGTGATAGCTTCATAGCATAGGTTAAATTAGTATTAACCTTAAGTAAAAGCTTTTCCAATAGCCCATGTGTAAATGTCCAACTTGTTGGCTTCCAGAATGAATAGCTGATACATATATTATGAGCTTTAAGCCACAGATGGTGGAGTTGGGTGAATATTGCCTCGTAATTAGGTAAAATATTCTTGAGCATAATTAAAATGATTTTAGGTTGAATTTAGAGAATTAATTACTTCCCTAAATTTGGAACATGATCTGATGACTCGGTATTGAGCCTTAATTTAGGACCTATTGAAAGAAAAGTTTAGTTTGAAGGCTATGTCCCACATGCTCATATCTGCTGACCATCCCCCTTGGACAAGTCTTACACCTTGTAAAGGGAGAATCCTGACAGGCACTAATTAGAATTTTATTTTAGGAAGCATCTTGCACCCAAGAAATAAAGGAGATGCTTTCTGGAATTGCACCTCCACTTCCCTAAGCGCATAAGGCGCGGCTTCTTCCATTGCAGTCATTAGGATGATTTATAACATGGGTGTGACAACCAGGCAGTTGACCTGAAAGGAAGTGAAAGATCCTGATTGTACGGGGCCTTGGAGGTCCCCTTGGCATCAGGTCCCCATACACCATGTCAGGATTCTAATCCAAATAAGAATTAAATGAGTTTAATGATGGGAATTAGACCTGAGTCAACCAAATAGCTAGGCCCTTATTGGGGACAATTCCTGACGACATTTCACGCCATAGTATTGGGGTTCAAACCCAATCTATGAGGTGAGAAAATCCTATTAGACCAAAATGACTAACTTACCTCTGGATCCCCAATTTGTTATGAGTCTAGATCTTAGCTTGGAGGATCTACTGAAAAAAACTCTCTTAAAGTGAGGCTTGGACTAAAATAAAGACCACTCTCTTTTGCCTATTTTAAGAAAAATTGGAATATTTTTATTACAAATTGACTCTTAGATGAAGCATCTGGAAAAAAAATTTTGACCAAGAGAAGCAAAACAGTTAATCCAACACTATGAAACTTCAGGTCCTCTGGCCTCAAATTACTGAAGGATAAGAGGTATTACACCTGTGGTTTCAACAAAACTGGTGCTTCCTGCCAGGTACATCCCAAGTTCATGTTGAAATATAATAATGAAAAACCCAACTATGAACAATAATAATCTGGCGTCCAATTTCATTTTAGATCAGGTTTGCCTTAAACTGTTGGTCAATTTCCCCACTATGATGCACGGGATGGAGCAACAGATTCTTACCCTTGAGCAACACTAACTTGAACTTTGAGATGCAACTAACAAGAACAAAAGTGAGATTTGGTAGTTATCCCCTCTTGTTACCACCAAATCAGACCTTAGTGCTGCCCACAATTGGGTAGACTCAATAGTTGAGGATATCAACACCTTACAAAATAAAGTGGACGCCCTCCATCCTTATGAAACGTCCAGCAATAACAGTTCCCCTATAGGTGAAAATGGTCCCCCTATGTCAATAAACTTTGTTCAACTAATAACTTCCCCAGTGGCATGTTTAAAACCGTCATTCAAAGAGAAGTACGTCCCAGGTGAAGGTAGTATCTTCTCCTTCTTATTTTGTTATGAAAATGCTATGGGAGAAGCCACTGACACCCAGGAACTTAAACACTTGACTAAATGTCTTAGCCATATGGCTCAAGACATTATGGTCCCCATCTGATGCATTGACGCACTTGGACCAATGCCAAGACTACTTTGCTTTGGGAATTTGGGAGCGACTTAACCTTAACCATCCAAAAACAGACCTTTATGGATATTCATTATTTGGGGGAAACTATCAGCGAATTCGCCCTCCATTTTTACCTTAAAGCACAAACTCTGGTTGCAGGGAATCATCTTATATTAGACAATGCCATCATCGCTGCATTTTTGGCGTTTAAAAATATGCCTAATATCTTACTTTATCTTAAAGCCGTGAAGTCTAACTTAAAAAACCTCCTCCATATTACAGAGGCTATATTGGAAATTGTGGCTGAACCACATAAACCTTTTGGGCCACCTTGTTTTAATACCAATAAGCCCCAGTCCCAAGTATTGGCTGTTAAACCCTCAAATTCGCCTACACCTGAATGATACTTCACTCATTGCAGAAGAAACAACCACACTGTAGCTGACTGCCATATCCTTCAAAATAAGTCAGCAAAAGATTAGTCAGTATAAGGCAGGAGGCTCCTTATGCTGACGGAAAACAAGTGCCTCAATACCCTTGTTCTAGTTTAGCTGTATTCCCAGTACTTCCAGTTGTGTGTTGGTTGCCCCACCAGAAGTTGAAGTTCCTCTGTCTATTCAAGGAAATAAAAACCTCCAGATTTCTTACTTTCACGTTGGTCAGTTACCCAAACAAATTTTAGTAGTCAGCTCTTCTATAGAAGGCCAAGCCTTGGCAGATAAAACTTTTAAACGCTTTAAACAACCCTGATCTTGGCCTCAGAAGAATCATCCGCTTGCTTCACTGCAAATCCCTAATGACAGTCTATTAGCCTCTAACTCCCAATTTGGATTGTTGTTGTTTGAGTCAAATTAGTAGTCCTTGAGGTTAAAGTCCTGATAAATAATTGAAACTGGTTCTCCGGTTAACATTATTTCCTCCTGGCTTATCCAAAAATAAAAATGGCTCCAGACTTGATTCACAAAGCTGAATATGGGACGTCAGGTAGTCAGTCTACTAAGGCGAAGGAGCCTATTCTGCTTTACCCCTTCATTTTGTGAAGTTAATTACTGCCCCACCATTGTGTTAGAAAACGACATCTATGTGTTGCTTATTGGGGTCCAACTGATGTAGGAGTTTAACTGCATCATCAACTACAAGGAAAAGTACATATCCCTACTAGGGTATCAGATTCTGTTAATATTTGAATTCCTCATCAAAAAAGGAGCCCCTAAAAAAAGGCATTTTTTCTCAAATACCCATCCTCTCTTTGCAAAATTAAGTAACAAGTCTTAGGGGAAAAAACTAAGTTACCCCAGAGGCTGTGGATGCCAAAGAGGGGATTCCTCTGTATACCCCTCATTCTATGAAAATACCCTCAGGCTCACAAGTTACTGTGGATACAGTGATCGTGATCCGAATCTCTCCTAACCAAGTTTTGGAGCAAAGTGGCAACCCAAACCTACAATCAATGAAGCGTTGACCTGCCCTGGGATTTTAGATCCTGCTTATGGAAAATCTATATCTATATTAGGGAATCTAATGGATCAGACCATCCAAGTCACTTGGTATGCCTCTATTGCTTTCTTAAATTAGGCCTTATAAAAAATATTTCTGATGTGTTTTGATTTGGCTTATTACAAGATTTAGGGTTTGACTCCCTACCCACCATAGCTCTGGTTAAAAAGTAGAAATGGTGACAATTTCACTCCTAATGAGTGACAGAAAGTCAAAGACCTCCTTGAGGAGTTTTGCAATATATTTTCCTCAGGACCAATTGACTATGGAAAAATGTCCATAGTAATTCACCAAATTGAAGCTGAGGCTCACCCTCCAATAAAGTCTCGGCCATATATAAAATTTATGGTTGAGGAAGCTCAAGTGGCCCTAGTGCTACAGCAACTGTTGGAAGCTGGGTTACTTATGCTTATAAAAGCTTGTGGGCTTCCCCACTTCTATTAATTTATAAGAAGGATGGTGGTCACCATGTTGTCATAGATTATTGCCACCTTAATTCAATAACCAGAAAAGACAGCAATCCTTTACCACGTATAGATGACTCCTTATGCTTGATGTTGGGTTCCCACTATTTTTCAGCTATGGATCTCGCAAATGGGTATTGGCAAGTTGATTTATCTCCAGATGATTGGGAAAAATGTGCCCTCATTGTAAGAAGAGTGTCTGTAGCTCTCCTGTTCCCAGCGTGGTAGTACTTGGTGCACAGGGCCAACGCAAGGGAACTAGTCGTTAGTACCAAAGATACTAGAGCCCAGCAGAGGGTGCTGAAGCAGTAATAACTCAAGTAAAAGAGTTTGATAAATAACCAACCAAAAGTAACACGGTGCACAAAGGGAGAAGGGGTAAACGTCCCAGTTTGGAGGGAACCTGGGCGAACTAATGGTGCACTAGGGGACAATCTCATCATATTTAAAATGGAATGGTAAATGTAGCACGAGACCTCCTTGAAGAGGTCCATGTACAGGATCGTCCAAAATAACATTTTAATAAAACAGGAAAATGGAAAAGGTTATTGTAGAAAGTCGACCAACAAGGAATATTGGTCACAGAAATCAAATTTAAACTTCATCAGGGTAATTCAGGGTTTACTGAAGTGGTCTCAAGCATTAATACACCAATAGGCAAACACTACCATCTGAATTGATATAATACATTGAAACTAACTTCACTTAAGTAATCAATTGAAGTTGTATCTGACCCAAACGCATAGTTTTGTAAATGGAATGGGTTTTGAACCCCCGTTCCTCAATCAACCAAATTGAACCATCATCATTAATTTAATAAACCCTTTGTTTTAATGAATGGGCTGACGCAAGGGGCTGAGCGTTCTGCAAATCACTAGTACCAACCTGGGCATATTTGGCTTGTACCCAGCGTTGGTCTAATGTGTGCTTGAGGTCAGGGAGGGCCTGAAGCTTCACCATCTGGGCCTCCTGTCACCCAGCCTTATCCTTGGGGTTGGTGCCCACTATTATGTCATTTAACCATGACACTCTCTCTAAAGTGAAGGATTGTTTAAGCCCACTCAAATGCCACAGGGGTTATGTAATGCCCCTGCCACCTTCCAACGCGCTATGGATGGACTTTTAGGAGTATTAAAACGTCCTTGTGTATTAACTTTTCTTTCTCGTTGCAAACACTTTTGCAACCCATTCAATTCAGACTAAATCTAGTTTGATAATCTCATAGAGGGGATTAGTCTGCGCCCATGTCTGGGAGCAGTTGGGCAAGCAAGGCAAGAGAAGCAGGTGGAAGGCCCGCGGCCTCTAACGTTCGAAAACGCCCCGGAGAATCCAGCGGAATAGAAAAAAATCTAAAAAAACCGGCGGTCACAATTTCCCTGGAGATACTCGCGTGGCAATCACGATGCAACCAGTACATCAATACGCCACATTCCCAGCCACTTTCATCGGTGGAATTCGGAGTCTGTGTGTATCTGGACATCCAAAAAACGGCCCTATGGGAAAAATTTTGTGAAGATGTACACAAAATTTTCCCACCGCGGTGTACGTTGCACCTCACTCCATGTCACGCGGTTGGCTGGACCTAGGTTTTGAAAGCAAAATAGCAGCAGACGAGGCTGCAGTGGTGCGCGTAGTGGTCAACCTCCCCAAAGGGCAATGGGTCGTCGAAACTAAATGCACCAGATGGACAAAATCAAACCAAATTTTCCTCACATTTGACTTTTTGCCTACTACAGTAAAACGTGACATTTTGGAGCAACACCTGAAAGATGGTCTCACCATATATGGCAAAATACAATCTTTTGAAATGCAACGTTTCACGCTGATGCCACACCTGTGCACCGGCAAAGCCATCACAGTTCTGACCTCAACTGAGGAGATCGCGAAGGACCTAACCCAGATCCCGCACTCCACCTTTATTGATATCGCAGGTCACACCACCCACCCATTCCGGGTAACCGTGGATAGTGCGCCCCCCATTTGCACCCACTGTGATGCATTCGGCCATAAGGCACACACGTGCCCCATTAAAGAGGGCGTTACATTCCAAGAGCACCCCTCGGCGGCCATGGCCAGTGGAGAGGCGCACTACAAAACAACCGCAAGCACCAAAGAGGCTTTCCCGTGGGGAGCACAAGGCTGCTACCTATTGGTAAAGCCCATCTCCCCGCAGGAGTGGAAGAAGGCCAAGCAGGCCCATAGGGCTGCGGCCAAGGAAGCGGCCAAGGTCACCACCACCATCCCACACTCACAACGCCAGGAGGACATGGAGACCTTCGCGGCGGAAGCAACTCAGGAATCCATCACCCAATCAGATTGGGAGGCCCAAGCTTAACAGGCCACTCAATCTGAGGATCCGATGGGAGATTTGATCTCACCCAATCGCTGCACCCAAGCCCCAGTTGAAACTGACTTGGGACCTATCCCAACCGAAAAAAAAAATTTTCCCCACTCGATGGTGCACTGAACTTATCCGCACCGCAAAAAATTCGTCCGACGTCGGGAAAACAAAAAGCGAAGGCAAAGCCAATGCGACTCTTTCCACAAAAATTAACAAAAACCCTGATAGCATTGCTGCTAATACCCATGCTGCTGTGAAAGCCCGTGGGGATCTGGAAGAGGCTGGTGGGCCAGGGGGCCCACCCCTCGCACCTAAGGTGCGATGGGGGAAACCTTCACTCTAGGGATGCTGAATATCGCCGGACTCAAGGCCTCCCTGTCCCGGGCTAGGAAACTGAGTTTTTTACAAAATAATTTACCCGTGGTTATCCTGGCCATCCAGGAAACCCACTGTCCACGAGGTTCCGAGGATGCTTGGAAAACAATGCTCCTGCCATCCCTATCCTTTTGGTCAAAGCACTGTGGGGTGCTAATTCAGAAAAACAATTTTTTCAAATTTACATCTTCAGAAATATTTCTAAATGACCGAGTGCTCATTGTCACCTTCTCATGGGCCAATGTTGCACACACAATCGTCAACATTTACGCCCCAAACGGTGCACAAGAGCATCGGGAATTTTTCTTGTCAGTCAAATCCCTCCCGCTACCCCCCAATTCTTTCCTAATTGGCGACATGAACTGTTGGCTAACCTCACCAACGGACCAGTGGCCGCCCTCACCCCACACCCCACAGGGTCACATAGAACTATGCGTTCTAAAAGCCACCCTTGGGTTAATGGATGTGCTGCCACGACATGCCCCACTGCTCAAAAACATGATGCGTCCCCACAACCACAACGGCCAATTAAGGTCCATGACCCGCATTGACCTTATTCTAGCGCCAGCAAAATTCCAACCCCACATATCCATTTTAAAACAACGAAAATGGAATTCTCCGACCACCGACTGGTCTCAATAACATACCACTTACCTGTCACAGTTGCAAAGGCTCCACATTGGTACAAAATCCACCCCCAGAGCTTGCGTCACCAGGATTTTCCACGTGGGTGGAAGAGGCAACTTTGGCAAAATAATTTGTTGCACCATTTTGCGCGGACCCCATTTCCACATGGGCAACTTTCAAAAAGACACCATCCGCCACTATCGTCATCTCTCATCCAGACGCTCACGAGCCACATTGGCGGTTATATCACGCGCGCTGGCAGAATTGGCCCATTTGGAGTCCAACATTCCAGCCTCAGGATATAGCCCTGCATGGGGCCAGAAGTGGGCGGAGGCAGCAGCACACCTCAACGCACTTGAAAGGCAACACAAACATCAGGTTTGTGTCCAATACAGGGCCACACGCATCACTAAAGGTGACAAGTGCACCGCATACTTCTTCAAAAAATTTTTCACACAACACCAGAGTGTGGCCTGCACACAGGTGCGAAGATCAGATAATTCTATCGTGGACACACCGGCTGAAGTGGCAATCAAAATGCAAAGATATTACTCTGAGTTATACTGAGCCAAACCAATTCAGCTGGCCGAAATGGCAGAATTTCTATTGACAGAGCTCATATCCGCACCATTTTCTGATACCCAGAAATAATGAATTTAATTACTCGAACGAATTATGGACTACCATTCGCAGTGCGCCAAACCAAAAATGCCCAGGCCCAGATGGCATTCCATATGAGTTCTACAAAAAATATTTTAAATACATATCCCCATTGCTGCTAGCCTCACTCAACCAAAGACTGTTGGAAACGCGCCTCCTACCAGGAGGACATGAGGCCTTTACTGTCACACTCTTCAAGAAAGGGGATAGGCTTGACTTAGCTAACTGGCGCCCCATTTCTCTAACAAACACAGACACCAAAATTTTAACCAAAATCATGGCTAACCGTTTAGGGATTGTAGCATCTGCCACCATCTCCCCAGAACAATTCGGTTTCATCCCCAGAAGGTCGATTTGGGATAACGTGCACTCAGTGGCTAATGTGTGTCAGTCCACAGCCTCTGGGGCACTTGTATTCTTGGACCAACAAAAGGCTTATGATAGAGTTAACTGGGAATACCTTAGGGCCTGCCTCCATCAATTCCGCCTACCCCCCCCGCTTCATTAACTGGGTGATGCTGCTCACAGAATCTGCAACAATGGCTGTGCGCGGCCCAGGTTTCCCCTAACGGAAGTAGTCCATCCTCAAAGGGGCCTGCGACAAGGGGACCCCCTGAGCCCACTCTTATACAACTTCGGCCTTGACCCACTACTGCAAAATGTGAATGCCCAACTCACTGGGGTCCATGTGCTAGGCCAAACCCCAATCAAGATGATGGCATTTGCAGATGATTGCGTGGTGGGGGTGTCTAATAACAAAGATGCACGCGCGCTTGAAGCCCTCATCCAGGAATATTACCGGGTAAGCAACGCGGCACTGAACGCCTCCAAAACCGAAATCATCCTCCTTGGTCGGTTTCAGAACTGCTGGGCCCCAGCAAGTAGTTCCCAACCCAGCCCAGCCGCTCACCCAAGTCCACGCCTTACTAACTCAAAACACACCGCTCCACTGGTGCTCCCCTTTGTGCCGCGACCTACCATAGGACCAGTACGCCATCTGGGCGTGTGGTTGGAGGCAGGAGGATACGCGTCAGCAGTAATGGAGGGCCATATACTGGACAACGTGATGAAGCGAATCACCTCTCTCAGAGCCCACCCTACTACCCTCACTGGCAGGGTTGTTCTTGCCAACTCTATGCTCCTATCCAAAGTCTGGTTTGGAGCCCACGCCATCCCCTTCTCCCCAAGCTTCTTCAAATCCCTGTATGCTTTGCTACAAGGTTGGCTTTGGTCAGGCCGCCCTCCACCAGTACGGCTAGAGGTCATGTTTGGCCCTCATCATCATGGTGGCATGGGCCTACTTGACTTCAAAGCCCATGCCGCCAAGATCCTAGGCACCTGGATTGCGGCCATCACTGCTCCTACACTCCCATCCCAACACTGGTCCCACGCAGCCCGCTCCAACTTCTCCTGAGCCTTGGGCCTCAACAATCCATCAAACCCCCACTCCCTGATGAAATACCTCGCATCACACACATCAGCCACAGGTCCTCACGTGACCAAAACCCACTACAAATCCTACTCTCCATGTGAAGCGCAGAATGGAGAATTCGTATTAGTGGACATACAACCCGAAGAGGCCGCCCCCCTCATCAGTTCACACAAGAGGTACAGGGGCTACCCATCCATGATGGCGTGATCCCCATTCGACCCCAAGTCCTATCCAGGGTGGACTACCTGGACATGATGGACATCCCTTATTCCACTGAGACCCAAAAGACTATCTGGAAATACGCATACCATCCTCTGTTGCAGCCTCAAGTCCGTTCCCATGTGTGGCGCTGCCTGAGGTGGGTGTATCGTACAGCTGAGCGCTCTAATGCTTTACACTCATCCTGTGTCGTGTGTGGCCAGTATGGAACGCTGTTTCACCGCCTGGAGAAGTGCCCCACCTCTAAATAATATGGCGCGAAGTCCAACGTCTGCTAGGCCAGGATCAAACACATCCCTTCAGTCTGTCAAGAGATATGTTTGCTTCATCAATGGCCTCCCCCCTCCCACCCTCCCTTCGTGCTCTGGTGGTTGCAATCGCCATGTGGACTATCCACACGATTGTCTTGGATGCCATTGCTGGATCCATCCCCACCCTCCCTGAAGCTGTCCACAGATTCTGGTCTCATTTGGTGGATCACTTTCAAGCGTGGATGTTTGGATATCTCCCACCACGTCGCCGGCAGCTGGTCTCCTCCTGGTTCCCAGTCTGGTTCATCAAATCAGACCCCTTCCTCCACACGTGCTCAATAGTGGCTACGCCCCCTACACACGTTCCCTCCCCCTTCCCATAAGTGGCGTTCCCGCTGGCAACAAGAGATAGCATCGCTTCTCTGGGGTGCCTCACCTGGTACTGTGTTTTGTCTCGTCTGAGTCATATTCAGAAGTGTCCGTCCCATGGTCAGCCTTCACCGCAATAAATTTAAAAATTTAAAAACGTCCTTGTGTGTTGGTTTATCTTGACAATATTACCATCTTTGCAAACCTTTACCAAACACATAGATAATCTCAGACAAGTTTTCCAGAGGTTAAGGCAAGCCTCATTAAAACTAAAACCATCAAAATTCTCCTTCTTCAGAATGGAATGAATTTCTAGGCCATAAGGTAGGTAAAGCTAGAATATCCCAATGGATGACAAGGTCCTGGCCATTTCCATAATGTCCCCCCTAAATACCTATGAGATGTACAAGTTTTCTTAGGGATAGTGGAATATTATCGCCAGTTCATCCCCCACTTTTCTGACACCTCCAAGCCTCTTGTATATTTATTGAAGAAAGGGATACCCTTCCAGTGAAAAGAAGAGCAACAGCAGGCTTTTGACCTATTACATGTCTCCCTCTCCCGCTCTCTAGTACTTATACATCCCAAATTTGATAAATCCTTTCTCCTTTTTACTGATGCTAGTGATATAGCCATCAGAGCCATCCTGTCGCAGCATGATGAAAGCTTGGTAGACTATCCTATCGCCTACTATAGCAAAACTCTAACCAGAGCTGAATGTAACTATAGCGTTATGACATGCAAATGCTTATCAGTATTATTGGCTATGAAGTATTTCCGACCTTAACTATATGGGAAACATTTCATTATAATTACCAACCATGCTTCCCTACAATGGCTACAGCAAATAAAGGAGTCCAATGGGAGGTTAGCCTGATGGGCGTTAAAAATTCAAAACCATGACTTTTCTATCATCCATTGAACAGGGCCCATACACCAAAATGCAGATTGTCTATCCCAAATGCCCATATTAACTCTCACTGCCCCTGAGGAGGATTGACTTTATGACCTCCTAACTCAACTGCTCTTATGGAAATATGAATCCCCGACCTTTAAAAAGGAATTAGTAAAAAATCGACGGGTCAAGTCAAAAAGGCCAACTGTGCAAACTTGTGTCCCAAAAATAGGTGCCCTATGTACAACCTTCAGAGTGAAATGATGTCATATTGGAGGGACATCAGCAAGTCAACCATGGAGGAGTTCAGAAAAGTTACCAGTGGCTTAAGACTTAATGTTACTTGGAAGGAATAATTGTTATAATCCAAGATGTATTAGAGTCCTGCCTGGTATGCCAAAGTCAATCTGGACTAATCCCTAGTCACAACATCCAGTGGTTCCACCCTGTGAACCCTTTTATACTATTAGCATTGATGTTGTGGGACCTCTCCCTCAAGCCTCTAATGGTCACCAGTTACTCCTCCTGGCCGTGGATCATTTAACTAGGTGGATTGAAGCTTTATCGCTACCTTCCACTTCAGCAAAAGCTACTGCCACCTTCTTATATAATCATATATCACCCAGCATGGTTTTCCTCACATAATACTCTCCAATAATGGGAAAAATTTTCTGATCATCACAGGTGAATGATTTAGCTGATCTGATGGGATTCACCAAGGTATTTTCCACTCTCTACCATCCTGTCATCAATGGAATGGTGGAGCGGGCAAATGGTAACCTAATGGCCGCTCTTCAGAAAATGGGTACAACTGACCCTCTGCACTGGCCCCCAATGCTTGCCTGGTTTGATTCTGGCCTATCAAATAAGCTACCACTTAATCATTAAGATGTCGCCCTTCTAGACTTTTTATGGATGAAATCCACAGTTGCCCTCCAGAGTGCAGGTCATGTTAGATCAGGCATCCCCTGATGCCCCTGAAGTTACTATGCAAAGCATTGCCAATGAAATCATCTGACTCCAGGCTCTATCTTCTGAGTACTTATTGGCTACCACCAGTAGAGAAACTAACCAAATTAATGATAAGCATGACCCCCTGCACACCTTCCAATTGGGTGCCCTAGTTCTTTTCTACCATCATTGGCCTGGAGGTTGTGAAAATAAATTGGGAACCAACTGTTCAGGCCTTAAAAGGTCATTTTTAAGTGTGAAATGAACACTCAATCATAGGGGTCGTTCATGGTACAGTAGTATTCTGCATTTATAGTCACTTTCTCCCTCCGTTTTCTCTCCTATGCTAAGATCTAGAGGGTAGCGTTGTTGGGATTCCAACCCAAATGGGAGATTTGAATGAGGGCTATGATGGGAATCAAGTCTGAGTTGGCCAAATAGCTAGGCTCTTATTGGGGACAATTCTTGATGACATTTCATGCCATATTAAAGGTGTTCAAACCTGATCTATGAGGTAAGAAAACCTATTGGACCAAAATGACTAACCTACCACTGAATCCCTGATTTGTTATGAGTCTAGATCTCAGCTTGGGGATTTACTGAAGAAAACTCCCTTATAATGAGGCTTGGACTAAAACAAAGACCACTCTCTTTTTGTATATAGTAAGAAAATATTGGAATATTTATATTAGAAATTGACTCTTAGATGAAGTATCTGGAAAAAGATTTTCTTGACCAAGAGAAGCAAAACAATTAATTTAAATTTTTAAAATTTATTGTGGGGAAGGCTGACCATGGGACGGAAACTTCCGAATATGACTCAGATGAGACAAAACATAGTACCAGGGGCGCGCACCCCAGAGAAGCGATGCTATCTCTTGTTGCCAGCGGGAACGCCACTTATGGGGAGGGGGAGGGAACGTGTGAAGGGGCCGTAGCCACTATTGAGCACGTGTGGAGGAAGGGTTCTGATTTGATGAACCAGACTGGGAACCAGGAGGAGGCCAGCTGTCGGCGACGCGGTGGGAGATATCCAAACATCCACGCTTGAAAGTGGTCCACCAAATGAGACCGGAATCTGTGGACAGCTTCTGGGATGGTGGGGATGGAGCCAGCGATGGCATCCAAGACAATCGTATGGATAGTCCACATGGCGATTGCAACCACCAGAGCACGGAGGGAGGGTGGGAGGGGGAGGCCATTGATGAAGCAAACATATCTCTTGACAGACTGAAGGGATGCGTTTGATCCTGGCCTAGCAGACGTTGGACTTCGCGCCATATCACTTTAGAGGTGGGGCACTTCTCCAGGAGGTGGAACAGCGTTTCACTGGCCACACATGACACAGGATGAGTTTAAAGCGTTAGAGCGCTCAGCTGTACGATACACCTGCCTCAGGCAGCGCCGTATGGGAGTGACTTGAGGCTGCAACAGAGGATGGTGTGCGTATTTCCAGATAGTCTTTTGGGTTTCAATGGAATAAGGGATGTCTATCATGTCCAGGTAGTCCGCCCTGGATAGGATTTGGGGTCGAATGGGGATCACGCCATCATGGATGGGTAGCCCCTGTACCTCTTGTGTGAACTGAGGAGAGGGGCGGCCTCTTCAGGTTGTATGGACACTAATACGAATTCTCCACTCTGCGCTTCGCATGGAGAGTAGGATTCGTTTGTAGTGGGTTTTAGTCCCGTGAGGACCTGTGGCCGATGTGTGTGATGCGAGGTATTTCATCAGGGAGTGGGGGTTTGATGGATTGTTGAGGCCCAAGGCTCGGGAGAAGTTGGAGTGGGCTGCGCGGGACCAGTGTTGGGATGGGAGTGTAGGAGCAGTGACGGCCGCGATCCAGGTGCCCAGGATCTTGGCGGCATGGGCTTTGAAGTCAAGCAGGCCCATGCCACCATGATGATGAGGGCCAAACATGACCTCTAGCCGTACTGGTGGAGAGTGGCCTGACCAAAGCCATCCTTGCAGCAAAGCATACAGGGATTTGAAGAAGCTTGGGGAAAAGGGGATGGCGTGGGCTCCGAACCAGACTTTGGATAGGAGCATAGAGTTGGCTAGAACTACCCTGCCAGTGAGGGTAGTAGGGTGGGCTCTGAGAGAGGCGATTCGCTTCATCACGTTGTCCAGTATACAGCACTCCATTACTGCTGACGCGTATCCGCCTGCCTCCATCCACACGCCCAGATAGCGTACTGGTCCTATGGTAGGACGTAACAAAGGGGAGCACCAGTGGAGCGGTGTGTGTTGAATTAGTAAGGCGTGGACGTGGGCGAGCAGATGGGCCAGGTTGGGAACTACTTGCTGGGGCCCAGCAGTTCTGAAACTGACCAAGGAGGGATTTCAGTTTTGGAGGCGTTCAGTGCCGCGTTGCTTACCTGGGAATATTCCTGGATGAGGGCTTCAAGCGCGCGTGCATCTTTGTTATTAGACAACCCCACTACGCAATCATCTGCAAATGCCATCATCTTGACTGGGTTTTGGCCTGGCACATGGACCCCAGTGAGGTGGGCATTCACATTTCGCAGTAGTGGGTCAAGGCTGAAGTTGTATAAGAGTGGGCTGAGGGGTTCCCCTTGTCGTAGGCCCCTTTGAGGGAGGACTACTTCAGTTAGGAAGCCTGGGCCACGCACTGCCATTGTTGCAGATTCTGTGAGCAGCATCACCCAGTTAATGAAGCGGGGGGGTAGGCGGAATTGATGGAGGTAGGCCCTAAGGTATTCCCAGTTTACTCTATCATAAGCATTTTGTTGGTCCAAGAATACAAGTGCCCCAGAGGCTGTGGACTGACACACATTAGCCACTGAGTGCACGTTATCCCAAATCGACCTTCTGGGGATGAAACCGAATTGTTCTGGGGAGATGGTGGCAGATGCTACAATCCCTAAACGGTTAGCCATGATTTTGGTTAAAATTTTGGTGTCTGTGTTTGTTAGAGATTTGGGGCGCCAGTTAGCTAAGTCAAGCCTATCCCCTTTCTTGAAGAGTGTGACAGTAAAGGCCTCTTGTCCTCCTGGTAGGAGGCGCATTTCCAACAGGCTTTGGTTAAGTGAGGCTAGCAGCAATGGGGATATATATTTAAAATATGTTTTGTAGAACTCATCTGGAATGCCATCTGGGCCTGGGCATTTTCAGTTTGGTGCACCGTGAATGGCTGTCCATAATTTGTTCGGAGTAATTAAATTCATTATTTCCGGGTATCAGAAAATGGTGCAGATATGAGCTCAGTCGAGAAATTCTGCCATTTCAGCTGGCTGAATTGGTTCAGCTCAGTAAAACTCAGAGTAATATTTTTGCATTTTGATTGCCACTTCAGCCGGTGTGTCCACGATGGAATTATCTGATCTTCACACCTGTGTGCAGGCCACACTCTGGTGTTTTGTGAAAAATTTTTTGAAGAAGTATGCGGTGCACTTGTCACCTTTAGTGATGCGTGTGGCCCTGTATTGGACACAAACCCAATGTTTGTGTTGTCTTTCGAGTGCGTTGAGGTGGGCGGCTGCCTCCGCCCACTTCCAGCCCCATGCAGGGCTATATCCTGTGGCTGGAATGTTGGACTCCAAGTGGGCCAATTCTGCCAACATGCACGATATAACCGCCAATGTGGCTCGTGAGCGTCAAAAGGAGTGATGGCGATAGTGGCAGATGGTGTCTTCTTTGAAAGTTGCCCATGTGGAAATGGGGTCCGCACAAAACAGTGCAACAAACAATTTCGCCAAAGTTGCCTCTTCCACCCATGTGGAAAATCCTGGCGACGCGAGCTCGGGGGGGGGTGGATTTTGCACCAATGTGGGGCCTTTGCAACTGTGACGGGTAAGTGGTATGTTATCGAGACCAGTCGGTGGTCAGAGAATTTTATTTTTATTGTTTTAAAATGGATATGTGGGGTTGGAATTTTGCCGGTGCTAGAATAAGGTTGATGCGGGTCATGGACCTTAATTGGCTGTTATGGACGTGGGGACACGTCATGTTTTTGAGCAGTGGGGCATGTCACAGCAGCGCATCCCTTAGCCCAAGGGTAGCTTTTAGAATGCGTAGTTCTACGTGACCCTGTGGGGCGTGGGTTGAGGGTGGCCACTGGTCCGTTGGAGAGGTTAGCCAACAGTTCATGTTGCCAACTAGGAAAGAATCAGGGGGTAGCGGGAGGGATTTGACCAATGAGAAAAATTCCCGACGCTCATGTGCACCGTTTGGGGCGTAAATGTTGACAATTGTGTGCGCAACATCGGCCCATGAGAAGGTTACAACTAGCACTTGGCCACTTAGGAATGTTTCTGAAGATGTAAATTTGAAAAAATTGTTTTCCCAAATTAGCACCCCACAGTGCTTTGACCAAAAGGATAGGGATGGTAGGAGCATTGTTTTCCAAGCTTCCTCAGAACCCCGTGGACAGTGGGACTCCTGGATGGCCAGGATATCCACAGGTAAATTGTTTTGTAAAAAACTCAGTTTCCTAGCCTGGGATGGGGAGGCCTTGAGTCCAGCAATATTCAGCATCCCTAGGGTGAAGGTTTCCCCCATTGCACCTTAGGTGCGAGGGGTGGGCCCCTAGGCCCACCAGCCTCTTCCAGGTCCCCACGGGCTTTCACAGCAGTGTGGGTATTAGCAGCAACGCTATTGGGGTTTTTGTTAATTTTTGCGGAAAGAGTCACGTTGGCTTTGGCCTTTGCTTTTTGTTTTCCTGACGTCGGATGAAAATTTTTTGCTGTGTGGATAAGTTCAGTGCACCGTTGAGTGGGGCAAAAAAAATTTTTGGTTGGGATAGGTCCCAAGTCAGTTTTGACCGGGGCTTGGGTGCAGCAATTGGGTGAGATTAAATCTCCCATTGGATCCTCAGATTGAGTGGCCCATTCAGCATGGGCCTCCCAATCTGATTGGGTGATAGATTCCTGAGTTGCTTCCGCCGCAAAGGTCTCCATGTCCTCCTGGCGTTGTGAGTGTGGGATGGTGGTGTTGGCCTTGGCCGTTTCCTTGGCCGCAGCCCTATGGGCCTGCTTGGCCTTCTTCCGCTCCTTCGGGGAGATGGGCTTTACCAATAGGTAGCAGCCTTGTGCTCCCCATGGGAAAGCCTCCTTGGTGCTTGCAGTTGTTTCATAGTGCGCCTCTCCGCTGGTCATGGCTGCTGAGGGGTGCTCTTGGAATATGATGCCCTCTTTGATGGGGCACGCGTGCGCCTTATGGCTGAACGCATCACAGTGGGTGCAAATGGGGGGCGCGCTGTCCACAGTTACCCAGAATGGGTGGGTGGTATGCCCTGTGATGTCAATAAAGGTGGAGTGCGGGATCTGGGTTAGGTCCTTCGCGATCTCCTCAGTTGGGGTCAGAACTGCGATGGCTTTGCCGGTGCACAGGTGTGGCATCAGTGTGAAATGTTGCATTTCGAAAGATTGTATTTCGCCATATATGGCGAGACCATCTTTCAGTTGTTACTCCAAAATGTCACGTTTTACTGTAGTAGGCAAAAAGTCAAACGTGAGGAAAATTTTGGTTTGATTTTGTCCATCTGGTGCGTTTAGTTCTGATGACCCATTGCCCTTTGGGGAGGTTGACCACTATGCGCACCACTGCAGGCCTCATCTGCTGCTATTTTGCTTTTGAAACCTAGGTCCAGCCAACTGTGCGACATGGAGTGAGATGCAATGTACACCGCGGTCAGGAAAATTTTGTGTACATCTTCACAAAATTTTTCCCATAGGGCCATTTTTTGGATGTCCAGATACACACGGACTCTGAATTCCACCGATGAAAGTGGCTGGGAATGTGGCGTGTTGATGTACTGGTTGCATCGTGCTTGCCACGCGAGTATCTCCAGGGAAATTGTGACCACCAGTTTTTTTAGATTTTTTTCTATTCCGCCAGATTCTCTGGGGCGTTTTCAAACGTTAGAGGCTGCGAGCCTTCCGCATGCTCCTCTTGCCTTGCTTGCCCAACTGCTCCCAGACATAGGCGAAGACTAATCCCCTCTATGAGATTATCAGACTAGATTTAGTCTTGAATTGAATGGGTTGCAAAAGTGTTTGCAACGAGAAAGAAAAGTTTTTTTAGCAAAACAATTAATTCAACGCCCTAAAACTGTGGGTCCTGGGCCTCAAATTACCGAGAAATATGAGGTATTACACCTTGGTCCCAACACACCCTATAAATATTGACACATTTTAACTTGAAAAAGTATTCAATCTCTGCCCATCTTTTCATTTTTTGACCTCTCAATAAGCTTCTCAGCTTCAAAACCATTTAAACCTTGGATATGGTCAACATCTGTTAAACCAACTGTCAGGATTTTGCCAAATTCTCTTATCTCCAAACATTCCGCCCCATAGATTCCACAGGCATCATCAGAAGGATAGAGCAATCTATCTCAATCTATCAAGGTTAACAATCAATCTCATCCTGATCAAATTGATTGAAGATTTTATCACGCATAGATTAATTTGCTCTGATAGATTATGAGCTTTTGTGAAGCCTATAAATATCCCCTCTTTTTGATAATAAAAATTAGGTCAAATTATAACCAAAATAATTTTGTTTAATTTTATTACTTTTTTGGAGAATCCTCTCAGTGTAACTCTGAGAAAAAACCTGCCTCTTTGGAAGTGTAATTCAAAACTTCCAGACTGGTGCTCACTACAGGGGCCTCTGAGTTACGCACCAGTAAAAACACCAATCACTACCATGGATTCTCATTTTCGCCTGAAGAAGATTAAGACCATGAGCAAGGCCACATATTCGATGGGTTCATTTATGTAAAACTTCAAATCCCAAGATTACCCTCCACGTTGGTTTTTGTGCCAACTTAGAATTTCATGGTCCTAAATTAAGCTTTACTCCAGATTTTCAAATACCACCTGAGGTTTTACAAAATTTTACTAATTAACTGCTTGAAGGTGCTTTAATCCCTGGAATCCATGCTATCTGATCTCAATCTAATGCCATACCCTCTATCTTCTGGGAAGTGTTGCATCTTCCCAAATGCCTTGAATTGCCCTGAGCAATACTTGCACCAGTTCATTTACCCAACCTTATATCATTTATTACCCATAGTAGGAATGCACCATCAAGCGATGCTCAATTTACTAGAAGGACTTAATCCTTGAATAATCATGTTTCTGAATTTTCAAGTCTGCCTCTGAGTTTAGCTGAGATAATTGTGAGGCCATTATTAGTAATTGGACCCTTCTCAATAAAATACATCAACAGCTTACTCAGCTCAATATCAGGATGGCTGTTTTTGTCAATGAACAGTTCACAAAGTGGGTTCAGGAGATTCAGATAAAATGGAGAGAGGGTCTGTACCAACTCTCTGAGTGTAATCAATCAATGGAGGAGATAGTTAGAACCTGTCTTATTCAATTGGAGCAGCTGTACTCAGGAAAACAATTTTGGGTCAATGAGGTAGAGAAAACCTCGGGATCTATGGGTCCCCTGGGGGTTGAAGGACCTCATGGGCCACCTGGGGGTGTAGGACCACGTGGACCACCCAGTGCTGATGGACCTCGGGGACCTCCTGGGAATGTAGGGACTCATGGATTGCCAGGCATGGAAGGACCTTGGGGCCTCTGGGTGCTGACTGGCATTCTGGATCTCTTCAACAAATTGACTATCTATTGAGTATGGTGGAGTGCTTGCGTGAACAATTCTATATATTTGCCAAGGAATGTAATTTAACCCCCAATAGGGTACCAATTGATCCCCTCTTGTTGCTTCAGTCTTTATCTGATGAGTTGGTCAATTTGGGTAAATGGGCAAAGGATACCAATATTCTGCTTCATGTTTGTGAATCTAAAGGATAAATGCTCCAAGCAAAGATTGAGACGCTGGAACTCAAGTATAATGCCCAGCAGGACAGATTTTTGAACTATTTCGCCGGTTAGATGTGAAAGTGGGGCTTGTTGAGCTGAACTATTGGATTGGTGAAATTTTTACTGTAGCCGTTGGTCCTTACCTAAATTTTCTTCTCAAGTGTCGCACTCCAATTCATATGTTTCCGCTCAATCTGAACAACCCAGAGTACATGTTTTGAGTTCTAATCTCCTATGAGTTTCAAACCGGTATTCAAGGACAAGTACTCCCCAGAGGAAGCAGCATTAATTTCCTCTATCTTTATGAAAAGGCACTAAGTGAGGCTATGGATCACCAAAAGATGAATTATTTTCCAAAATGCCTTACTTGTTTGGCTCAGAATATCATTGTACACCACTTGATGACTTTCTCTACCTGGTCTCAAGTGAAGGAGGCGCTAATCAAAGAATTTGGGAGCGAGCAAACTATGTCCTCTCAAAAAAGCCTTTTATGGGTATACATCCCCACTGAAACAAATCTATCAAAGACTTTTCTCATTGGTTCTATTGGGAAGCTCAGACTCTAGTGGCTTGTGGTTGGTTAAATTTGGATGATGCAACTATGGCAGTTATGTCAGTTTTTTCTTCCAGAATGCATATGCAAGTTTATCTAATCAGTGTAAAAAAGAATTTCCAAGGTATTTTGGACATTAAGGAGGCCTTATTGGAATTGCCTCCTCAATTCTCCAAAAAACACCAAGTTTATGAGTCTCCTAGACCTAGTCACCCCAAAGTCTATGCTATGCCTGAGAATACTAGGGCGATCCAGTGTAACTACTGTCATCAATATCTTCATACTGAGGATTTTTGTTTCAAGAAGGAAGCAGATGAGAATAATAAAAGAGATAAGCCCAATAAGATACTCCACCAAGGGTGGTTAGCTGAGTGGGTTAAACTGCTTCCACCCCTAGTGCAGGTTTTGAGTTTGAAACTTGTACTGGTTAAAAAACATTCTCAGTGTGGTATATTTGTCCCAAGGTCAACCCACCTCAAATGAAAAAATAAGATACTTCACCCTGATAATGATATGAGTGTGCAACAAGAACATCAAAGCCTGAGCAAATATAATTGTCAGAATTTTAACCAGATGAATCCTTGTCATAGTATCAGAATTAGGGGTTTCAGTTAGTCAGGCGTAATTACTGGCTAATCGCCTAGTTCAATATTATTTAATGTTATAAAAATATTAATTGAGTTTAGTTTCAGCGGATTCCCAGTTTGGCGCTAACTGTCAAAATCATGATGATCGTGGGAATTTCTGGCGGAAAGCTGATGTATTCATTTACCAGCATCTAACAATGATTTTGCTAACTATAATTAGAGTCAGCAAAATCTTATCTCTGCGTCAACTGACATAAGAAATGATTGTGGGATTTTCCAGTGGAAACTTGACATATTCATTATCAATCATTTAGGAATTGCAACTAATTCGGAGCACCAGTGACTCATGCTGAGGATGCTTGAAGTCCTATTTATACATGAATTTATATACGATGGACCAGCAACTTATGCTGAGGATGGATTGACCTAATTTGATATTCAGTGATCAGATGAGCAGATCTAGAGGGAATCACTATTAGTATGAATGAATAAAGTTTATGATCTGATAGAGGTTTGGAATCAAGAGGCCGATGGGTTTTCCAGTAGTTGATTGGCCAAAGAGCACTTGGGCACAGTAGCCCTGAAAGTAATACAGATAGTCATTTATTCCCTCCTAATAAACATCTCTCATTTACCCATCTTTCCTGTTTGTTTGAAGTAGCTTAGTGCAACTGAGAGTGGGGAAGATGGGATAGGAGATCCCCAATAGGTGTGGGTGATCACGCCTGGAGTTGCTGGTGCTGCCAACTCCCATGCCTCCTCTCTATGAGGAACCTGTGGGAACCTGGCCAGCTGGCTACCAGTGGATGAGCTGCATAGCCACCAACCCTAGTGGGGTGCAGTGCAGGAGGTGCCATAGCTGCCCAAGAAGTGGTATGGACTCACCGTGGCATGCCCAGATGGGTCAGTGAAGGGTCGTGAGGGTGGGGCAGTGCAGAAGTGCCTGAGCTGCCCAGGAAGGGGGATAGACTTTCTGGGGCACATGCTGGGGATGCCTGGGGCTAAAGGTGAAGCCGTTGGTGGTTATTTGGTGGGTTGGATGCAGGACTTGTAGGGGTTGGTGTGCCAATGAAGACAAAATAGCAAAGGGCCACCAGTCTTCATGCTAGTTGGTCTGGCACACTAGTGGAGCCCATGGTTGATTTTGCGACAATAATAAAGATGAACATTATTCTTATTCCTTGCCCTCCTTATTGGCTTTATCCTCTCAGTTTGGAAGCATCATTACCCATATTGATTTTCAAGTGAATCAAGTCAATGCCAAGGCTATCATAGATACAGGATCTCCAGTGAATGTTGTTTCAACAAAATTTATCAAGCAGATCAAATTAACTCCTGATATTTCTCAAATTGAAGAATATGGCACAGCTGGACTTCAGAGTACTCGGTCAATTGGAGCTTTTTCATTCCTTCCCCTGAAAATTGGAAATTAACTTTTACAATCCCTGCCATTGTACTCGATAATTTGAGTTATGACCTACTTATGAGGACTCAATTTTTATAAGAATTCGATGGAATTATCAATTACCTTGACTCATCGTTGTCTCTCTTGGGGTATATAGTTCCCTTTCTTTTATAATCATGCTTCCACCTGATGTCAGTTATGTCTGCTAGAAGGAAACAAAAGGTCTTTATCACTTTAATATCATGTTGGAGATTATCACATAAAATTACCCACTACATCAGTTGATATTCAAGAGGGGATGCCCTTTTTCTCCCCCAAAAGCTTAGTTATTCCACCAAAATCACAGGTAATTGTTAACACTTATTTGCAATTTTTTATTCACAAAGGACATTTGTTACAAATTCAAGGCATTTTCAACCCTTCTGCGAAAGAACTCTTGCCTTGTCCTGGAGCATTGGATTATGCTTATTTGGGATCATTATCTGTCTTACTGGCGAACCTTACCAATGAGCCAAAATTGGTAGATTGAGAGCAGCCAATTTCTTATGTCAAGTTACTACCCTTATCTTGTATCTATGATGTTAAACCCTTTAGAAGTCTACAAGATTTTGGGTTGGAAAGTGATCAAGAAATCCTTACTGTGGGTCCTGCTATTGGAAAACACCTCACTAAGGAACAGGAGAGACAAGTACTTTAATTGTTAGATGAATATTCCGACATTTTTGCTAAGCATACTTATGATTTTGGGAAGATGGAAGGAGTAGTGCACACTGTTGAAACTGGCGATCACCTTCCTATTTGTGCAAAGCCCTATCATAAGTCTAAAGTAGAAGAAGCTCAGGTTACTAAGGAGCTGCATCAATTGTTGGAGGCTGGATTGTTAAACCCTCCAATAGTCCTTGGGCATCTCCATTATTATTGGTTAAGAAGAAAGATGGTTCCCACCAAGTGGTTATGGATTATTGCAGACTGAATGCTATTACTCAATGAGATTGTTATCCTTTACCTAGGATCAATGATTCTCTTAGGTTGTTAGCTGGATCCACCTATTTTTTGGCTATGGACTTAGACAGTGTATTTGGCAAATCGAGTTATCGCCAGAAGATCATGCCAAGTGTGCCCTGATATCAAGTGAAGGGTTGTTTGAACCAAATCGTATGCCTCAAGGACTAAGCAATGCCCCAGCAACCTTCCAAAGGGCCATGGACAGTATGATACAGGATCTAAAGCTTACTTGTGTTATGGTATATCTTGATGATATTAACATGTTTTTAAACTTTTACCGAGCATTTGGACCATCTAAAAGAAGTTTTCAGATGAATTTGGAGCTCTTCCTTAAAACTCAAACCCTCCAAATGTTCATTTTTTTCAAAAGAAATGAACTTTTTAGGACATCAGGTCTCAGCTAAAGAGATTTGACCCCTCTCAGACAAAATTCAAGCCATCCAACGAATGCCTCCTCCAACTTCTCTGCAGGATATTCAAGTCTTTCTCAGCATGGTTGGGTATTACCAGCAATTTATACCCAACTTTGCTGATATGGCTGAACCCTTATTTCACCTGTTGCAAAAAGGAGTGCCCTTGAGTGGGGATCAGCTCAAGAACAGTCTGTTCAATTCTTTACGTACTGCCTTGATCAAGGCACCTGTTCTAATTCATCCCCAATTTGACAAGCCTTTCTTTTTGCATACTGATGCAAGCAATGTCACTTTATTTGGGCTATCTTATCCCAGTGTGATGAAAAGAAGAATGATCATCCCATCACTTTCTATAGAAAAACTTTGTCAAAGGCTGAACGGAATTACAATGTCACTGTGCGGAAGTGTTTGTCTGTAATTCTAGCAATCAAGCACTTCTGCCCCTTTTTATATGGTAACCATTTCACTGTTATTACTGACCATTCCTCCTTACAATGGTTGCAGAATATGAAGGATCCTGATGGGAGGTTGGCCCGTTAAGCTTTAAGGTTGCAAAATTACGATTTCTCCATTGTTCATCGCTCAGGGGCTCAGCAACAAAATGCTGGGCTGTCTCAACTGCCTATTCTGATCTTGGAACCAGAAAAAGAAGAACGCTTATACAATCTTATTGGATGACCTGAGTTATGGGATCGAGAAACTGAAGATCAAGCCTTTCTAAAATCAATTACCAAAGATACTATGATTCAAGATGGAGCTTTGTATAAGAAAGTCAAATCTAAGTGGTTGCCCTTCCTACATCCCAACTCTAGATTTCACGTTGTAATGGAAGGTCACAAACAAGTTGGTCATAGCAGCTTAAAGAAGACTCAAGAATGGTTGAAGACTCGATACTATTGGAACAACATGACTGAGTTCATTTGAGAGACCCTTGACTCTTGTCTTATCTGAAAAAGCCATGAAACTACCAACCCTTTATATCAACATCAAGTTATTCCCCCGACTAAGGCGTTTGAGGTGGTCAGCATTGATGTTGTAGGTCCTTTTCCTCGGGGATTGCATGGCCATCAGTATATCATTATGGCTGTCGACCATTTAACCAAATGGGTTGAGGCCATTTCCATTGCTACCCCTTCAGCTAAGACTACAGCGTTATTCCTATATCAGCATATCATTTCTCAACATGGGTGTCCCAAGGTCCTTATGTCAGATAATGGGACTAATTTCACCTCACAACTTATACAAGAGTTATCCAAATTATTTAATACTACTCAGCAATTTGTTGTCCCATATAATCCATCTACAAATGGGGCAATTGAACGAGTTAATGGGACCCTGGTCTCAATTATAAGAAAAATGGCATCCACTGACCTGACTCAGTGGAATTTTTATTTGCCTAGTGCATTGTTTGCTTATCGGATAAGCTACCACCGCATTATCAAGATGTCCCCATTTAAGTGTATATATGGGCGGGATCCTTCAGTCCCTTCTAGTGTTCAGACAATCCTTGAGGAAAGCATCCCAGAAAATTCCGATTTAATTATGAGGAATTTGGCTGACGAGATTATCCATCTTCAGGCTCAAGCAATGAATTCAATTGAAACAAATAAACAAAAAGAGACTCAAAGGAGTAATCAACACAAACCTGTTTTACCTGAATACCAGATTGGGGATTACGTTATGTACTATCATTCTTGGCCTGGTGGGCGGACTGAAAAGTTGGGAACTAATTGGTCTGGTCCCTATAGAGTTATATTTCATAAAGGATTAAAGTATTCAATTGTTCATAATGATACTGGTATAGTGGTAAATCATATTCATCCTAGGTTTTTAAGAAGTCATCCTCCACCACAATCGAATCTTGAGGGGGGAAGTGTCAGGATTTCTCCAAATTCTCATATCTCTGAAAAATCTACTTCATCAATTCCCCCAACATCATTGGAAGGAGCGAGTAATATATCACAATCTATCAAGGTTTGTGATCAATCTGATCCTGATCAATTGATTGAAGATTTGATCATGCAGAGATTAATTCGCTCTGATAGATTACAAACTGTAAAAAAGCCTATAAATATTCCCTCTTTTCAAAAATAAAGATTAGGTCGAATTATAACCTATATTTCCTTTTAAATTTATTGCCTTTTTTGAGAATCCGCCCAGTGTAACTTTGAGATTAAACCTGCCCCATTGGAAGTGTAATAAAAACTTCCAGACCATTAGTGAAAGGCTGCTCAAGTCACTTTCAAGCTCCTTTGGTGCCCTCCACAATGTGAGATTTATACACCTTGGCCCCACTTCCCTCCATAGAAATTGGCATGGGCACTGAATGCTATCCTTGAAGCTTTGTCCATGTAGAAATACACCAAATTTAAAAAAATGTTGGTATGCATCATTATGAAGTAGCATGACAATTACAGCTCACTCAAATCCCACACTCTCATATTATCAATCTCTATAATGCTGCCATCTCCTTCATCCATGACAATTAAGAAGCCATCTTTCATAACTTTTAGCTTATTAATGAAGCTTGAAATCAACTTGCTATGATAGATAGTGGGATTTCA
Source organism: Massospora cicadina (assembly GCA_022478985.1). Taxonomy (NCBI): domain Eukaryota; kingdom Fungi; phylum Entomophthoromycota; class Entomophthoromycetes; order Entomophthorales; family Entomophthoraceae; genus Massospora; species Massospora cicadina. The sequence goes on from JAKSZP010003952.1 coordinate 322,575, forward strand.
GGGTACCCTGAGGGCTAGCTTCATCAAGATGTACAACTCCTCAATTCCACCTGGAGCTAACGCCTCAATCTTATTGGTGACCTTGTACATGTAAATCTGGAAACCTAACCTCCTGAGATAGATTGTGGGAAGTTTTCACACAGAGGAAAGAAGGGACCCAAGGCACCTGTTGAGCCCTTGATTCAACTGGGTGACTTTCCCATGTTGTTGATGAGCGCTGGGTGGCAACTTTGGCCCCCAAAACCCATATACTTTACACCCCTTTTCTGCCTCTTCCCTTGTGAATAAGATCAAGAGGGTCTTTAGGGAGGTCATTATGGCAAAATGGCCACTAGCAGGACCCTCCACCAACATTTGGTCCTCACCCAGACACCTCCCACCCCCTTGGAAATTTCAAAGATTGAGCTTGAAACTCTGGAAATCTTTAATAAGTCAAAAAAGCTAGTTTGGGCCACAGATTTGAGATTACAGGTCATGGGGTGCCAACCTAGGTCAAGAATCCATCTCCAAAACTTTTTATTTAACTTAAATTGATCATGTAATCAATTCTTCTGAAAACCAATCGTTTTAAGCTTCCAATATGAGCTAATCCACTCAAGTTTTAATTGGTAAGAGTACCCCTGCCACTGATCCATTAATTACGTTGGCAGAGCTTTTATGACCTCATATGTAAGCTATCTGATGACCCTTTAAACCCGGGCTGCTCATTATAAGCGCATCAGCCAGCCCAGTTTAAGCTATCCTCCAATCTCTTCACCCACCACCAAGTATAATAGAAAAAGACCCTTCCTAGAGTCAGTTGTCATTTTATTCTACCTTTTGTTTGATAAAGATCCAGTTACCAAAATCCTCTCTGTGGATTACACTGGGTTACTTCCCACCAAAATTTTATTTTTAAACCCAACTAAACAAACCAAAATCAATAATATGGAACTGATGATCATCAAGTGAGCATGCCAATCCATTGTTTGAGAATCTTTCTACACGCTAGCCGTGGTCATCAGAATTTATGTTACTGACCTGATTCTTCAAACTGTAACATCAGAGGAACTCCCCAATATGCCAAATCCAGTTTGCTGAACTATCATAGGTTCAGTGCAATCTGGCTAACCTAAAGCCTTGCAGCCCATCACTCAGGATGGCCCTTGTTATCTGCCAGACTTGCCTCATCATCCCACCACTAGTTTGGTACAATCCAGATGAGATGAGGCCTCCCATTCCACCAACATTGATGAGCCATTTGTAGATGATCACCCCTCCTCACAACCTGGAGGTGATTCCCAGTCACTGAATCATCGCACCTTGGTGCAACCTGCCTCAATCTACATTAATAGATCAATCTGCATTTCAATGACCTTTCTTACTCTGTGTGGCAGCTCAAAACACCTCAACAAATTTAGGATGCCCAGGATCATCCCATATTCAAATCACACCCATCTGAAATAATTCACAAACCTGATCCTCATTTTTGTGGGCCAACAACATTTTGTAACTTAAGGACTTTTTTAAATATAACTGAACCTGAGAACTTTGGGACTCAAATCAAAGGCCAACAACTGCAAAACCAGGGGATTGTTTATCCTCCATACCTCTCCCACCCTCGGGGGTTGCCTCAGCAAGACCCATGGTTGTCCCCATTGCAGCCATCAGGTATGCTATGGGGCCTCTGGTACTTGATTCAACTTTTACTATATTCACAGCAATCATAGGGCATCCCTATTAAAAGTCATCAAGGCCAGTATGGTATTGGCATTCTGGGCATTTCACTGTTTGTCACACACCTAGGTTGGAAGCCCAATATTACTCTAATTGACAGAATCCATGACGGAATCTGAGTGAAATGGTTAATTGATTTTTCTGATCTCCAAATAAAAGTTGGTGGGGAAGAAATAAATCACTTAAAGGCTTAGGACAGCTAATAATATAGGTAATTGCTGTTCTGTTAATATATCATGGTTAAGGGAGTATCCAAATTGAGAGATAGTTAAAGGGACAATATGATTAATCTGTATAAGTGACCCTATTACTCAACTTTTTTGAAACAAAACATGTCAATTACAAGTGGAGAAGATGACAATCTAAAATCTAAACTTATTAAACCAAAAAAAGGTCAGACAGGGAGGATACCCAAGTGATAGAATAGAGACCTCTACCAAACTTTCTTTCCACTCAGCATAACTTTCTGAGCCAAATTACATGAATTTAAAAAAACAAATCATATTTGCCCATAGTAGTTTTGCTCTGATGTCCTCGGATTCTCTGCCAGCTGCTCCAGCATGGGGCAGCGGCAAAACTCCCCCACCATTTTCTGTCTGGCAGGAAAATGCGCTAGTACTGGTTCACCCAGTCATTTCAAACTCATGGGCCAATTCATTCCACCCAAGGACCTGGACGCCCACCTTGTTCATACCCAAGCAGTACCATGCTGCCCCCTGGTGCTCCCCCAGAGCAACATGCGCTATGGCCCAAGGGTCAAATATGGGAAACTATTCCCATACCATGACCAAGCCATTATTGAAATGGCACAGGTGGTGATGATACCCACCAGATTTATTGATTTCCACCCCTACAAGGGGTAGTTTGACCTCAGCTTCAACTGCGAAGCTGACGCTGCCACTGCAGTAACTGTGCCCCTGGTATTCCAGAGCACCCCTCTCCCCACAACTTAGACTCAGCTCCCAGCGGACACCACTTTGGTGGTCCAGTTTGCTGGCCTGCCCACCCACCTTCCCCCTGAAGTGCTCTACCAGGAGCTGATGGCCAGCTTGAAAGCCTATGGCTCCAACCCCATCCTACAATTTGTGGTCCCAAATGGGGCCACATGACTTGCTGGACCTTGGGCATATGCCACAATAAGCCCTGAATTTAGTAAAATTGCAGTGGCAATTCCATTGTGCACCGTTATTCCCTCAGTGCCCAACCATCCATTTTGGGCCCATGTTGAGGGTGGGCAGATGATCTGTCTATCATGTTTTGAGTTAGATCACTCGAAATGCAAATGCCCCTACTCAACTACATCAGATGGATTGGATGACTCATCCGCCAACCTCCAATCTGATGCCCACCCTGTACAATTTCAGGTATGGGGCACAATCCTACCTCCTCTACCCCCAAAACCTGATGCAGCAGCTGCATCTGCAGCCACCAATCAGCCTTCTCCCCACCCCAATGCCATAAACACTTCATCCAATCAAATATCAGATTGGATCCCAGTCTGATCCCATGCATCTGCAAATGAATTGAACAAACCTCAACTGTATGCTGATTCCCCAATCCAATTCAACCAAAACCTATAGAAATTATTGGATGAAATTGATGAATCAGGTAACATCATTGAAGAATCATTGCTGCAAGTTTGTCATGGTTGGATGACATGATAGTAGGCACTGATGCTAGGAACAAGGCTGGGTGACAGGAGGCCCAGAAGATGAAGCTATAGGCTCTTCCTGACTTGAAGCACACCTTAGATCGACGCTGAGTGCAAGCCAAGCAAGCCCAGGTTGATACTAAGGGTGTGCAAAACGCCCAGCCTCCTATTTCAGCTCAGGTCTTAAAATGAACAATTTACATTTTGAATAAAAACAGTTCCATTAGCTTGGTTGGAGAACAAGGTTCGAGTCCCACTTCAGCTATGAGATTTTGATTTCTGGTAAAATAAGGCTCAATCAATTACTCGAGTGAAGGCCCTTTTAGTGTATTTTACCAAAATGAACGGAAGCATCTGTTTATTGGAATGTCAAGGCTTGGGCGCAGTGCTGCAGAACCCAAATTTCCGTGATTCATTTTAAATATGTTTTTGTGATCAACACTCCTTGTTGATTGACTTGCTTAATAAAAAACACCCCATTATTTTACATTTTCTAATGGTTCCTTGGGCAACCCTGGTGGTGGACCTCTTTGGGGAGGTCTCCAACCATGTAGGCCACTACCTTATCTCACAATTTACCAAGATCCCAGGGGCACCTGTGGGCCACCCAGGTCCCCTCCAGATTGAGGCACCCAAAGCCCCTGACATCAAGCTGCACTTGATTATGGACACCCCTCTGGGGTCCACTCAAGCGGTGTTGTATCTTACTTACCTGGTATTTTATGTTGCTGTTTATGTACTTGCCTGGGGTACCTTTTGTACTGGCACTGCTTGAGGTGCTTGTATTCCCATTCTTTTAATGGCTAGTTCCCTAGCAATGTGGGTTTGCATCCCACATCACCTTGCTGGGAATGAGAGAGTTACAGATACTCTCTTGACAAAGTTGAGTGGCTCTGTAATACAGAATGGGATGCAAAACTGCCTAGAAAATATGTCCCACAACCTAATGCCAAACCATTCTACAGTGACCACCAGCTTATAGTAAAAGCAGCCACCATACCAGAATGCTATCCGCTCTACAAAGCTGCCACCAAATCTGTGGCTGCACTTGCAGGAGGAATTCCACCTCCTGTTATTCCTAAAGGTCTTACTATACAAAGTAAGATTAATATGAAAACTTTACACAAAAATGTCACTGAAGCCATCCAGAACATGGTAACAGTAGCATGGAATCCAAAAGCAAAAATAACCTGAACCAATATTGCCACATTCATTAAACTCCCAGATACCCACTTCAAAGCTGAAGACACTTTGGCCAAATATATCATTGGCATTATGATGGCTGGCAACTATTCGGAAGTCCCAGTCATCAAGGATATTGAACCCCATACCGCCAATGCCCCCACACCCTTACTATTAGCCTTAACATGCACCCTACTCTGGGATGAGATGGATGTGGCCAAAGTTGAGCCCCCCAATCCCCCCTCCCCATCCACCATGGAGGGATAGCAGTATTTGCTACCCACCTGGTTGGATATTTATTAGGTATGATTCAATTGATCTGTCCATTTTGGGCATTTTGTTAGAATCGTTAATTTTTTATTATGATTTTAGTTTTAGTTCAGTAATGTCCATCCCCTGGTCAGCTTACCTCGGTTAAATAAAAGAATAGGGACCTCTACCGCTGCCTCCCCGAGTTCAATTTAGGTACAAGAACTTTGGGTAGGGGACAATTATGACTGTGTTGGCGTTGCGCACCAATGCCCCGAACTGAGATAGCGAATAGCAAAGGTGGTCCATAGAGTTCCTATCCTATCATACGCCACGCATGGAGGTTTTCCGGATTTTAGCCTCCTTTCCCATTTATTCGATTTCCCATTAATCGGTGCGGTATCGTCCCCAGGTCGGCCCACCTCGAATAAAATATAAAATAAGGTCAGACGAATGAATTCGAGTACACCTAGTAAACTCAGTTGAACACCGAATTAAAGTTCTAGATTAACCTCGGATGATATATATATAGGGGGTCGGCCAGTCTAACTAATAATTCTAGTCCAACCTAACTTAAAGTAAGCCAGTCTAATTTACCCGGTTTATAAATCCTTTTACCTTCCGCACCGGATTGCATCCCGGAACTTTAAAGCCTTTAACCCAAGCTTAAGTTTATTTTAGGGGGGTTCGTATAAAACGTGATCCCATCGGTTTACATTTCACCCAACTCAACTATCCATTTTAAAGCTATTGATAAAACTGGTTATTTTTTTTAGTACTAGAATGGTCCCAACCCAAGATAAAACTGGTTATTTGATGGTGTGAAACTTGGTTACTTGAGTTAAACTGCTTTACCCCATCTAGTTTTAGGTATCGTCTATTATTGACCTGGGGTTTTTTTTTGGATAGCCATCCGTTTGCTGGCCCAGATTATTGATCGGTTGGTTGTTCCTTTGGGTTAGTTTCGTCTTCAGATTAGAGGGTTGCGAATTTGGTCATCGTTACTTTATACCCCCATGTGGAGTTTATAGGCCTTAAACGCCTATTTTTAAGAGATTCCGAGGTACCTGATGAAGAGCGTATGGGTATGGTTTTAAATGGGGATTAAAAGGCGCGGTTGGAAATCCTTGATACCCGTTGTTACTTCGAGCGTGTTGGGGTGGGTCATAGTTGTATTACCATCTTTATCCAGCTTCGGTCCGGCTTATCTGATGAGTTTAACCCCTTAGGATGAGCGGCAAGTTGGGCCGCCGCGGCGGACGAGGGGGCAAAGATCGATCCACCACCCGGCTTCCCCAGAGTTTGGTGGACGAGCTTTCCGAGAAGGCCAAGCCTGTCTCCATCGCGTTTCCAGCGAAGGTAGGGGGGAAGCCCAATAAGCGAAAGTTGCCTTTGGATGAGCCGGAACCCGTTATCCCAGGTAAAATTTTGTGCCTCCGTTACGAACGGTCGAGTTAGACCAATTGGGTTGGCTTTCCTAATGTGGTGAACGGCGTTTTTAAATGTTTCATTTAAACGGTTTTACGCTAATAAATCTTGGTCGGGGGTTGTGGTGAGAGCTATTATTTTCTAAACTCGACGCTTGGCTACAAATTTAATCCAGTTGCAACTGCACGCTTGTCGATAGCCGGCGTTCATATTTTTAAGATGGGCTGGTAATTATATGCTTTATACCAGCTTTACCCTTCGAAATCAAACCTTCGCTTCAGCTTTACTCCCACCTAAACATGGCGCTGAATGGGTTTTGACTTGATTTAGATGACCGCAAATTTGGCAGGAAGTTCGTCAATAAGATCGCGAGCCGCAAACAGCAACGCAAGGCCGAGCGGAAGGGCAAGAAACTTAAAAGGCTTTATCAACAGCATGTGCCGAGGCCCAACTTAGGCTTGCAACCAGCCACTAAGAATGCAACGATGAGTTCTGAAGAAGAAGAGCTGCCCCCTAAAATGGCAATCGAGGTGGTACCCAAGGTCGACAAGGCAAAGACGAACGCCGAGGAAGATGAGGAGGACCGATACCTCCGGATTCTAGCAAAGAAACTTGGGATTAAAAAGGGCTCCAAGGAAGCGAAAGCTAAGCTGGCTGCGGGGATGGGTTAGACGGTGCGCAAGCCGTGCAAGGCTACGCTAACCTGTAAAGATCTGTTGAGCGGGATCACGGCTGGGTCAAAGAAGCTCGATGAATCCGATATCGAAGAGGTGACTTCCGATGAGGCTAGTAGGGATGGCTCTGACGAAGAATTTGAAGGCGCCCATTACTATTCGACCCGCAACCAATCGGAAAAACTAAAGGATGAGGGTAGCGAGCTTGACAATCCGGCGGAAGAAGCCGGTACCACTGAAAAGCCGGAGGTGGACAAGGGTAGCCCTTTTTGGATTGCAGGTCTAAACACTCTAGTCACAAGGTACGTACCACCCCAGCTGCGCAAGGCGGACGACAAGTTGGTCAAACTCCGCCGCCAGCTCCAAGGTTTGATCAATAAAATCAACGAAGCCAACCTTGAGTCGATTTTGGCGGGCATTGACCAGCTGTATCTGGAACATAGCCGCAACAGTAAACGCCACGCTTCGAGCATTTGGCTGATTTGGTAGATGTCACTACAACGGTGACGGATCTCATCTTGCGCTCCGTCTCCGAGCGCCCAAACCTTTTGGATACCTTTGTCATCACCAATGCCACCGTGATCGCTGGACTCTACCGCTTGGTGGGCACCGAGGCGGGTGAGCCTTTTCGAGTTCAAAACTGATTTGTAGCCGCGCACTTCACCCAGACGTTGGTGGAGAAGCTCATGGGCCATTATGAGAAAGCGAGCGGGGAGGAGGACGCCAAGATTTGCCTCAACCTCATCACCCTCGTCTCTGAACTTTACAACCTCGGGGTTGTTTCCTGCGTACTGGTCTACAGCATTATCCGCTTCCTCTTGAAGGATGTGGGGCCTCTCAACGTCGAGCTGCTCTTGAAGATGATCCGAGCCATCGGCCCCGCTCTCCGCCAGGATGATCCCTCCGCTATGAAGGACATCATCCTCATGGCCCAAAAGGCAGCCCCAGACGGCGCAAAGCTTGGGGTGCGCTTTAAGTTTATGATGGAAGTCCTGAACGACCTCAAGAACAACAAGCTCAAGAAGTCGTCGCAGCTTGCCGCCCAGACGGCCCTGGCCGACGACACCGTGCGCCGCATGAAGACGTTTTTGAAGAATCTCGAGAGGCGTCGCCAGAGTAAGCCGCCCTCCTATCCGCCTCTAAGCTTAGGCAGCTGTCAACTCGGAGCCCCTCCAAGTCAGCCTCGACGACATACTTTCCGCCTCGACGAAAGGTATCCTCTCCGGTTATGAAACGCGTAACCTTTAGGGAAGTGGTGGCTGGTGGGCGCGGCGTGGAAGGGAGATGACCCGCCAGCCATGGTGGACGCGGTGGAAACCGACGACCCCAACGCGCTGCTGGCGATTGCGCGCCAACAGCGTATGGCCACTGACCTGCGCAAGCGCATCTTCACCGTCCTGATGTCGGCTGAAGATTTTGCTGACGCGTACGAGCGCCTCATGAAGTTGGGCCTCACCGAAAAGCAGCAACGCGATATCCCTCGCGTGCTGCTTCATTGCTGCGGGAATGTGAGTGGTTGCCGGTTCCCATATGCTGATTGGATAGGAGAAAACCTACAACCCGTTTTACAGCTTGGTGGCAGCTCGCCTGAACGCGTACCGGGCCAGCTTTAAAATCACGTTTCAGTATGCGCTGTGGGATTTCCTCAGGGAGCTGGGAGAGTCGGGCGTGGGGGGGCTGAGTGGGTCTCACGCGTCCACCTCCACCCTCGCCCAAGTTCCCGTCCGCCGGCTGATCAACCTGGGAAAGTTTTTCGGGTATCTCTTGGCTAAGGTTTCGCTGCCCTTGAATATTCTAAAGGTAATTCATATAGAACAGCACGCTCATCTGCAACGCAACTTTAAACTGAGGCTAACCTCTACCAGTCGCTCACCTTCACCGCACTCAAGCCCAGGGCGCGGCTATTTTTACAGCGGGTCCTCATCCATCAGCTCCTCAACACGGACGACGAGCTCCTCGCCACCCAGGTCGGCAAGCTCGCCGACCTTAAGGATCTGCGGCAGGGGCTCGCCTTCTTTGTCCACCACTTCGTCGCCACCCCCACCGATTTGGCTGCCGCCACGCTTTCGCCCCAGGAGCGGGAAGTCGTTGCCTCGCGGGCAAATTTCTTGGTGGACTTGTTAAAGCTGTAGAATCTTTCCTCAAATAGATGGCCCTTTAACCTCAAACTTCCAAAATTTCTGTGGGTCGAGCCAAATAAAGTTGGACGCCGCATCTTTCACCCTTGAGTCGATTTTACAGGTGAGTTTGATCTACTAAGCGGTTTTGGCGGCTGGCGAAATCATACCCTCAACCTTGCACCTTATATGGTTGGTGCTTACAAAGATCAGCTGTGGAGCCCAACTCATATATATATATATATATATATATATATATAATTAGGCATTTGAGGGTTGACTTAAATAGCAAGGTGCACGCGCTCAGAACCCCCCGACGTATCCTTCAGTTCATCCACTCTTAATTGTTCACCCGATCTGGGCCAAGGCTTCTATATAGCAATTTGATGCATTGTAGCCTATTCATCAATTGAGTTGCCCATCAGATCAGCGCTTCAATAACCACCGCTTCCCCCCACTTTTGCTGGCACCCCTACCTCTACCCTAAGGACTTTAGTGTGGGGTTATAAGCAGATATGGGTTAGAGGTGGTATTACCAAACCATGCTGGGCTACGGAGCCCTCAAATCGAGGCTCCTAAGATGTAAGGGAGTTCCAACTGGAAGGTTAATTCGGGGTAGGGGTTAGGCATCTTTTCAAAAAGGGGGATGGTAAGGTTAGTATCCGATCGAGGTTTAGGGTAAGCTTATACTGGGAACTTTATCCAGTACCTTAAGATAAATGGGTTTAAATCATATGAAGGCTACTGGGTTGGAGCTCAGATGACTATCAAAAGGGGAAGCGATTTTGCTATATCACAGGGATCCTATCAAAAGTACTTTGGGACAGTATCTTTTGAAAGAGGCGAGAGTTTAAAACCTAGGTTTATCTATTCACCAGTTTAGGTTCCAGCTCGCTCATCTTGGGAAACGGAGCCATGGTACAGTTGTAGGGTTGTTTAACTTATGTTTGGTGGATAAGGTGTTGATATTTTAACCGGATGGATCTCTCCCATGCTTTCTGAAATTAGGGGTTTGATCAGTTGGGGGTGATTGCCAATTAACTGCCTAGTTTTGATATTAGCATTAATAACAAAAGTTACCAATTTAAGGGTGGTTAGCCTGGCAGGTAAAACCGGTTCCACCCTAGTGCAGGTTTCGAGTTGAAACCTGTACTGGCTAGAAAAATTCTCGGTGTGGTATATTTGTCCCAAGGTCCACCCACCTCGAATATTTTAAAAAAGTTACCAATTTGTGCTCCCCAGTTGGTTGGGTTGAGCTATATCAAAGGGTTGGGGATAATCCCTGATAGGGTTAATGTTAACAATTTGATGCCAGCGACTGAAGCTGAGGGTGTCAATATATTCATTAATCTAGATTATTTGGGTTGCTAATTCATTGTCAAGGTTTTCAGGATCACTGGTGACTGATGCCAAGGATGATCCAACTATTTTGATTTACCAGCAACTTAAGCTGAGGATAATCATATCACTAGCTTTGAATGCTGAGGGTTCCAATAAGGGTGGGTGACAATGATTCCACCACCTAGGATTCTAGATACTGGCAACTGATGCTGAGGATATCTGAGGATTAATTTATAATAGTATTTATATAAGATGGAACTGGTGACTGATGATGAGGATGAATCGAACTAAGATTTGGTGTTTGATAGGGATGAATTGCATGGGAATAGTTGCCAGTGGAACACTGATGATGAGGTTGGTTTGCTGGTGATAGATGCTGATGATTGTTGATAGGCAAGTATTAATTTACCAATAAAGTCACCTAAGTATAAATACCTTAAATTCCCACTTGATAAAGATCTTACTCTTGCTTCTCTTTTAATGATTTTAGTAGCCAGAGGGTGGCCAGCATTGGAAAGTAGGCTGAAGAACCCTGTAAGGTTCCAAACCTAGCTAATAAGCTGGATAGAACCCTGAATCCCTTTAGAACTAAGAGGGGACCAATCCTAAGGCACTCCCCTTACTCATCTCTCTAATCTAGGGCATACCCTGGATGAGAGATGGGTAGCAGCTGTCCCACCTTGTTTGCCTCCTTCAACCCCAATGCAACTCTCCAAGCCACTCCAACTATCATTTCAGAATCAGCAGAACAACATTTAAAGAGAATTAATCATTTTGTATTAATTTTAGAACTTCTTCTAATATGAGGGCTGCAGGGGCTAAACCCCTTACCAAACAGAGGCTCCCATAGAGGTGCCCTCAACTGTAAAAGGTATGATACCAGGGATATTTCCTTGTGCAAAAATTTACCTAACCAACACCTCAAGTTTCAACCTTGGGGTGCTAAATCTTGGCCATGAGATTCTATCCAGGAAAGTTCAGGTATTAGAAAAGCAAAATCAGATGCTTGGAATGAAGTTTGAACTTGCTAGCCAATCAAACAGCACTGCTTCTCTTTATCAAAAATGGGCAGATTGAATCCCCAAGTGAACCAATTGAGATAACAATTGCCAATTGGACTATTGTTGCTGACCCAAGCCTCCTTTACCATCAATCTACCCTTAAAAGCTATGCGCCTTTCCTATGGTAGGGTGTTGGGTTATCAGTTTTAATTTTCCTGATTAAAAATATATCCCCCAAAAGTTCTTATTTTTATATCATCCAAATTTATATTAAAATCCACCGTTTTGTTCTTCCAAGTTTACACCATCCATGGGTCACATCTAATGGCCTCGTTGATATAGGAATCCTTTGCTAGTACAAACCTAAAAAGTTAAAAACTGCAACACCCCAATGGCAAGAACTCCTCCCCAACCTCCCCCATAATTCTATTGGTGCACAGCTGAGTAGTCAGTGCCTACTTTTTAGCTGCTAAAGCAGCAGCATTCAGAGGCCAGTCTCCACTCGGCACATTGCCATCCTAACAATTTAAGGTTAGGTGCTGGGTGAATGCACCTAGGGATCAGCGCTACCAACTATAATACCTGGAACTACAGGGAAACCCCACAAGAACTTGGCCAACTGGCTATTAACAACGAGGGACTGATGGGGATTAACCCTGAGGGGTTGTTAAGATAAAGCTGAGAATTACCCAGGATGGGTGTAGGGCTAGCTGTGTGCCTCCTGTGGGTTAATTGCGCCAAGGTGAAGTTGTTAGCCTACTGGGTTGGTGGGTTTCCCTATGGACTTGTCATGAAAGGTAGCCTATGAAGTTGAAACAGCAAGGGCGAGCAGTTATCATACCGTTGGCCTGGCACAAAATGGAATTCCCAATGTAGCAGATGTAAAATTTTAAACATAAGGTGCTCTTGTGAATTGATACTAAGGTCAATGTAGTCATTGGCTTGTTCTTCAAGTAACTTTGTAAAAGTTAATCTGGTATTATAGAAATTTGACCTGAGCATACTTTAATTATATGTTATAATTATTTCTTAATCTAATGGACACTAAAATGTAGCCTTCACTTGTAAGCCTTGACCCTAAGAAAGCCTATCTTCTTATGGACCATGTTTCCTGATAAAACTTGATACTGTAATAAGGCAATCTTTAATTTTACTTTAAATGATATTGTGGACTAAAACTGAAGGACAAGTTTAGGTCCACTGATAACTGGTTCATTATAGTAGTTTCAAAGAATCTTTAAAGTAAGTTACCAAGGCTTTCCTCTATACAACCAAAAACCATAGTATGTGTGTGGAAAACCAATTATCTTTTTGACAAATGACCCAAAAATCCACCAAACTTGCCACAGATGCTTTATAAACTTTGGGGATGGCAATGCGCTACCTTTCAAACAAAAAATATAATTTTAATAAGTGCAATATATGTGTGTGAAAAAAGTATAAATCTAAATATGATTAATTATTATTTTGATTAAGTTTTATGGTGTTATTCATCTATTTTTAAATTTTAAATTTATTGCGGGGAAGGCCGACCATGGGACGGACACTTCCAAATATGACTCAGACGAGACAAAACACAGTACCAGGTGAGGCACCCCAGAGAAGCGATGCTATCTCTTGTTGCCAGCGGGAACGCCACTTATGGGAAGGGGAGGGAACGTGTGTAGGGGGCGTAGCCACTATTGAGCACGTGTGGAGGAAGGGGTCCGATTTGATGAACCAGACTGGGAACCAGGAGGAGACCAACTGCCGGCGACGTGGTGGGAGATATCCAAACATCCACGCTTGAAAGTGATCCACCAATGAGACCGGAATCTGTGGACAGCTTCAGGGAGGGTGGGGATGGATCCAGCAATGGCATCCAAGACAATCGTGTGGATAGTCCACATGGCGATTGCAACCACCAGAGCACGAAGGGAGGGTGGGAGGGGGAGGCCATTGATGAAGCAAACATATCTCTTGACAGACTGAAGGGATGTGTTTGATCCTGGCCTAGCAGACGTTGGACTTCGCGCCATATTACTTTAGAGGTGGGGCACTTCTCCAGGCGGTGAAACAGCGTTCCATACTGGCCACACACAACACAGGATGAGTGTAAAGCATTAGAGCGCTCAGCTTTGATACACCCGCCTCAGGCAGCGCCACACATGGGAACGGACTTGAGGCTGCAACAGAGGATGGTGTGCGTATTTCCAGATAGTCTTTTGGGTCTCAGTGGAATAAGGGATGTCCATCATGTCCAGGTAGTCCACCCTGGATAGGACTTGGGGTGAATGGGGATCATGCCATCATGGATGGGTAGCCCCTGTACCTCTTGTGTGAACTGAGGAGAGGGGGCGGCCTCTTCAGGTTGTATGTCCACTAATAGAATTCTCCACTCTGCGCTTCGCATGGAGAGTAGGATTCGTTTGTAGTGGGTTTTGGTCCCGTGAGGACCTGTGGCCGATGTGTGTGTGTGAGGTATTTCATCAGGGAGTGGGGGTTTGATGGATTGTTGAGGCCCAAGGCCTGGGAGAAGTTGGAGCAGGCCGCGCGGGACCAGTGTTGGGATGGGAGTGTGGGAGCAGTGACAGCTGCAATCCAGGTGCCTAGGATCTTGGCGGCATGGGCTTTGAAGTCAAGTAGGCCCATGCCACCATGATGATGAGGGCCAAACATGACCTCTAGCCATACTGGTGGAGGGCGGCCTGACCAAAGCCATCCTTGTAGCAAAGCATACAGGGATTTGAAGAAGCTTGGGGAGAAGGGGATGGCGTGGGCTCCAAACCAGACTTTGGATAGGAGCATAGAGTTGGCAAGAACAACCCTGCCAGTGAGGGTAGTAGGGTGGGCTCTGAGGGAGGCGATTCGCTTCGTCACGTTGTCCAGTATATGGCCCTCCATAACTGCTGACGCGTATCCTCCTGCCTCCAACCACACGCCCAGATGGCGTACCGGTCCTATGGTAGGTCGCGGCACAAAGGGGAGCATCAGTGGAGCGTTGTGTTTTGAGTTAGTAAGGCGTGGACTTGGGTGAGCAGCTGGGCTGGGTTGGGAACTACTTGCTGGGGTCCAGCAGTTCTGAAACCGACCAAGGAGGATGATTTCAGTTTGGGAGGCGTTCAGTGCCGCGTTGCTTACCTGGGAATATTCCTGGATGAGGGCTTCAAGCGCGCGTGCATCTTTATTATTAGACACCCCCACCACGCAATCATCTGCAAATGCCATCATCTTGACTGGGGTTTGGCCTGGCACATGGACCCCAGTGAGTTGGGCATTCACATTTCGCAGTAGTGGGTCAAGGCTGAAGTTGTATAAGAGTGGGCTCAGGGGGTCCCCTTGTCGCAGGCCCCTTTGAGGATGGACTACTTCCGTTAGGAAACCTGGGCCGCGCACAGCCATTGTTGCAGATTCCGTGAGCAGCATCACCCAGTTAATGAAGCGGGGAGGTAGGCGGAATTGTTGTAGGCAGGCCCTAAGGTATTCCCAGTTTACTCTATCATAAGCCTTTTGTTGGTCAAGAATACAAGTGCCCCAGAGGCTGTGGACTGACACATTAGCCACAGAGTGCACGTTATCCCAAATCGACCTTCTGGGGATGAAACCAAATTGTTCTGGAGAGATGGTGGCAGATGCTATAGTCCCTAAACGGTTAGCCATGATTTTTGTTAAAATTTTGGTGTCTGTGTTTGTTAGAGAAATGGGGCGCCAGTTGGCTAAGTCTAGCCTATCCCTTTTCTTGAAGAGTGTGACTGTAAAAGCCTCATGTCCTCCTGGTAGGAGGTGTATTTCCAACAGGCTTTGGTTGAGTGAGGCTAGCAGCAATGGGGATATGTATTTAAAATATTTTTTGTAGAACTCATATGGAATGCCATCTGGGCCTGGGCATTTTTGGTTTGGCGCACATGAATGGTAGTCCTAAATTCATTCGGAGTAATTAAATTCATTATTTCTGGGTATCAGAAAATGGTGCAGATATGAGCTCTGTCGAGAAATTCCGCCATTTCAGCCAGCTGATTGGTTCAGCTCGGTATAACTCGGAGTAATATCTTTGCATTTTGATTGCCACTTCAGCCAGTGTGTCCACGATAGAATTATCTGATCTTCGCACCTGTGTGCAGGCCACACTCTGGCGTGGTGCAAAAAATTTTTTGAAGAAGTATGCGGTGCACTTGTCACCTTTAGTGATGCGTGTGGCCCTGTATTGGACACAAACTTGATGTTTGTGTTGCCTTTCAAGTGCGTTGAGGTGGGCTGCTGCCTCCGCCCACTTCTGGCCCCATGCAGGGCTATATCCTGAGGCTGGAATATTGGACTCCAAGTGGGCCAATTCTGCCAGCGCACACGATATAACCGCCGATGTGGCTCGTGAGCGTCTGGATGAGAGATGGAGATAGTGGCAGATGGTATCTTCTTTGAAAGTTGCCCATGTGGAAATGGGGTCCACACAAAACGGTGCAACAAACAATTTTGCCAAAGTTGCCTCTTCCACCCACGTGGAAAATCCTGGTGACGCAAGCTCTGGGGGTGGATTTTGCACCAATGTGGGGCCTTTGCAACTGTGACAGGTAAGTGGTATGTTATCGAGACCAGTCAGTGGTCAGAGAATTCCATTTTCATTGTTTTGAAGTGGGAGATGTGGGGTTGGAATTTTGCCAGCATTAGAATAAGGTCAATGCGGGTCATGGACCTTAATTGGCCGTTGTGGATGTGGGGACGCATCATGTTTTCGAGCAGTGGGGCATGTCATGGCAGTGCATCCATTAACCCAAGGGTGGCTTTTAGAACGCGTAGTTCTACGTGACCCTGTGGGGTGTGGGGTGAGGGCGGCCACTGGTCCATTGGTGAGGTTAGCCAACAGTTCATGTCACCAATTAGGAAAGAATCGGGGGGTAGCGGGAGGGATTTGACCGATGAGAAAAATTCCCGACGCTCTTGTGCACCGTTTGGGGCATAAATGTTGACAATTGTGTGTGCAACATCAGCCCATGAGAAGGTGACAACGAGCACTCGGTCCTTTAGGAATGTTTCTGAAGATGTAAATTTGAAAAAATTGTTTTTCCAAATTAGCACCCCACAGTGCTTCGACCAAAAGGATAGGGATGGTAGGAGCATTATTTTCCAAGCATCCTCGGAACCTCATGGACAGTGGGTTTCCTGGATGGCCAGGATATCCACGGGTAAATTATTTTGTAAAAAACTCAGTTTCCTAGCCCAGGATGGGGAGGCCTTGAGTCCGGCGATATTCAGCATCCCTAGAGTGAAGGTTTCCCCCATCGCACCTTAGGTGCGAGGGGGTGGGCCCCCTGGCCCACCAGCCTCTTCCAGGTCCCCATGGGCTTTCACAGCAGCGTGGGTATTAGCAGCAACGCTATCAGGGTTTTTGTTAATTTTTGCAGAAAGAGTCGCATTGGCTTTGGCCTTCACTTTTTGTTTTCCCAATGTCGGAAGAATTTTTTGCGGTGCGGATAAGTTCGGTGCACCGTCGAGTGGGGCAAAAAATTTTTTTTCGGTTGGGATAGGTCCCAAGTCAGTTTCAACCGGGGCTTGGGTGCAGCGATTGGGTGAGATTGAATCTCCCATCAGATCCTCAGATTGAGTGGCCCATTCAGCTTGGGCCTCCCAATCTGATTGGGTGATGGATTCCCAAGTTGCTTCCGCCGCGAAGGTCTCCATGTCCTCCTGGCGTTGTGAGTGTGGGATGGTGGTGGTGACCTTGGCCGCTTCCTTGGCCGTGGTCCTATGGGCCTGCTTGGCCTTCTTCCACTCCTGCGGGGAGATGGGCTTTACCAATAGGTAGCAGCCTTGTGCTCCCCATGGGAAAGCCTCTTTGGTGCTTGCGGTTGGTTCATAGTGTGCCTCTCCGCTGGCCATGGCCGCCGAGGGGTGCTCTTGGAATGTAACGCCCTCTTTAATGGGGCACGCGTGTGCCTTATAGCCAAACGCGTCACAGTGGGTGCAAATGGGGGGCGCGCTGTCCACGGTTACCTGGAATGGGTGGGTGGTGTGCCCTGCAATATCAATAAAGGTGGAGTGCGGGATCTGGGTTAGGTCCTTCGTGATCTCCTCAGTTGGGGTCAGAACTGCAATGGCTTTGCTGGTGCACAGGTGTGGCATCAGCGTGAAACGTTGTATTTTGAAGGATTGTATTTCACCATATATGGCGAGACCATCTTTCAGGTGTTGCTCCAAAATGTCATGTTTTACCATAGTAGGCAAAAAGTCAAATGTGAGGAAAATTTGGTTTGATTTTGTCCATCTGGTGCATTTAGTTTCATCGACCCATTGCCCTTTGGGGAGGTCGACCACTACGCACTACTG
The DNA here is from genome assembly GCA_022478985.1 of Massospora cicadina. Lineage (NCBI taxonomy): Eukaryota > Fungi > Entomophthoromycota > Entomophthoromycetes > Entomophthorales > Entomophthoraceae > Massospora > Massospora cicadina. The sequence continues at coordinate 340,234 of JAKSZP010003952.1, forward strand.
CAGCCTCATCTGCTGCTATTTTGCTTTTTAAAACCTAGGTCCAGCCAACCATGCGACATGGAGTGAGGTGCAATGTACACCGCAGTCGAGAAAATTTTGTGTACATCTTCATAAAATTTTTCCCAAAAGCCGTTTTTTGGATTTCCAGATACACATGGACTCCAAATTCCACCGACGAAAGTGGCTGGGAATGTGGCGTATTGATGTACTGGTTGCATCATGCTTGCCACGCGAGTATCTCTGGGGAAATTGTGACCACCAGTTTTTTTAGATTTTTTTCTATTCCGCTGGATTCTCTGGGGCGTTTTTGAACGTTAGAGGCCGCGGGCCTTCCGCCTGCTCCTCTTGCCTTGCTTGCCCAACTGCTCCCAGACATGGGCGCAGACTAATCCCTCTATGAGATTATCAAACTAGATTTATTCTTGAATTGAATGGGTTGCAAAAGTGTTTGCAACGAGAAAGAAAAGTATTATGGTGTTATTCATCTAATTTGATAGTTTTAAAAAGTTTAATAAGCCGCTAGTAGCTTTGATTGTTTTATAAGTCCAATCATTATTTTTGGCTGAGATTGGTGGTCTTTGGTTGAATTGTAGGCTCAATGGTTTCAATGAAAAGTTGATGGTTTAATTAATTCAATAGTTTTAATAGTTTTGGGTGATTTAATGGTTTTTGGTTAAATTGATAGTTCAATGGGTTTGTCTAGATGGTGATCTAGCTAATTTGATGTTTAATTAATTTTATACGAGTGATTGGTGGTTAATTAAATTATAAGGTTAAAGGTTTCTGAGTGTCACATCTAGTGATATAAATCCTAGTTTTGAACGCCCCTCTAAAGCAAAGTCAAACAAGCTCTTTAAGTCAAGGTCTGAACGCCTAAAAGTTACTGATGGCCTCTCTAAGGTCATTGAACAGAAATGGGTTCTGGCTTTGCCAGCCAGGGATGAGGGAATAGGCTCATTTGAGGCATAAAGTATGGCGAAAATTGACCTCAAAATCCAGAAAATCACACATTACAATGTTACAGAATTTGGTTAGATTTGTAGAATTTTAATTTTGTTGAATGGTAAATATTTTATACCCCAGATCAGTTTTTATTAATTGCTTTGAAACCTTCATGAAAATTCCCTTTAGATTTTAGGCCCAGGCTGAGAAAGAATTGACTGTTTTTAAATAAAAAGTTAAATCTAATAAAGTTTAAAGATTATTTGTGCAAGTTTTCTCATAGTTTTCTGTTTGTTTTCATAAAACATACCTGATGTTGGAACCTGTAAGGAGAATGTCATAACTCTTTTGTTCCCAGCGTAGTAGTGCATTGTGCACAGGGCTAACGCCTGGGAACTAGTCATTAGTATTAAAGTTACTAGAGCCCAGCAGAGAGTGCTTGAGCTAGAATAACTTAAGTAAAGAATGGTTATCATCAAAGAGAGTAACCAAAAGGGAGCCATGCGATGCTTAGAGTGGTAGTGTATAGGCGCCCTAGGCTGGAGGGAACCTGGGCGGCCCAACGGTGCATGAGCAGATAGATTTAGAGTAGTTAGAATTAAATGGTTAATGTTGTGCAAGACCTCAAAAAGGTCCACGCACAGGATCATCCAAGATAATATATATATAAAAACGGTGTACTAGCAAAGGGGTTTATTATGAAAGAAGTTTACCAACAAGAAAGATTGGTCTCAAGAGAAAGGAATTAAGGTAAATCAGGAAAACAATCAATTGAAGGAAGCAGGTCTAAGCTGAGGTGCACTATTAGGTGCATGATTCCATTGGACAATAACTGTACTTGGTAATTGATCAAACTTGGGTAATTGATTGTAGAAGTGTCTGAACCAAGCTGGAAATTTTAGAAAACAGAACGGGGTTTGAGACTCCGTTCACCTAAAAACCAAAGTGAACCATTTCCATTTAATGCAAAGCTTGTTTGTTTTAACGCTCATGCTGTTATACAGGGATGAACTTCTCTTGCATCCTTAGGACCAACCTGGATGTACCTCACCTTTACCCATCGTTGATCCAGGGTATGCTTGAGGTCAGGGAGGCCTGCCAACTTTAACTTCTTGGCCTCCTGACATGCATCTTTGTCCTTAACGTTCATCCCAATTATGATGTCATCTTTAAGCCATGACATTACCCTCTCATCCTTTTGGGGCTCCACCCCCCTCCAGGGGCTTGAGCCAGGGAAAAGTTCTTGTGGGCTGAAGCCAACTTCATTGTGGCAACAGTTTTCTTTGACTGAGATTTGGTAGCCTGGGTAAAACGCTTGTGGAAAACATCAATCACGTCTTAGGCATGAACACAATTGCGCGCTGGTACCCAACTGTTTTCTGCAGCATCAAATCCCTTACAAGATACCAAGTACACAAGTCTTCTTTTTACTTAGTAGGAGGCTACTATTTACTCCACTTCCCACTCTGGCGCCACATCCATGAGATAAGCCTCAGGAGTCTCTGGTGGGGGCCCTCAAACAATGTCAACTTGCTCTCATGAAAGGCAGAAAAGATCCAAAATGAAGAGGAAAGATCTAACTGGTATGGGGCGTGGCCCACCTTTCTAACAATGCAGTAAAGGCCAATCCTCTTTGGTCCTAGATTTTTCATGGCTGCTTGATAGGGATGTTATGAGCATCAAGCATCATGAGATCCCCTTCTTTGTACGCAGGACCCACTCATCTCTTACCATCAGCGTTCTCCTTAAATAATTGCATTGTCACCTCCAAACTTGTGGAAACCCTTCTGGTGTACTTTTTTGATAGTTTTAGCAAAGTCCACCACCGCTTCAACTTTATTATTTACAACTGGGCTCCATGTTAAAAGTGGGGTTAAACCCATGGTTGGCGAAAATGGGGAACAACCAATAGAAAAATGCAAAGTGTTGTTGTAACTAAACTAGGCCATAGGAAGGTGAGGGACCAATCTGAATTAGCTGTGGCAGTGTAACACCACAGAAACTGTTCTAAGCATTGATTCGCTCGTTCAGGCTGCTCATAAGGTTGGGGATGATAAGCAGTTGAAAGGTAGGGACGAATATGAAGAGTCTTACACAATTCACCAAAAGAAATAGGTAAACTGGGGTCCCTGATTGCTAATAATTTCTTGCGGGACCCCATGAAGCGCAAACACATGAGTGACAAAGAGCCTAGCAATCTCAGCTGCGGTTATTGTAGTTCTGCAAGGAATAAAGTAGGCAAACTTCATAAAACGGTCCACCACCACCATGATGGCATTGTAACAATCAGAGATAGGTAATTCCACAATGAAATCCACTGATAGGGAAGTCCAGGCCTTCAGCTTTTGAACTGGTACCAACAACCCTGTTAGTGGTTGTCAATTTGGTTTTATTTGATTGCAGATCACACACTTTTTACAATACTACCCAACTGAGTGGGTAAGCCCTTCCAATTGTATGCGCGTCAAATTAACTCTAAAGTCTTTGCTTTCCCACGATGACCAACGGTAATTCCATCATGATGGTCCCACATAATTTACAGGAGAAGTGGTCCAGCAGGAACCCATAGGCGCCCCTGAATTTCACACCATCTCATCCTTTACATGATAACCCCTGGTTAGACTCCTGATTCAGCGTGCTCTTAGCAAGTACCATAGTATATTTAGCCAATAACGGCTGATAAAGGACTTCCTGAACATACTGTATTCCTCCGCATTTTCCAGAGGAGCGAGCGCTGGCCTGTTGGCCGTGGGAGAGGGAAGTTGAGACATAATTTCACCTAGTGGGATCATCAACTGGGTATTATGAACCTCTACCTCCTTTGGATCAGGAGCTAATGAAGGATTACAGCTCAAAGCATCTGCCAACCCATTATTTTTGCCCTTAGTGAACCCATAAGAAAATGTAAATTGGGCAAGGGTCTCATGGCAATGGGTCTGCCATGGAGTTGATACATGAGGAGCGCGGTAGTACAGTAAGGCACAGTGATCTATACATACATGGAAAGGTTGGGAAGAGCCATGCAAGTGATGACGCCAATAAGACAGCGCCTCCACCACTGCTAGTAACTCTTTGTCATAAACAGCGTAGTTTATATCAGCCGAAGACATTTTCCTAGACAAAAATCCTACCAGATGCTCTATACCATCTTTGCCTACTTATAATAAGGCAGCCGCTATGGCGAAGTTGGAGGCATCAGTAGAAACAATGAACTCAAGAATGATCTACATGGCGAAGGACGGACGTGGACAACAGGGTGCACTTTACTGCTTGGAAAGCACCCTCCAAAATGGGGATCACTGAAGACAATTTGCACCTCTGGCCTTATACAAGGGCGCCGCCACCTCAAAAAGATTTGGCATGGACTTCTTGAGGACCATACAATCCTCAAAAACTCCTCAATCTCTTGACTGAAGTGGGGAAGGCCAGTCACAAATTGCCTTCTCCTTGTCTGGACTTATCATATGTTCTTGGTCAAACATGACGTTGCTCAGAAAAGTGATTTAGGGCTTGAAAAATTTCACATTTGATGATCTTCAGCTTAAGGCTGACTGCCTTTAACCTCTCCACCACTTGCTGAAGGTTTACTGCACGGGACTCATGATTGGGGAAACATCAGCATATCATACATGTAGGCAACCGAACATACCCTCAGCAGGTCTTCCAAAGCTGCATCAATACGGCGTTGAAAGATAGCAGGAGTATTCTTAAGCCCAAAAAGCATAACCCAAAACTGGAAAAATCTCTTTTCTGGTATGTAAAGCAGTTAACCACTCCTGTCCCTTCTTAATCCAGATCTGATTGAACGCATTAGTCAATCCTGTTTGAAAAAGTCTTTAGCCCTCTCCACATAGCGTGCAATCTGTGAATCCAAAGGGATGGGATGAAGATCTGGTACAGTAACATTGTTTAGGTTCATATAATCTATGCAAGGGCATAAATTACATCGGCTTTCTACACAAAAGAGAAGTGGGGAGCATACTGGGTAGGTACGCTGAAAAATCGCGCCTTTGGCTAACTGCTCCTTAACCCACACATCTAATTCTGCTTTCTCCCATATGGTCAAAGGATAAATTGGTGAATATATGTGCACCAGAGAAACTGTAAGCTTGAACTCACAATCAAACTTTGAATGAGCAGGTAATTCATTGGCTGAAGCTGCATCAAAAGAAAATTCTAGACCCTCCAAACAAGAAGGTAAAGGTACCTCAAGAGAGGGCTTCAACAATGGAGCGAGATTGAGGGTGTGGATATCAGGCCAGTGGGGCAAATTGCCCTGGAAGTTAGCCTCAATCAAAGGAACAATTAATGTACGCCCATTCTTTAATGTTTAGTATTTGGTATTGTCTTTCAAAATGGTCCTAACGTCAAACTTTCTTCACCATTCCACCACCAAGATAATGTGGTTTAAAAGATTTTTGATTTCTTGGAAACGGTCTGTCAAAAGATACTTGCCCACTTGATAATCCACTAACCCTGGTACCTTCAGGGTGGGAATACTTTGAGAAGCCCCTTCCCTAACCATACCACCTGGCAAGTAGCTCAGCTTAAGGTAGTCAGTTAGGTCTTGGTCAATGAAATTCTCTGAGGCTCCAGTATCCACAAGCCAGTAGTTGTAAATTTACCTGAAGGTGATGAAAGGGTAGTAGATAACAAAAAATATCCCGAATGATTTTTATTATAGCAGACAGCGCCAACACTTCAACACCATACTCTTCTTCAGGTTTCACCCTGACCCCAGGGTACATTTCTGCATCAAAGAAAGGAGAGGGATATTTGGCCACTATTACTACTGAAGCCACATATCCCACCATATCTTCAGTAACCGCAAAAAAGTTTTTATATTTTAATTTTAACTCCTTCTCCTCCTCCTGGATTCCGCGGATCATTGTGGTGGCCAAGCGTGGGTTCTCTGGGGTAATTTAATACACAGAAATGGGGTCCATATCTGAGCCATAAGGTAATAAGTATGGTTTGGTTGTATATATGGCAACGCCATTATAAAACGCGTTTTTCGTCACAAATGACCCTATTCCCATTTCAGCACCGAGTTGTCTGACGTTATCCAAGGCCATCATCCCCAGGCCCATCATTGATGATACCACCTTGTCAGGCAAACAGCAAGTAAGAATTAGACCAGCCTACCAGCCTAGGTGCCTAAGAACCAAAACGGCAAACCAGTATGCCAAAGGTACTGCTGCTGGTATGACAGATATGGAACTGGAAAGGTATTTCCCCAATAACTGCCAGTGAGCCAGAATCTCATACAGGCACATAATACAATACCAGATGTACAACCATTAACCCCTTGGGGAGTGTGAAGGTCAGTGGAAAAGGGGTTTATTTTTCAACAAAAAAACTATATTTTTTAGAAAAGGTATTTTATGGAAAATTTAGGAAAGAAAAATTGATCAACAATTTTCTCAATGTGATGCGACTGATTAAATAGTGGTCAATTTAGAGGGGAAACAAGCCAGGATTGGGTCCTGCAAGTTTGACTTAACTGGCGAATTGTTCAGGAATGGGGAACAAGTAATTTAACTGGGAACTGACATTAAAGAATTTGGCGGCAGGCTGAGTTGCTGTCAGTTCAACCTCAAATATCCAAACTGAAGCTCAGATACATTTCTGATAGTTAGTGCAATGGCATTTGACCCAACAAGCAGCGGGATTTCCCCAAGGCCACCCCACATAGGGTGGGCCCATTTGGTTGGGAACGGGTTTGGGACGCCCAACCTGCCCATGCCCAGTTGCTGGGCCATTTGTTCAGTCAGAGGCATTGCATCAGGCACAATGGCCGATTTGCCAGCAGGGAGATTCAAACCCTCATTGATGGTGTCCGATGCTGTTACCCACCTGTCAGGGATGATCCCCAACAATTTCAAGGGGGGTTGATTTTTTCAATCATAGTATAAGCCAAATCAAAAACTGTCAGCCATTCTAGCCAATAGGGCAGTCATCATCCCTTTCCAACTACATAGAATCTGACTAATGGGCTATCTCCCACTCAATTTTGGGTTGATCAATTTCATTTCAACAATCTCAGTGCAAATTTCCCTGATTAACTGTACCAGTTCTGCTGAGGTGAGTGTGGGCACCGGGGAAGAATTTGAAGCAGAAGAACTGTTACCCAGTGCTCATCTACCATGTGGGTGAGGTCACCCTGGGTAATGGGGGGTACAGCCACCCTCTTTGATATTGTAAGTCCTGGTGAACGTCCTCTGGGCATTGATTGGACCATCTTTCCATTCCTGAGCAAGAAGGTACTGAAGTAGATGGCCATACCCCTCGTTACTCAGGGTGATCTCGCTCATGTGGTAGATGAGCACTGGGTAATAGCCCTTCCGCTTTGGATCCTGCTTCTGGTACCCGCACTCTCCTCAGTAGAACTGTTATGAGCGTTCAGTAAAATCTGCACTGAGATTGCCAAAATAGAATTGATCGCAACTAAATCAAGTAGCAATCAGCCCAATACTCAGATTTCAAATGGTCAAAAAGGTATGAAGACTGAGCTATCGGCCAGAATGCCTGACAGTTGTGATTCAGTTTACACAATGATCAAAAAACCCCTCCCAAATCTGTCAGGCATCACCCCCGATGGGCAGATTCCTGCCAGCAAATCAGGCGTTGAACCTGATGCAATGCCACTGACCGCAACTTGGCCTGTCACTGAATTTTTTGATTTCAGTCCCCAGGGAACTAACCTATCCATTCCTAAATAGTTCACCGCTTAGGTCAAACTGACCACAACTTGTCCCGCCACCAAATTTAGTGATGTCAGTCCCCAGGAACTAACCTGCCCATTTCTGAATAGTTCACTGCTTAGGTTGAACTGACCACAACTCGGCCCACCACCAAATTTTGTGATGTCAGTCCCCAAGGAACTAACCCACCCATTCCCAAATAGTTCACCGCTTAGGTTGAACTTGCAGAACCTGATACCGGCTTGTTTTCCCTCAAAATTGACAACTATTTAATCAGGCGCATCACATTGAGAAAATTGTTGGTCGATTCTCCTTCCTTAAAGTTTCCAATAAAAACAACTTCCCCCAAAATCCCGTTTTTATCTGTTGAGAATTAAGCTCCCTTCCAGTTCCATATTTGTCATACAAGCAGCAGTGCCTCTGGCATTCTGGTTTGCCACTTGGATGCTCTGGCATCTGGGCTGGCAGGCCAGTCTAGCTCTTACTTGCTGTCCACCTGACATAATTGACCAACCTTCAATCTCTACCATTTCCGCCTTTCTCATAGATATTGGCGCAGCAATGGTCCCTTCTTTCCAACTGAATCAGGTTGTAAAGAAGATTATCCCTGCCCACATTAGTCCCATCCCACACACACACACACACACACCAAACCCATACCCCATAGTTGCCGCAGCTGTCTTGCCCATGTCAGTAGGGTCTGACATCTCAACTTGCAATGAGTTTGTTCCCCAAAGCCCAGTAGTTTCCCAGCTGTCGCCCTTCAAAGGTGCAATTCCCATGGAACTGGAACCGATCATTGTCAAAAATGGGGAAGAGGCCGCGGAAGAGGTTATCCTGGCATCCCAGAAATTGTGACGTTCCATTCAATATCTTGTGGCTTGGAAAGGATATCCATCCTATGAGAACAGCTGGGGCAAGGTGCATTATTCTACTAATTGCATGAACCTGGTTGAAGTGCTCCACATATCCCACCCCGAGATTTTCTGTTTCCCCAAAAACCTGCATCAGTAATGGTGACCAAGTCACCCAAGGCGCACAAGAAGGTGGCTCTCATACAGTTTTCCAGTGATGAGGCTCTTCTCTTGGAAAAAGGAAAGGGTAATGTAAGTCCCAGTGAATGTCCTCTGGGTGTCAATCGGGCCATCTTTCCATTCCTGAGCAAGAAGGTACCAAAGAGGATGGCTATACCCCGTTACTTGGGGCGATCTCACTCACGTGGTAGATGAGCGCTGGGTAATAGCCCTTCCACTTCAGATCCCGCTTCTGGTACCTGAACTCACCTCAGTAGAACTGTTACAAAGAATCAGTAAAATCTGAACTAAGATCGCCAAAATGGAATTGATCACAACTACTTCAAGTGGCAATCAGCCCAATACTCAGATTTAAAATGGTTGAAAAGGTATGAAGACCAAGCTATTGGCCAGAATGCCCAATGGTTGTGATTCAGTTTACACGACTATCAAAAAATACCCCTCCCAAATCCTTCAGGCATAACCCCTGATGGGTAGATTCCTGCCAGCAAATTGGGTGTTGCACCTGACACAATGCCATCAACCGCAACTCAGCCCACCACCAAATTTAGCGATGTCAGTCCCCAGGGAACTAACCCACCCATTTCTGAATAGTTACCATTTAGGTCAAACTGACCGCAACTCGGCCTGCCACCAAATTTTGTGATGTCAGTCCCCAGGGAACTAACCCGCCCATTCCCAAATAGTTCACCGCTCAGATCAAACTGACTGCAACTCGGCCCACCACTAAATTTGTGATGTCAGTTCCCAGGGAACTAACCCACCCATTTTCTGAATAATTCGTCACTTAAGTCAAACTTGCATCACCTGATCCTGGCTTGTTTTCCCTCAAAATTGACAACTATTTAATCAGGCGTATCGCACTGAGAAATTGTTGGTTGATTATCCTTCCTTAAATTTTCTAATAAAAACAACTTCCCCCAAAATCCCATTTTTATTTGTTGAGAATTAAGCTTCCATCCAGTTCCATATTTGTCATACCAGCAGCAGTGCCTCTGGCATTCTGGTTTGCCACTTGGATGCTCTGGCATCCAGGCTGGCAGACCAGTCTAATTCTTACTTGCTGTCCGCCTGACAGATACCTTCTTACTTGGGAATGGGAAAAGGGCCCGATCAATGGCCAGAGGACGTTCCCAGGACTTACACACCTGTACCATTTGAACGTGTTTCCAAGAAAACCCGGTTTATTTGAATTGATTTTATTTTTGGCGAAAATTTGAGGAATCACAACTCTTGGACTATGAAGCATCCACATCCGCTGGGTACAAGCAAGAAGGGTGGGTACTTCCCAGTCAGAGGTAGCAAAAATAACTCCAAGATGCTCCAACCTTTTGGAAAAAGAGTAAACAGTGGAGAGCCTCACTGCAGCCGTGGCCAACATCTGCCACACTGTTTGCACTTTTTGAAAGCCCCACATGGAAAAAGTTCATGCACATAAAATCAAGAAGTTGGTTGACTAATAAAAGGAGAGTGTCTGTAACTCTCCTGTTCCAAGCGTGGTAGTGCATGGTGCACAGGGCCAACGCCTGGGAACTAGTCATTAGTATTAAAGTTACTAGAGCCCAGCAGAGAGTGCTTGAGCTAGAATAACTTAAGTAAAGAATGGTTATTATTAAAGAGAGTAACCAAAAGGGAACCATGAGATGCTTAGAGTGGTAGTGTATAGGCGCCCTAGGCTGGAGGGAACCTGGGCGGCCCAACGGTGCATGGTCAAATAGATTTAGAGTAGTTAGAATTACATAGTTAATGTTGTGCAAGACTTCCTCAAAGAGGCCCACGCACAGGATCATCCAAGATAACATAAATATAAAAACGGTGTACTAGAAAACTTTTCTCTCTTGTTGCGAACACTTTTGCAACAAAATTCAATTCAAGTCTGATAAAGTTTGATAATCTCACCGAGGAGATTAGTTGGCGCCCATGTCAGGGAGCAGTTGTGCAAGTAAGGTTAAGGGCACAGGTGTTGGCCCCACGTCATTCAGATTTTGTAAATGCCCTGGTGGTTCCGGTGGAATAGATAAAGTTAATAAAACTGGCGGTTACCATTTCCATGGAAATTTTGGCCTGGCAAGCACAATGCAACCAGTTCATCAATACCCCGCACTCCCAACCACTTTCATTGGTGGAACATGGGGCGTGGGTTTTCCTGGATATTCAGCAAATGGCGCTCTGGGAAATGTTCTGTGGAGATGTACACTTACATTTCCTGAACGTGGTGTATGTAGCACCCCACTCCATGCCACGCAGTTGGCTGGATCTTGGATTCAAACAAAAGAAGCGGCAGATGAAGCCACAAAGGTGCGCGTAGTTGTGGACCTCCCAGATGGTCAGCGGGTTGTCAAAATGAAATGCTTAATGGACTAAGTCAAATCAAATTTTTTTGACCTTCAACTTCCTACCTACAACGGTCCAATGCACCATGCTTGAGCTTCCTGAAGGCTGGGCTCACATTTTATGGAGAATTACAATCCTCTAAAATGCAGCGCTTTACGCTGATGCCAAACATGTGCAGAGGTAAAGAGATTGCGGTCCTTACCCCATCCAAGGGGATAGCAGAGGATTTGACCCAAATCCTGCACACCGCTTTTGTTGTAATCAATGGGCAGAATTTCCACCCTTTTTGTGTCACCGTTTTTAGCGCGCCCCCATCTGCGCGTTCTGTCATGCTTTCAGCCACAAGGCCCACACCTGCCCTATTAAAGAAGGCGTTACCCATCAAGAACTTATCTCAGATGCAATGGGCGGAGCAGAATCCCATTATGAACTGGCATTTGACACCAGAGAAGCCTTCCCATGGGGTGCGCAAGGCTGTTACATTCTTGTAATGCCAGTGTCCCCACAAGAGCGGAAAGAGGCCAAAAAGGCCTGAAAGGTGGCGGCCAAGGAGGCGGCCAAGACTGCATCTGCCATCCTGCCAGCCCAACTCCAGGAGGACATTGAGATTTTTGCGGTGGAAGCAGCTTGTGAATCTCTCAAGCAATCAGATTGGGACGCTCAAGCTGATTGGGCTGCCCAAGCTGAAATTCCAATGGCCAAATCAGTTTCACCCAACTGATGCGCACAAGCCTCAATTGGGTCTGAGTCGCTCACCGGCAGTCTGGCCAAAATTTCACCTCCAAGTGATGGTGCACCACAAATGCACGCACCACAAAAAACTCAACCCACAGCGGGGAAAAAGTGAAGGCAAAGGCCAACGTGAACCCCACTGCTAAAGCTTCCCACACCGCCACATACACTGTAGCATCATATACCCAAGGCGCCACCAAGCATTGTGAAGAAAATGAGATGTTTAAAGGGCTTGGGTGCTCTTCCCCTTGTACCTAAGGTGCGATGGGGGGAGCTTTTACTTTAGGGACATTGAACATCGCTGGACTCAAGGCCTGCTTTCTGGGATAGGAAACTGAGTTTCCTTACAAAATAATTTACCCGTGGACATCCTGGCCATTCAGGAATCCCACTGCCCATGCGGTTCTGAGGAATCATGGAAATTTATGCTCCTCCCTTCACTTTCCTTCTGGTCTGAGCACTGTGGGGTGCTTGTTTGTGTGAACAATCATTTTAAATTTATATTGTCTATATCCTTCCTAGATGGCCGCATCCTTGTTATTACCTTTTCATGGGATGACGAAGTACATGCTATCATCAACATTTAAGCCCCAACCTGTGCACATTCATGTCAGTAATTTTTCTTGGAAGTGAATTCCCTTCCACTACCCACTGACCCATTTGTTGTCAGAAATATGAACTCTGGATAAACGCATCCACAGACTGCTGGCCCTTGTCGCCTACAACCCCACAGGGACATGTGGAGATTCGCGTTCTCAAGGCCACCCTAGGGTTGTATGACACCTTGCCACGCCATGCTCCACTGCTCAAGAACATGTCACGCCCCCACATACACAACGGCCAGTTGAGGTTCATGACCCGCATTGACCTTATCCTTGCACCACTCAAATTTCATTCCCAAATTTCCCACATCGCCATGACCAAAAAATTGATTTCTCTGACCACAGGATGATATCAATATCCTTCCACTTATCTGACCCAGCAGCTCAGGCGCCGTTTTGGTGCAAACTTTGTCCAGCTGAAATTGCATCACCAAGATTTTCCTTGTGGATGGAATCCATGACCTCAGCTCCAGAGTTTGTCACACCGTTATGTGCGGATCCAATTTTCACCTGGTCAACCTCCATGGCGCGCACAATTCGCTAGGCCCCCCACCTATCCTCCCACCACTCATGGGCCGCCCCTTTGCAATCATTTTGCGCACACTGGCAGAGTTGGACCACCTGGAGTCCAATGTCCCCACTGCGGGCTACAGCCTGGCTTGGGGTCAAAGTGGGCAGAAGTGGCCACCCACCTCAGCACTGGTGAGGCAACACAAACATTGGGTTTGTGTTCAGTTTGAAGCTAAGCATATTACAGCTGGCGACACATGATCCGCTTACTTTTTTCAGAAATTCTTTGCGCTGCGCCAGAGTTTGGCCTGCACACAGGTGCGAAGGCCAGACCAGTCCGTCGCGGAAATGCCAGCTGATGTGGCAATTTAATACATAACTATTACTCCAAACTGTATTGATCTGATCCAATTCTGCCAGCCAAAATGGCAGATTTTCTTAAAAATGCACACATCTGCACCATTTCCCATTTCCCAGAGTTGCTGAATTTGATTATTTGAGTTGAACTCTGGGCCGCTGTTTGTGGTGCACCAGATTGGAAATGCCCAGGCCCAGATGGCATTCCTTATGAGTTCTATAAAAAGTAATATACATATTTGTCCTCCTTGTTGCTTGCCTCTCTGAACCAATGCCTTCTGGAGACGCGCCTCCTGCCTGGAAGACAAGACGCCTTCATGATTACTTTATAAAATAAGGGGATAAATTGGACTTGGCCAACTGGCGCCCCATCTCTCTCATTAACACTGACACAAAAAATTTTTACTAAATTTTGGCTAACCGTCTATGGTTTGCTGCCTCTGCTCTCATTTCCCCTGAACAATTCATTTTCATACTCAAAAGGTCTATTTGGGACAATATACACACTGTAGCTAACATCTGTCAATCCACAGCTTCTGGAGCACTTGTATATTTAGACCAGCAGAAGGCCTATGATAGAGTTAACTGGGAATACCTCAGAGCCTGCTTTCACAAGTTCCACCTCCCCCTCACTTCATCAATTAGGTGATGTTGCTAATGGAATCCGCCACAATGGCTTTACGTGGCCCTGGATTTCTCACGGATTTATTCTGTCCTCAAAGGGGCCTACGCCAAGGGGACCCTCTGAGCCCACTCTTGTATAACTTCAGCCTGGACCCACTCCTTCAAAATGTGAATGCCCGCCTTACTGGGGTCCACGTGCAAGGCCAAGCCCCAGTCAAGTTATTTGCGTTTGCTGATGATTGTGTGGTGGTGTTTAACAATCATGATGCACGTGCACTTGAAGAAACTATTCAGGTTTACTACAGGGTAAGTAATGATGTACTCAACGCCTCCAAAACCGAAATTATTCTCCTTGGTCAGTATCAAGCCCGCTGGGCCCCAGAGCCCTTTTTCCTACCCACCTCATCAGCTAGCGCATGAGCTTGCTTACCCTGCCCACCTCACACCGCCCCACTTGTGCTCCCCTTTGTGCCAAGCCCCACGGTTGAACCTGTCCGCCATTTGGGGGTGTGGCTGGAGGCTGGAGGTTCGTCGCATAGGTGATGGAAAGCCATATCCCGGACAACGTGACAAAACGCATCGCTTCCCTCAAAACCCATAAGACCTCCCTTACAGGCAGAGTTGTGCTTGCCAACTCTATGCTTCTCTCTAAAGTTTGGTTTGGGGCTCACGCCATCTCTTTTTCCCCATGTTTCTTCATGTTGCTGTACGCCCTTCTGCAAGGATGGCTTTGGTTGGGCCACACACCGCCGGTGCACCTGGATGTCATGTTTGGCCCTCGCCATAGTGGTGGCATGGGCCTGCTATATTTTGAGGCCCATGCTGCAAAGATCCTGGGCACCTGGATCGCGGTTGTTACCATCCCTATACTCCTGACCCAACACTGGTCCCACACGGCCTGCTCCAACTTCTCCCATGCCCTGGGCATCACTATTCCTTCCCACCCCAACTTTCTGCTAAAATACCTGGCTTCACATCCTACTGCAGTGGGCCCACATGGGATGTCGCCCCACTTCAAAAGGATTCTCCTCTCCATGTGGAGCGCTGAGTGGAGAATTTGCATATGTGGGCAAGCCACCCAGAGGAGACGCCCCTATCCTCAGTTCACCCAGGAGGTACAAGGGCTTCCCATTATGAACGGAGTGATACCCATGAGACCCCCTACCATGGCCAGAGTGGACTACCTGGACATGATGGACATCCCCTACCCCTTGATACCCAGAAATCCATTGGGAAGTATGCCCACCACCCTCTTCTGCAGCCGCATATTGGTTCCCATTTGTGGCGCTGTTTGTGATGGGTATAATGTACTGCCAACCGCTAACACTCTGCACTCATCCTGTGTCATGTGTGGCCAGTATGGAACGCTGGTTCACCGCCTGGAAGAGTGCCCGCCATCTATAGCGATATGGCGTGAGGTACAACGTCTGTTTCGCCAGGAGCAGGCTCCGCCTTTCAGCCTATATAAGGACATGTTTGCTTTATCCATGGCCTCCTCTCTCTAGCCCTCCCTCCATGCCTTGGTGGTCACAATCTCTATATGGACTATCCACAAGGTGGTTTTGGATGCCATCTCTGGATCCACCCCCACCCTCCAAGAGGCTGTACGCCATTTCTGGTTGCACTTAGAAGACCACTTTTAAGCGTGGATGTTTGGGTACCTTCCACCATGTCGCCGCCAGTTGGTCTCCTCCTGGTTCCCAGTTTTGTTCATCGTCTCTGACCCCTTCCTTCACATGTGCTCAGTAGTGGTGTAAGCCCCTGCACACGTTACCCCCTTCCTTCCTTTGACGTTCCCGCTGGCAACAGGAGTTATCTTTTGCTTCTCTGGGGTGCCCTCCTCTCACTGATGTCTGATTAGTTGTTTAGTGTATATATGGAAGTGTCCATCCCCTGGTCGGCCTTCCCCATAATAGTTTTAAATTTAAAATTTAAAATTAAAAATGGTGTACTAGCAAAGGGGTTTATTATGAGGGAAGTTTACCAACAAGAAAGATTGGTCTCAAGGGAAAGAAAATAAGGTAAATCAGGAAAACAATTAATTGAAGGAAGCAGGTCTAAGCTGAGGTGCACAAATAGGTGCATGCTTCCAACATACAATAAACTGTACTTGGTAATTGACCAAACTCGGTTAATTGATTGTAGAAGTGTCTGAGCCAAGCTGATAATTTTAGAAACTGAATGAGCTTTGAGACCCCGTTCACCTAAAAACCAAAGTGAACCATTTCCATTTAATGCAAAGCTTGTTTGTTTTAACGCTCATGCTGTTATACAGGGATAACTTCTCTTGCATCCTTAGGACCAACCTGGATGTACCTCACCTTTACCAAGCGTTGATCCAGGGTATGCTTGAGGTCAGGGAGGCCTGCCAACTTCAACTTCTTGGCCTCCTGACATTCAGCTTTGTCCTTAACGTTTGCCCCAATTATAATGTCATCTTTAAGCCATGACAGAACTATTGCAATGGACAGAGTCCTTTTTCCACTCTAGTTTAACTTTCAAGCTGAGTGAAAACCCGCCACCCACACCACGCCTATTCTGCCAACTCTGCCACATCTTATTTTGCTGCATTTTGCCATAGTACATACACCACCTTACCCAGCTCTCAGGGACTCCAGTCCCTGATGGTTGTCATCAGTTTGGTGTGCGTTTTGTATAATAATTTATATGGAAACATAACCAAGATTGCTTGGGATGTTGCTTTCTCTTGATGGGTCACTTTGCTCTGTTGCTGCACTTTTTGCCTGGTGCTTTTCCTTCACCGACCTCCTGCGTTCAAGTTTCCCTGACATTATCTGAAAAAAAATCAATTTTCTTGTGAGTTTTTTCTCCTGTTGGGGGCTAGAGTTAGCAAGCCTCTCAGAGTTGTCACCTGTTAAAGCGGTCCACTGGACTAGTACTTTTTTTATCCCTTTTAGCCTTGGTTGTTACCTTCTTCAAAGGGTGTACTGAAGGTTCTGTGTGGCTCCTCTCACTCAAGATGCTCATACAGTGTGCAGTACCTGCCACTACCAGTCTCACTCTTTACTATTCACACGATTAAAAATTTAAATATGAGATCCCCACCACGTTGTTCAGCCTTAAGGGCCTGCCAGAAGTCTCAAGGTAAGAATTTAACTGACGTCCTCCTTTTCCAGTTGCTACTCCATGAGATCTTACAGGGATCTCACCAATGGTATATATCCGCTGGTCAGAATAATAGATCTCTCCTGAAATCTCTCCCAGCGTTGGAAACATTTTCAAAGCTCTGCAAGTTTCCTCCTGCCTTCTTTAAAAACTATAGCTCCTTTGTCCACTTGGCCCAATGAGACTCACTATGATATAGACTTGCATTTGTTTCAATAGGGCATCAAGGTTGGAATCTCTTAAAAATTTGAAAATTTCCTAAACCATGTTATGATCAGTGATCATACATGGATTTCCTATAGTTGGGACTTAGGAAATTCACTACGATGACAATTGCAGATCCCACTTTTCCAAACTCGACTTAATTGACAAGCTGATGCATTTTGGGATCATTTTAATATTAAATATCGATTTTTAGGGCGGATTTTATTTAATTTAGTTTTTCTTGACCTGCCAGCAGATGAAGATCAGAATGTCAGCATTTTTTAAGCCATGGACATACCTAAATTATTATTGATTCATGAAGCTCATGCAGGGCTACTATTTAACAAGTGAGAATGCGTTTCTCTTCCCTCACTTGTATATTCTACACTACTTTGGTCTCCTTCCAAAATAAAGTGCATTTGCTTATATTTAGCGCTGTTATAAATTTGACCATTTTTAGTTTATTCTTTGGGGGACCTTGGTTGCAATAAACCAGGGTTATGAGGAAGCATTCAACGTTATGGTGCACTGTGGAAGGTGGTTGTGCAACATGACAAGGTCGGGGTCATGATGAGGTTGTAGTAGAGTGAAGCCAAGTGAAGCTGATGGGTGAGAGGAGGTGAGTCTAGGTCTGCCAGTCCTCAACCAGGGGTCAGCATATTTTGCATATAGTGATATTGCCCCACAAGCAAAATCTGGACCCCCAAGTGCAGCAGAATTTGACTGTTATGTTGGATGTTAAAGGAGGAATTTACATGCTGTTGCAACCCTGATGCTCAGAAGATTGAGGAAACTCTCTTCCAACATAGGCTTGCATATGCAAAGGTGGCAAATAGGGCCTTGGGAGCCCGTTTGTTACATAATTTTACAAGTTAACCTTTAGTGGCAAGCTGTTTGCCAGACAGCTCTCAAGATGACATAAAGTCAAGTGTCCCAAGCACTGCTCTGAGCCTCAAATCCTCTTTTTTGTTGCGCTGGCTTTCCATCAAAGGGGATGGGGAGTTTGGAGGTGGGAAGTTGGACCGCTGGTGGTTGAGGCCTCTTGCGCCCTCAGTGGACCTCTAGGGGGAACGTCAACTTTTTCTGCAAACCCTGGATTTCTGGTCAACCCCTTTAAGCTTTCCCTCTCGCAAAGCCGCCCATTAAAATTACCTGGTCATGATTTCCCCACCTGGAATGTTGTAGTGCTGGGTTTTTCATTTCCAAGGGGGTAATGTAACAATCGGTAATTTTACATGGATTTCCTAAGGTTGGGACTTAGGAAATCCACTACAATGACAATTGCAGATTCCACTTTTCTAAACTCGACTTAATTGACAAGTGATGCATTTTGGGATCATTTTAATATTATCATATCGATTTTTAGGGTGGATCTTATCTACTTTAGGTCTCTTGATCTGTCAGCATATGAAGATCAGAGTGCCAGCATTTGTTAAGCCACTGACATGCATAAATGGTTATTATTTTATGAAGCTCATGCAGGGCTACTATTTAACAAGTGAGGATGCGTTTCTATTCCATCGTTTGTTAATTCTACACTACTTTGGTCTCCTTCCAAAATAAAGCACATTTGCTTATATTTAGCGCTGTTATAATTTATAAGTTAAATTTGTTCTTTGGGACCTTGGTTGCAATAAACCAGGGTTATGTGGGAGCATTCAACGTCCTAATGCACTGTGGAAGGTGGTTGTGCAACATGACAAGGTCGGGGTCATGATGAGGTTGTAGTAGAGTGAAACCAAATGAAGCGATGGGTGAGAGGAGGCGAGTTCAGATCTGCCAGTACTCAACTAGGGGTCAGCATATTTTGCATATAGTGATATTGCCCCACAAGCAATATCTGGACCCCCAAATGCAGCAGAATTTGACTATTATATTGGATGTTAAAGGAGGGATTTACATGCTGTTGCAACCCTGATGCTCAGATGATTGAGGCAACTCTCTTCCAACATAGGCTTGCATATGATGAGGTGGCAAAAGGGCCTTGGAAGCCCGTTTGTTGCACTCTGCAAGCCCTTAGATAAAACTGATGCTGTCCTTGGCATATGGGATGACCCTCCCTCCTCTTTATCTGGGACGTGCTCCATCCTTGCGTCCCTGTTGTCCAACAGCCTCTGTGCCACCAAGCCTGATTGTACCGCTGAAACTCAGATCTTAGAACATGACAGCTCCATCTCTGTGGGGCAACATCAGGTTTCAGATCCTGTGGTGACATATTTTATCTGAGGCGCTAGTTGTTATGGACACCTCCAACCTAACCATAAAATATCCCCCTTCTGTACTCTCCCAGTACACTTAGAACCGGCAGTGAGCTTGCAGGAAAGTGAGGCTACAACCTCTGTCATAGGTGAGGGTCTTCTCACAATTTTTCCCTGCACCGCTGTGCTCCATGGAGTACCCCTCACTTTTGTCCTCAAAAGTAGAGGGGCTTGTTATAAAATTGGCGATATTCAAGAGATACGCTGACGGATTTGCACAGGGTTCAACCCACTGAGCAAGTAAAAACAATGATATGATGATCGTTGCCCTTGAAACAACAGAATAAACTTTTAAATAAATATGGAGCACTTGCTCCTGCAACTTCTTTTATTTAATATTTAATATCGCGGATTCTTCCTGTTCCGCTTACTATTAACTTACTTAACAACAACCAACCTTTGATCAACTTGTCTCACCTATATCGTAGCAACATTGGATTCTATCATTTATATGGCCTATTAATTCGCCATATTTCATTGGCTCCATCAATTATTCATTCGTTAATTTCACCATCTCCTAATTTGGGGCAAATTGTCATTAACCTAATATCGCCTTATGTCAAGGCGCTCAATTAATCAATACTTATAGTAAACTCAACAGATCCAATCCATTTCACCATCACAACTGAGGGCATATCGTCCAGCTATATCAAAATCGCGACATTACCCCCCCCCTTTTGACTGGACAATAAGGCTCCTATTGCCTATACACATGGAGGAACTTCACATGTACTTGGTTGATGATCTGAATGCTAGCGGGGTCATTGATAGTATATGCATCCACACCTGCTTTTTTAATAACTTCAAATGGCCCAATACAGATGCTGGCCAACTTGTGTTTCCGGCCAAATCCATTTTGGTCATGGAAGAGAACCATATCACCTTCCTTGAACTGCGCCAACCCGCTATGATGTACCTGATTGGCAGCCTGATTCCTGATCTTCTTGGCTAAGATAAAGGAATATGCTTCAGTCTGCAATTTGATAAGAATGTTTGCAAGGTTAGTCAAATAGTGGTGGGGTTCCATTCCTCCAGTGTCTTCTACACACGAATAAAGTAATTCCAGAAGAGCTGGGTGTTGGCCGTAAAGCTGTTGGAATGGGCTTTTCCCCGTGGTGGAATGGTAACTGACGTTATAGGCAAACACAGCAGTGGAAATAAGGGAGGTCCAATCAGCTGGTCGATCTGTTACTAATTTGTGTAGGATATTCACCAGAATCCCATTCACTAGTTTGACCATTCCATTAGATTCAGGGTGGTATGGGGTTGTTAGAACCCATGGATACCCATAAGCTCGTTCAGTTTGGGGAGGATGTGCGAGGTGAAGTTTGTTCCATTGTCAGTGAGAATAAACTGAGGGCATCCATGTCGCTGAATAAGACACTCCATCACAAACTTGGCCACTGTAACTGCCCCCAAATCCCATATTGCCCTTTCTTTGACCCACCGGGTCAAATTGTTAATAGCCACAAGAATGTACTTACACCAGCTAGCTCCAGTTGGCAAGGGACCAATGACATCCAGGGAAACAGTATGCCAAGCAAAGTGTGGTTTCACTATCTGATATGAAGTCTTACAGCTGAATGGCTTCTCCACTTGGCACTGATGGCAACAGGAAATGGTTTTGAGCACATTGAAGTTCATACTTTCCCAGTAGTACTGAGGGTCAACAACTTCATTGTCTTATGCACCCCTCATGTCCGACTGCCTTGTGGGCGCTCATAATAATTTCTGACTGGGCTGAGGGTCATGGAAAATTCACTGTTGAATCACTGATCCACTTGTACAGTTCCCCGTTCTGTTGGAAGGTATTTGCTCTCATTTCATTTAATGCTTTGATCACTTGGGGAGGTTCATCGTCATACTTTCCAAAGACAATTTTGTCAAACACTATATTGCTTACGTCCACCATAACTGCAATTGTTGGCAATCTTGATAAAAAATCAGCATTCTGGTGTTTTAATCCAGAGTGATGAAGAATTTCAAAATTGTATGCTTGAAATTTAAGAGCCCATCAGGCCAGGCGCCCTTCCGGTTCTTTCAGATTTTGTAACCAGCATAGTGAGGCATGATCCATTACAATTTTGAATTTTACCCCATGCAGATACACCCAGAATTGCTTATAGGCGTAGATCACCACTAAGCACTCCCGCTTGGTCACAGTATAATTGCGCTCATGGCTGTTCAAGCTATGACTGCAATATGCTATGGGGTGTTCCTCTCATTCCTCATCTTTTTGGGATAGGACTGCTACCACTTTGGAAAGGGATGCATCCGTCTGAATGATGAACTCTTTTTCAAAATTAGGATAGCATAACACTGGCGCGCTGGTCAGTGCCGTTTGAAGAATAAAAAGCATTTTGCAGTCATTCCGTCCATTCAAAAGTGGTGTCTTTCCTTAATAACTCGAATAGTGGGCCCCCAATACAGCTGAAATTAGGGATGAAGAGCTGGTAATATCTGACCATTCAAAAAAAGACATGTAATCCTGCTTGCTGTTGAGTGGAGTCATTTTCCGAATAACTTCTACTTTGGCTGGTTGAGGTCTCATCCCTGTGGCATCAACCATAAACCCCAGGTACTCCAGCTGGTCCTTAAAGAAGTGGCATTTCTTGGGTTTGATATTGATGTTGGCCTCAACAAGCCGGCGAAATACAGCTTCAAGATAATTGAGGTGTTTAGAGAAAGTTTGGGAGAAAACATTAATGTAGTTAAGGTATACAAGGACGCATGACAGTTTTAGGTCACCAACAATAGTGTCCATTGCCCATTGAAATGTAGATGGGGCATCACACAGCCCTTGTGGCATCCAGGTTGGTTGGAAAAAACCTTTGGATGTGATTACTGCACGCTTCTCCTGCTCCACCGGTGGCAACTTGATTTGCCAATAGCCTGAGATCAGGTTCATAGCAGAGAAGAAACGAGCTCCCCCTAGCCGATCTAAAGTGTCATCAACCTGTGGTAAGGGATATGAGTCCTTTTTAGTGATGCTGTTGAGCTTCCAGTAGTCTATTACTACGCGTTTGGTGCCATCCTTTTTTTAACAATCAGAACAGGTGAAGCCCATGGACTCTTTGATGGTTCAAGCATCCCTTGCGCTAATAGCTTGTCAATTTCCTCAGTCACTACTTCTTCCACCACCCTTGATTGGCGGATCTGCCTTGATCTGATGGGAGAATGATCTCCAGTGTCCAGCTTATGAACCACCCCCCACGCACATCCTAAATCATGGTCATCAACAGCAAAAATCTCTTTATATTTAAAATAAAGCGATTGCCCTAACCTTCTGTGATTCTGACAGCCCCATCAATTCATCATGTGAAACAACTGCCATTACACTGAGATGTGGTGTGGACGGCAGACCAAATTTCTCCAGTGACCCGAAGTCATGAACCAAAAGAACCTCCTCAACAGGGATTAAGTGTAAATATGTCACTATTTGGTGGCGGCGGATTTTCAGTGGTACTGTTTGTAGA
This sequence comes from Massospora cicadina, assembly GCA_022478985.1. Taxonomy (NCBI): domain Eukaryota; kingdom Fungi; phylum Entomophthoromycota; class Entomophthoromycetes; order Entomophthorales; family Entomophthoraceae; genus Massospora; species Massospora cicadina. Next base: position 363,137 of record JAKSZP010003952.1, read on the forward strand.
TTTGTGAGCAAACCTTTGATCTCCCCCCTGCCCTGGTAAAATAATACCTGGAGCCACGTGGGGCTCCAGCCGTGATTGCTGATATGGCCCAATAGCCTCCCCATAGAGTCTATCTGGAATTTCAATCACTAAGTCAGTGCTCACTATAACTTGATGCGTCGATGGAATAGATATAGGTATGGCAGCTCTTAGTGGCAGCCCTTGATATTCATATCTGTTGAGGAAGGGACCAGGTTTTGCCCTTTAACCAATGGTAGCACACTGGAACAACTCCGTCGCTATAAGATAGATTAATATTCCCCATATGCACCAGGTCATTTGGTACTCTGCTAGAGGTAAAGTGGATTGGGATTCGCTGACCCAATATTTCAAAAGTCTCATTTGTCATATTGATAACAGCCCCATAGTGTTGCAAGAAGGCAGTTCCAATTAATAGATCATAATATTTATATTTGATAACTCTATAGCTGGAGCTACCATGACAATAGAACTAAACCTTAGCGGAAGGGCACTTTATGCACCCTCAGAGACCGTATTTTCTACTCCAGCAGTGCCGTATACCATCCAGTGTTCCACATCCAGTTTTAATGCCAACCTGGCCACCAATTTGGTGGAGATTATGTTGACAGGTGCGCCAGTATCTATGATGGCACAGACTTGGGTCTTAGCTACAACCAGATCACAGTAAGTACATTTGGAGTAAGATGCATCTCAATTATTGATAACATGGACATCTAAAGAATCCCTGTTTCCAAGGAAACACGCAATCCCCTCACCAATTCTGGGGTATTGTTTTATAATAGTTTAAACTGGAAGGCGATGCTTACTGCTTGTAAGAAAGGTGCATCCGAGGAGGGGTCTAACTTTTCAGGGGCTACTTAGTCAAACATTTGACAAGCGTACAGCTCAACCTGCATCTGAGACCCCTTTTCCCTATAGCCGCTGACTGTGCTTGTGTCAAAACATTCACCCCTCCAACCAACTTCTGATATAAAACTGACTCATTTTGCAAGGAAACTTCCGCTGAATATTCAAATTTGGGTTCAGGTGGGACATTTGGGTTGGGTATAGCGGAGATAAAGAGTCCCTTCTCTACTACGCTCTGATTTTTCCCTTGCCATACTGTTCCATCTGTACACAAGAGACCAGTTGAGTAGGACACCATCGTACCAGATGCCCTTGACAACTGCATTTGAAACAGCTGACCCCGTTGGGCCCACGTCCTTGATTAATGCAATACAATTTATGGTGAGAGTTGGGCTGACAATGATCAGCATAAACAGGTCTAGTGCGGTAGTGGACCTGAGGATGATACTCAGGAATGGGGTGGACGTTTAACAGCTGATGATAACTTGGTGAGATCTGAACTAGACTGATAGAGTTCCCCAAATATGATGGCTCAGCAGTTATAGCAGTAGGGTTCTGATCAGCATTAGGTGGAGGCAAGTTGGCTGATATGCGGTGCAAGAACTGAACAAGTTTAATCAAAGGTACATCCTCATCCAACAGTGTGACCATTAAGTTATGTAGATCATAGAATGGCTTTACAGCAGAAGTCATTGCAATACACTCATCAGCTTTGGATAGAACTCTGGCCCCAATTAGCACGTGAGCTTCCGCCGCAAAGCGCTCAGGAAAAGTGGTGAGAGTTTCATTCCGCTGAAACTTGATGTTCAAAAATTCGACCTTCCACTGGGACATCTTTGCAGTTCTGCCAAACAATCGCAGCAACGTATTTTTGACTTCTTGGTATATAGGGGAACTGCCTGAAAGGTAACAGACGACTTTATCAGCACTTCCAACATCCAAGGAAGAAATCGACAATTCTGCTCTTTGTCAATCTGAGACTCCCTCAGTTGCAAGCTCAAATCGCTTAAACTACCCATGAATATTCCCTTCACAATCAAATGGGTGCAGCTTAGTGCATTGGACCTCCTGGAGCAGCTCTCTTGTTTTTTAAGCACAGCATCCAACGCCAGTTTTAGCTCCACATAGTCAAATGACTCAGAGAGTTGGGTAGGATATTTATCAAAACAACATCGATGCAACATTGCTGACAACTGAGTTTTAATCATTTATTATTGATCAATGGGCCCCCTGTAGTGAGTACCACTGTTATAAAATTGGCGACATTTAGGAGATACGCTGACGGATTTGCACAGGGTTCAACCCACTGAGCAAGTAGGAACAATAATATGATGATCGTTGCCCTTGAAACAACAGAATAAACTTTAAAATAAATATGGAGCACTTGCTCCTGCAACTTCTTTTATTTAATATTTAATATCGCGGATTCTTCCTGTTCCGCTTACTATTAACTTACTTAACAACAACCAACATTTGATCAACTTGTCTCGCCTATATTGTAGTGACTTCAGATGCTATTGTTTATATGGCTTAGTAATTTAATTCGCCATATCTCATTGGCTCCATCAATTCTTCATTTGTTAATTTCGCCATCTCCTAATTAGAGGAAAATTCTCAATAACCTAATATCGCCTTATGTCAAGGCGCTCAATTAATTGATACTCATGGTAAACTCAACAGATTCAGTCCATTCCGCCATCACAACTGAGGGCATATCATCCAGTCATATCAGAATCGCGACAGGGCTAGTAAGTCTACCCCATTTGGTTCAGAGCATATACTTCACTTTAGCCACAGATCCTCAGTTATCATTTTATAACTCACGCCTCCTGTTACACCTGTCATCCCAGTTGGCCCCATTGAACAACTCTTCCATATCACTCCAGAGTACCTCTTGTGGTGAACCCTATCTAGAAATGGGTAGATATCCATGGTAAGATGATTGAAGATGAACTTTTTGGTTGACCCCACCAAAAGCTTGACCATCCTGACTGGTGTAATTTTGTGTGATAAGGATCTTCTCTGCTGAATATGGAGCATTAAGATACCATATTCCATTCAAATCCCGTGGCAACTCACTGGCAATGTGAAGTCATACGCTGTTGAATCCTCAGGGGATACTCTCACTTATACTCCACCCTCTGGGCTTGGAGCCATCCTGTCCTCCCTTAGCTTCTTAGAAAAAAGTTCTTCTCTGCATACCTATTGTTCATGGCTACCTTTTCCTCTACAGGGAAAAAAATTCAAGCGCTCACTTTGATGAATACTGGCTCTACTGAAAACTTCATCTGTCAAGAGCTGGCGGAGGCTCTAGACCTACCTCTGAGTGTTGATCATTTTGTGAAAGATAGTGCATCTCAAACTATTCCGAGCTATTGTATACTATCACCTGTTCCCTAAGTTGCAGAAAATAAGTACTTTGTGGAGAGATTCTTCTAGTTAAAAACCTCATGTAACTCATTATTCTGGGTGTTTGTTGGTGACAATAGTTTGAGATCTTCACCAAATTCATGGACTCTGCCATGCATGCAAAGTTTCCTGGAGGAGGCATGGTTACTGTCAGCTTCTGGTGGTAGGGGGTAAATTCTGATAGTGGATTGCATAGGTTCAGTCCCACCAAGCAACGGATGGACAATAGGAAGATCTCCAACCTTTGATAAATAATAATTATAAAGTACTAAATGAGGAGCTATTGCTCTGACAATACCAATTTATCTAATATGTCAATTAACAGGCTACTTCCTCTAACCCTTTCCTACTTATTCTTTCTTCCAAAAATACCTCCTCTTCCCATTCTCACGCTCAACTCTTAACCATCAGTATTCCTAGACAGTTTCAACCCTTCTGCTTAGAAATCTCTATTTGCTACACTTTTAGGGATTTTTTCCTATCATTGAGGCTTTGGCGGAATTCCCTCAACTTGCCAAACTATTAGTACTTTAATTGAATTGCTCCCCATTGGCATAATATACCGCTCAAATCTAAGGCACACCTCAACTCATAAAATATGATCCACCGGATATATGGCTTATTATCCAGTCATATTAATTTCTCAACATTGCTCCCCCTTGACTGGATGATAATCTTTTATTGCTTGTATGCTCAAAGTATATTTGCATTAACTCAGTTAATAATCTGACCACCTGTGGGTTCCTTAATGGTGTAGGCATCAATACCAGTCTTCTCGATTATTTCAAATGGTCCAGTCCAGATGTTAGCAAGCTTGTTCTTCCTTCCAAATCCATGTTAGTTGTGAAACCTGACATGAACTCCTACAACAAAAAGTGGGAGTCTGCTACATCTTCTTTGGTCAGCTGCCTGATAATGAATCTTTTTAGCTAAGCAAGTAGAATATACTTTCATTTGAAGTTAAATCAGTGAGTTCAGTAAGTTGGTCAGAAACGCTGCGGTTCTACTCCGCCAGTATCCTCCACACAGGAGTAAAGTAAATCAGGCAAAGCCAGATGTATAGCATAGAGCGATTAGAAAGACTCTTGCCTGTTGACGAGTGGTAGCTGATATTATAAGCAAAGATGGTGGTAGATAGAAGGGTACTCCATTCAGAGGGGCAATCCTTTACAAGATTATGAAGAATGTTCACCAATGTTCTGTTAACCCATTCCACCATCCTATTGGATTCAGGGTGGTATGGTGTATTCGAGGCCCCACAGATTGCCATTAGTTTATTCAGCTTGGGCAGGACATGCGACGTGAAACTGGTTCTATTATCCGTGAGAATGAATTTTGGACAGCCAAGTCGCTGTATGACACACTCCATGATAAATTTGGCGGTGGTGACAGCCCCTAAACCATTGCTTGCTCTTCCTTCCACCCATCTTGTCAAGTAATCAATTACTACTAATATATACTTAGAGCACCATCACAATCAGTATGGACGTCTCACTGTGGGGTGATAGTCCAAAACAACAAAAGATTTAAAGTTACAAATTCATCATCACACTTGCACGGTCAAGTCCTGGTAGCAATAATCACATGCCAAGATGAAATAATTTCGTTAGCATGTATCTACGTACCGTGCACTGCAACTGAGAGAAAAAAAAATTTGAAAAATTTTCTACCCTCACCCTCCCACCAGATATCATCATGTTAGGCGATTTCAACTGCTGGGATAACCCCAAAACAGATTGATGGCCTAATCCCAGGGGATACCCACCTGGACACATTGAATATCGCACAATGAAGGCATCTCTTGGCTTACAGGATGCTCTTCCTCCCAATTCACCAATCCTTCCCCATATGACAAGACCCAACATACGTGAGAAACTGCTCATATCAATGAGTCGTATTGACCACATCCTCATCCCACAATCCCACCACTCAAGAATCTCCAAATTTACAACAAAAAAGATCAATTTTTCTTATCACCGATTAGTTACAGTGCAGTTAGAGCCAACCCAATCCCACACACAGGTGTCGCCTTGGAAAAAGCTTCACCCAGAAAATATAAAATTGCCTGAGATATCTGACTGGGTTGAAAACAAGGCTACAAACCCAAATTCACAGCCCCATTCACTTTGGATCCCATCGGAACATGAAAAAATTTCAAAAAAGATTTAATCAATAAAACCTGACATATTGCATCATGCAAGTACACCGCGGACACAGCCATAATCAAGCGTACCTTGGCAGAACTAGACCACCTGGAAATAAATACTCCAAGATCTGGCTATAGCCCTAATTGGGGACGCAAATGGGCAGAAATTTCAGCCTGACTTAACAATCTCATCTTCGAACACCAACACAGAATCAAAGTATTGAACAAAGGTAAGTTCATAAAGGAAGGCGAAACCTGTTTGACATACTTTTTCCACCAATTCCACTCCCGCAGAAACCAGCCTGCATGCACACAGGTCCGCAAGACCAACGGCACCGTGGCAACTGACCCTGAGGAGGTCAAGGTGGAAGTACACTGCTATTACACCGAATTATATCGTGATATGCCAACAGATCCACAAAAAATTAAAGAATTTATTCAAACTGCCAAGATACAAAGTACACCACCAAATTACAATATACTATCCCTTATTGCACGGGAGGAGCTTTGGGAAACAATTCGCGGTGCACCACTTAGGAAATGCCCAGGGCCTGATGGGATACCCTACGAATTTTACAAAAATATTTTCAACAAATCGCCCCCTCCTATTGGCGTCAATGAACCAGAGTTTGTTGGAAACACGCCTATTACCAGGAGGCCATGAATCCTACGTTATAACCTTGTATAAAAAGGGTGACAAATTGGACTTGGCCAACTGGCGCCCAATTGCACTCTCCAACACTGACACAAAAATTCCAACAAAAATTTTAGCAGCTAGATTAGGCGCAATTGCATCTGACGTCCTATCACCCAACCAGTTTAAGTTTATACCAGGGCGTTCAATCTGGAACAACATACACCCTGTTGCAAACATTTGCCAATCCAAAGCAACTGGTGCCCTGGTCTTCTTGGATCAGGAAAAGGCGTATGATCGTGTTAGCTGGCCATACCTAAAAGAATGTCTACATGCCTTCAAACTCCCACCAAGATTCATAAAATGGGCGATGCTCCTAACAGAATCTGCAACCATGGCTGTATGCGGCCCTGGATTCCTAACAAACAATATCAAACCACACAGAGTGGTCAAACAAGAGGATCCCCTCAGCCCACTGCTATACAATTTTAGCTTTGACCCGCTCCTCCGAGTAACTGACTCACGTCTCATGGGATAACTGCATAAGGACAACCAACAGTCAAGATACTGGCCTTTGCAGATGACTGCGTAGCAGATATAGCAAACAATGAAGATGCCTGACAGCTGGAACACACTCTAGAGGAATACTCCAAGGTGAGCAATGCATCGCTCAATAAAAGGAAGACAGAAATCATCCTCTTAGGCAAATACACAAACAATTGGGCCACAACATCAGAACCTCACACCAACACTCGAAGAAAAAACCCAATTATATTACCCTTTGCAACACCTCCCACCACCACTCCTGTCTGACACCTTGGAATCTGGCTAGAATCATGAGGATATGCTAATGAGACAATGGAAAGTAACCTGTTACAACGGGTATCCAAACGCGTCGCCTCCCTCAAGGGAAGAGCCCCAGGAGTAACAGGACGAGTTACAGTTGCTAACTCGCTCATCCTCCCAATACTGTGGTACCAGGTCCATGCGATAGCCTTCTCACCTACCTTTATAACCTCAATTCGCGCGCTTATCCAGGGCTGGCTGTGGCCTGGCTCTCACCCTCCTATACGGATGAAACACTATTTGGCCCACGCTCAAGCGGAGGCATGGGACTAATAGATTTTGAGAGCCATGCCAATCACATCATAGGTACCTGGATAAAGGAAATCCTTGCTCCAGACCTCCCGCAACAACATCGGTCCAGGGCAGCAAAGACTAACTTTACAAAGGTGCTCAAATTAATCAACCCACATAGTCCACCCAGACTACTTTCATACCTTGCCAAGCACCCTACTGCAACAGGTCCGCATGGAACCTCCCCTCATTTCAAACACATCCTCTGAACTATCCGCTGTATGGGATGGACCATAGAGAACATGGGTACTATACAGGGAAGGGGACGACCCAGCCCCCAATTCAAATTAGGAAACCCAGAAAACCACCCCCAGAGGGATATGCTCGCAACAACCCCAAGCATAGCTAGGATAGAATACCTAGATATGCTGGACATTCCCTATGATTTAACCACACAGAAAGCAATGTGGAGAATGACGCACCACCCACTCCTACAGCTGAGGGTAAGAGCAAACTCCTGGCGCTGTTTGAGAAGGACCTATAGGACGGCGGACCGCTCCAACTCCCTCCACAAAACATGTGCAGTATGTGGAGGGGAGGGATCCCTACATCACCGCCTAGAAACATGCCCCCAACCAAAGCTATATGGCAGGAAGTCGCACGCCTGCTTAAGATCCAAAATGAGCAAGAATTCTCGATATCAAAGAGCATCTTTGCGCTCCAGATCGAGTCACCAATCCCATCTACCCTCCGCTCCCTAGTAATACCCATTGCAATGTGGACAATACACACAATTGCATTAGATGCGTTCAAGGGCACGGTCCCAACCATCCATAGGATTATTAACAGATTCCATGTCCACTTATTAGAGCACTTCCAAGCCTGGCTCTATGGATATAAGAGACTAAGACAAAAAGCGCTCATAGAATCATGGTTCCCACTCCGGTTCCTCCACACAGACCCTTTCCTTCACACCTTCTCTATAGCAGGGAAACCCCCTTGGAGTAGTGCACCAACCCCCCATACCTGGCAGTCCCGCTGGCAACAGGGGTAACTTGAGTACCCTGGGGTGCCCAATTTTTATACTTCTTAGTTATTCTCTTAGTTTCACATATATTTGGTAATGTCTGTCCCCTGGTCAGCTTACCTCAGTTAAATAAATATGTACTTAGAGCAGTTTGCCCCAGTTAGCAGAGGGCCCACCACATCAAGGGAAACAGTATGCTATGCAAAATGAGGCTTAACCAGCTGGTAAGTGGTCTTCCAGTTAAAAGGTTTCTCCACTTGGCACTAGTGACAAAATGCTTCTGTCTCAAGCACATCATAATGCATGCTGTTAAAATTCTAAGGGCTTCGCTGCTTGTTCACAAATAAACCCTGAAATTGATAACTGCACAGGTTCAGTTTTTTGCAATCCTTGCGTTGTCTGAAGAGATATATACGATTACTAATAGTATGAAGACTATTATCTGTAGTTGAATGTATTACTAGTGTTTGATCCAACGCTTTTCCAGTATTCCTCCTCAAAATACTCTAGATGTCCTTAGTAGAGATTTATTCCCTTATCTGCCTAAATTGATCCACGCTCAGATCCTAGTTCATGGCCTACCTCTGGTGAAACAAAGTTGACAGCAACTCCCATCTTAGCTCGGCTTCTCTTCTCTGGAACCTCAATCCTTACTATTTATTTCAATAAAGAGTCTCCAATTAGAGCACACAGCAATAATTTCCTTGAAGATGTATATAACTAATAATGTTTATTGCTAATTTATGTTTTTATTAAGTGAATTTTCAGGGGAATTTATAGAGGGAATCCGGCGCCTAACCCTCAGTTGGCGCCTCAATGATGAAATGGCAGCCGTTGCCATTGAGTTACCCTTTGTCATCTGTTGTGAAATTGGCGGTATTTAAGAGATACACCGACGGATTGTTTGCACAGGGTTTGACCCACTGAGCAAATAGGACCAACAATATGATGAGCGTTGTCCTTAACACAACAGAATAAACTAATAAGTAAAATATATGGAGCACTCACTCCTTTAACTCTCTATTTATTAAATAATTATTGCAGCAGATTCTCGCTGTTATCTCACTCTAAAACTACTAACAACCTAACTTCCCAGATCATCTCATCCTGCTTGTATTGTAGCAACTTCAGATGGTACCACTTTCATGGCTTAGTAATTCACTTCGCCATATCTCATTGGTTCCTTCAATTCTTCATTCACTAATTCATGATCGCCCAATTTGGCCAATTTCCCAATAACCCAATATCACCTCATTTGAAGCGCTTGAATTAATCATACTCATAACTATTTGGCAGATTCCATTCAGTCCGCTATATTGACTCGAGGCTTATCATCCAGTCATATTGGAATTGTGACCTTACCCCTCCTTGACTGGATGATAAGGCTTTTATTGCTTATACACCCAAATAAACTTCACATTCACTCTGTTGATGATCCGACCACTAGCGGGGTCCTTAATAGTATATGAATCCATACATGTTTTTTCAATAACTTTTGAATGTCCCAATCAATATACTATCCAACTTATGTTTCTGACTGAACCCATGTTGATTGTGGAATAGAACCATGTATCCATCTTTAAATTGCGCTAGGCCACTTCACCATACCTGATTAGCAGCCTGGCTTTTGATTTTCTTAGCTAAACTGAATGAGTATGCTTCGGTTTGCAATTTAATCAGCATATTTGTTAGGGTGGTCAAATAGCGTTGTGGATCCATTCTGCCAGTGTCCTCTACACAAACATAAAAGAGCACAGGCAAAGCGGGGTGCCGCCCATAAAGCAATTGGAATGGGATTTTCCCCGTGGCATAATGATAGCTAATGTTGTAGGCAAACACTGCAGTAGAAAGGAGGGGACTCCAATCAGAGGGCTTATCCATAACCAACTTCCATAGTATACTCACCAGGGTCCCATTGACTCGTTCAACAATTCTGTTGGACTCTGGGTGATATGGGGTTGTTAGAACCACACGGATGGCCATCATCTCGTTGAGTTTGGGAAGTATGTGAGAGGTAAAATTAGTACCATTGTCAGTAAGGATAAACTGCGGGCAGCCATGATGGAGAATGTTACACTACATTACAAATTTATCCACACTAATTGCCCCAGGTCCCAAATGGCCCGCGCCTCAACCCACCTTGTCAAGTGGTCGATTGCCACCAGGATATACTTTGACTGGTTTGCTCCAGTTGGCAAAGGACCAACAACATCAAGGGAAACTGTATGCCAAGCAAAGTGTGGCTTTACTAACTGGTATGAGGTCTTCCAGTGGAACAGCTTTTCCACTTGGCACTGGTGACAGGAGGAGATAGTATCAAGCACATCGAAGTTTATGCTTTCCCAGTAATACTGGGGCCATAATAATTCAAACGCCTTGCGCACATCACCATGTCCAACTGCTTTATGTGCTCTCATGATAATGTTAGGCCGCGTTGAGGGTCATGGGAAGTTTACGGTGGAGTTGCCTATCCACTTATACAACATACCATTCCGCTGGAAAGTATTGGCTCACATTTCATTCAATGCCTTGATGACTTGGGGCGTCTCATCATTTTACATCCCACTGAGCATTTTGTCATACATAATTTCGCTCAGTTCCGCCGTAACTGTAATATTTGGTAGCCTCAACAAGCAATCAGCATTCTGGTGTTTTGCTCCTGGTCGGTGAAGGATCTCGAAGTTGTACACCTGTAGTTTAAGAGCCCATCAGGCTAGATGACCCTCCAACTCCTTAAGATTCTGCAACCAGTGTAACGAGGCATGATCCGTTAAAACTTTAAACTTTACACCATGAAGATATACTCTAATTGCTTATATGCCTAAATCACTGCTAAGCACTCCCTCTCAGTCACATTGTAATTACGTTCATGGCTATTCAGGCTCCAGCTGCAGTACGCCACAGGATGCTCCTCCCCTTCATCATCTTTTTGGGACAGAACTGCCTCCACAGCGGAAAGAGATGCATCCATCTGTAAAATAAATTCCTTTTCAAAATTTGGGCAGCGTAGCACTGGCGCACTGATTAATGCAGTTTGAAGAGTATCAAAAGAGCGTTGACGATGTTCCATCCATACAAATGTGGTATCCTTCTTTAATAACTCAAATAGTGGTCCTACAATACAACTAAAGTTAGGTATAAATCAGCGATAGTAGCCAACCATTCCTAAAAATACTTGTATATACTCCTTACTGCTTGGTATGGTCATCTTCTGAATGGCCTCCACCTTAGCTTGTTGGGGCTTCAGCCCTGTTGCATCAACTACAAAACCGAGGTACTCCAGCTGATTCTTAAAAAAATGACATTTCCGAGGTTTGATCTTGATGTTGACCTTAGCTAACCGTTGTAATACCTCTTCCAAATGGTTAAAGTGCTCATAAAACGTGCAGGAGAAAACGTTAATATTGTCAAGATATACAAGAATGCATGACAACTTCAAGTTGCCAAGGATGGTATCCATCGCCTGTTGGAAAGTAGCTGGGGCATTACATAACCCTTGTGGCATACATGTTGGTTGGAAAAGCCCTTTTGACGTGATAATGGCGCATTTTTCTTGTTCCACCACAGGTAACTCTATCTGCTAGTAGCCAGATATTAAGTTTATTGCGGAGAAGAAACGAGCTCCCCAACTGGTCCAATGAATCATCAATTCGTGGCAAAGGGTATGAGTCCTTTTTTGTAATGCTGTTGAGCTTGCGGTAGTCTATAACTACCCAGTTAGTACCATCCTTCTTTTTGACAATTAGGACAGGGGAAGCCCATGGGCTCTTCGATGGTTCAAGCATTCTTTGCTCCAACAGTTTATTAATTTCTGCTGTGACGACTTCTTCCGCTGCTCTAGATTGAGGGATCAGTCGAGATCTGATGAGGGGGATGATCTTCAGTGTCCACGCGATGGATCACTCCTTGGGCGCACCCCAAATCATGATCTTTGACAGCAAATATCTCTTTGTATTTTTTAAAATAAAGCTTCCACTTGATCCATCTGATCATCTGTTAACCCCATTAAATTCTCACGTGGTACAAGTGCCATTGCCCCGGGCTGTGTTTCAATGGGCAGACCAAAATCATCCAATGTACCAAACTCATGAATCATGAGGACCTCTTCAACTGGAATGAAATGTAGAAATGCAATTACTTGGTGTCAGCAGATTTTCATTGGTTTATCCTGGAGGTTTGCTACCAAGACCTTAATCTCCCCATGCCCAGGGAGTATAATGCCAGGGGCCACGTGGGGCTCAAGCCATGATTGTTGATAGGTCCCAATGACCTCCCCATATAACCCAGCAGGCACTTCCACACTTCTAACTCAGTGCTTATAATTGCTTGGTGGCCAGGGGATTAGATATAGAGCCAGCAGCTCTAAGCGGTAGGCCTTGATATTCATAAATTTGATGGGGAAGGGCCCATGTCTTGCGCTTAAGCCGATGATAGTGAAATGAAAACACCCCATCACCATATGCAAGGTTAATATGACTCATGTGTACCGGATCTTTTGGCATTCCGCTGGAGGTAAAGTAGATTGGGATCCGCTGCCCCAGAATTTTGAATGTCTCTGCAGTCATATCAACAACAGCCCCATAGCGGCACATAAAAGCAGTTCTTATTAAAAGGTCATAGTTATTGTTTGGTAGCACTATGGCTGGGGCTACAATGACAATTGGCCTGAATTACAAAGGTAGTGCGCTGTACACTCCTTCAGAGACCGTGTTTTCAGCACATGCAGTCCCATACACCATATGATGTTCCAAGTCAGGCTTTAACGCCAGCTTTGCCACCAACTTTGTGGACACTATGTTGCTTGAGGCACCCATATTAATTATTGCACGAACTCAGGTTTTTGATACAACAGTGTCACAGTAAGTACACTCAGAATAAGATGCATTCTGATTGTTCATAACAAGGACATTTAATGCATCACTTTTTCCAAGGAAGCTTAATACCCTCCTCAATTTTAGGGTATTCTTTAACAATAGCTTCTACAGGGAGGGCCACATTCTCCTTCTAGGAGAAGCGCATCAGCATATGGATCTGGTTTGTCAGAAGAAAGTTGATTAAACATTTGACAGGCATAAGGCTTTGGTTGCTCCTGGGGGCCTGCTTCAGCCGTATCTATGAATTGCGTTTGTGTTAGCACATTCACCCATCCAACTAGCTGCTGGTATAGAAAAGCATCATCATACCAGGAAACATCCGCGGGTTGTGTAAGAACAGGTTCAGATGGGACGTTTTGAGTCAGATTAGTGGAGGTAGAGAGTCCCATCACTACTCCGCTCTAACTTTTCCCTAAATATACTGCTCCCACAATAGGTACTAAACCTGACAATTATGACAACTCCTAGCCAGGTGCCCCAGCTGACCGCACAAAAAGCAATTTACCCTATGAGACCTGCGTCCTTGAGTGTTGCAAAATGGGCCACCAAAAAAGGTGGACTGGTATCAAACAATGTAACCAGGCCCATCCTGGGAGGTGAACTGCTGTTGACAACTTGGTTGAAAACGAGGCTAGTGATGATAATAAGGCCAGGGAATGCCAACTGGGCGCTGAACATGGAGGGATGATTCCTCTGTATAAACAAGGCCAGCAGCAGAGGCAATATGGTTCCACTTATACTGGGGGAGGGGAGGTAGTAGATAATTGGCGTAGAATTTGAAGAAGTTTTAAGCAAAGGTACATCAACCTCTAAATATGGAGCCAACGCATTAAAAAGCTCTCAGTATGGTTTCACAGCAGATGTCAATGCTATGATTGTGTCACATTCAGTTAAAACTCCTTCCCCAATTAACACATGGGCTTCTGCTGAGAATTGATCAGCAAACGCAGTGAGGGTTCATTAAGTTGAGACTCAATGGTTAAAAACTCAGATTTTCACTGCAACATTTTTGCAGATCCGCCAAACAACCGCAGCACCATCTCCTTAACTTCTTGGTATGTAACAGAACTAGCTGAGAGGTAACAAACGACTTGATAAGCACTCCCAACATCCTAAGAAGAGAGCAATAATTTTGCCCTTTGTTGATCTGAAATACCTTCAGTTGCAAACTCAAATTGGTGAAAGAACCCATAAATATTTCCTTCATGATCAAATGGCGGCAAATTATCACTGTAAACATTCTGAGGCAACTCATCTTGCCTTTTGAGCACAGTATCTAATGTGAGTCTCACCTCCTCATATGCAACAGACACAGCATTTCGTGCAGATTCCTTATCAAAACGACCTGGATGCAACATAGCTGGCAACTAAGTTTTCATTGTATTGTTATTGTCAATGGGCCCCCTGTAGTGAGAACCACTGTTGTAAAATTGGCGATATTTAAGAGATACGCTAACAGATTATTTGCACAGGGTTTGACCCACTGAGAAATTAGGACCAACAATATGATGATCGTTGTCCTGACACAACAGAATAAACTAATAAGTAAATAAATATGGAGCACTCGCTCCCTTAACTCTCTTTTTATTTAATATATTATTAAAGCAGATTCTCGCTGTTATCTCACTCGAAAACTACTAACAACCTAACTTCCCATATCATCTCATCCTGCTTGTATTGTAGCAACTTCAGATGGTACCACTTTCATGGCTTAGTAATTCACTTCGCCATATCTCATTGGTTCCTTCAATTCTTCATTCACTAATTCATGATCGCCCAATTTGGCCAATTTCCCAATAGCTCAATATCACCTCATTTGAAGCGCTTGAATTAATCATACTCATAATTATTCAGCGGATTCCATTTGGTCCACTATATTATCTCAGGGCTTATCATCCAGTTATATTGGAATTGCGACATCATCTCATCAGCGATGGTCTTCACCTTCCCGGTTAGGATTCCAACATTGGACATCCTTGAGACCTAAAATGGAAAGAGTCAGAAAACTTGTCCCCAACGTTTTCTACATAATCCCAAAGAACTAACCATATTTGGTGAGTGACTTACTTAGGTAATGGGACTTGTTACCCATTATGGAAGGTCGCAAACCAACTGATCAATTCACTAGTTGCAGGCAGCACCACTCACTTCGAAACTTGCTCTTAAATTCCTAATTGGTTGGTGATAAACCCAACCAATCCCAAATTGGTACACCTGATAGTTAATCATCAATCAACTATCTGATGCCCCAATTTCATTGGCAAATCTTCCCAATGAGATCTTAAACAATTATCCAGAATGTGACCCTGATGGATCTGAATCAGGAAAATTACCTAAAATTCCCCAAAAAATGTTAACCCGAATTTGGGGTCAACTAATAACCAATTCAGCTCGCTATAGGGAATTATCCCCTAGTGACCCATGGTAATCAAGACGGTTGGAAATGTGGTAAAAAATCCCAACACATTCCCCCTCTTACCTAGATTTCCAGCAAGAATAGGATTGGGACAGGAGAATACCACTTCAGATACTAGGTCAAATACTTCTTTAGTTAAAGCAGAGTACGGTCAATTGGTACTCAACGCTGCTTGTGATGAACTTAGGCATGCAGCTCTCTTACTCTTTCTCCTCGCTACTGCCTTCTCAGAGTGTGGTCCCCATGACCTTCTGTCGTGCTGGGCTGATCAATTTACTCATGATGATATTAATCCTGGGATCTGGTTTATTCCCCCAGCAGGGCATATGACCCGTTGTCATATTCAGGATTCTTGGTCCAGCATCCTAAATTTCCTGATTTTATTCTCATCCTTGACAGGAGATTTTTGCTGTCAATGTTTTTTTTGTGGCATAATTAAGAATGCTCTTTTATATTCACTCTTGTTATTTTCCCATAATAACTTTCTGGCTCATCTCATTCTTAATTCTCTAGAGAGCTTTTATCATCATCTTTGAGATTAATCTCCCCAAAATTAAGCTTAATTGATTCCAGAGTGCATAATGTTGACTATCATAAAAGTCTGGCATCACCCCTCTCATCCAGCTCATATGTCAAATTTAGAGCCTTGGTACCAAAAAGTGCTCAACAGTATTTCTAATAAAGACCTTAGGCTCTTCCAACTGATGAGTTGATATATGCGACAGAACATCTTCTATGGTCCTCCCAGGACTCATACTCCCAGTCAAGTACCTGTGGCCAGTCCTTCTGTGTAATTACCATAAATGGTATCCAACCCTAACAAAACCAGGTTAGCGATTGTCTCAAACATCTCAGACCAATCCCTCCTCTGTCATCAATTCCCAAGTTGGACTTTGAAACTAAACTGGATTTGGCTCCATTTGCGGATACTCCTACAATCATCGTTGAACCTCCTGAAGCAATGCCCTTTGCTCTGAATTGATTGTTCCTCTCTGAATCATACTTGCTTATGGAATTCCTTTTCCAACTTGGACAGCATTACAAACCAGCTGTTCTGTCAACTTAAATGGTCATCAGAAACTGTGAACATTCCAAACTCCCCTATGCAGAACTGAGGACCTGAGTAACCAAGGCTCTATCCATAGCTCTGAACCCCTTTAATCTCAAAAATATTCTAGCTTGAGATGTTGCAGCCTATGCTCTTTGCTTTACCAGCCAAGTTCGTAGAATTTGAGCCATAAAGCTTCCTGCCTCTCCCAGCTTCCATCGCACATTCTGCTTTTTCTTCCAAGAAGCTCATAGTCGTTGTCTGCAGGATACCATTTTATCCCTGCACAATTATCTTGTTTCTGTCCCATCTTATCAGTATCTTCCCCTGATGGCTTTGATTAGGGGCATGACGTAGCAACCCCCACCTAGTATTCCTTGCTTGATGCCAGCTCATATTCCCAATGTAATTGATGAAGCCCATCTCTAATGCTCAAGATCAACCTTCTGGTTCTGGTGCCATATCAGGATTACTCAAGGTTATCACTGACTGCCTCTTCTTGTTCTGTTGCTTCCCTCCCAATCTGTGGTATTGCATTTGGCAAGTACCAACATTTCCATTTCTCTTCCCCTAGTTGAGTTCTCACAGGGATCAGCCTCCGCTCAGCAAACATGGCCTTAAGTAGGTTTAGACTTTTCTAGCGTCTGATCTCATATAGAATTTGATGGTTTGTTTACTCCTACTTCAATCCATCCTCCCTCTCCCAAAAGGTGACATAGGCGGAATCAATCTTGAGTTGAGGACAACCAATATAAAAATTATAAAAATATATCTTTTTTCTGTGCGTTTTTTTTCCTGCTATATTCTTATCAATTTTTTTCTTTCTTTTTTATGTGGGACTTGACCTTCACTCAATTCAGTAGTCCATCTCTTTTATTTATTCTCAAACTGGTTCCTAGATATACTTAGACCTACCAGTTTTCTATGTTTCAGAGGTCTTATTTCTTAAGACTTAACCATCTAGTTTGGTTTAGCGGTCCTTTTTTTATACTTAATCAAACCATCAGGACATAACAATCTCAATGGTTCAGCAGTTCATTGGGAACACTTTTTTATTATTTTTTATTGATCCATCGTTTAGATACTTACCATGGACTCAATTCACTATCCTTTTATCCAAGAGGTTCTTGATGGAATAGACGTTTGTTGCCGTCTTAGCAATAATCTTGAATGTATCTGACCACAAAGCATCTAACTTGTTTCTTCTCCTGAAACCATGCGTATTGTAATAGGCAACTCTTTCGCCTATCATTATTATGATAAGGCCAGTCAGTTCTTATCATCCGTCATTTTTACTATAATCCTTTTCTTTAAGGTTTTTAAATGCTTGCAATTGCATTTCAATCAGGATATCTGACAATTGGGTCAGTTACTACTCAGCACTCTTCCCCAGATTTCAGTTCCACCACTGAATAAAAAAATCAGTGGTAATGCGGCCTTTCTTCTGTATACAAATAAAACGGATTTTTTTCCATTGCCATATGCTGGCTTATATTGTATGTGAATATCACTAAACTAAGGTATGTTCCACATGTGGAAGTTCTTCCTGTGACCAGCTTCCTCAGTGTCATGGCCAGCGTTTCATTGACTTTTTCTACAAGTCCGTTTATCTCTAGCCAGTAAGGTACAGACACAACTCCTCTGATCCCCATTATTTCATTTAATTATGGGATCACATGAGATGTGAAATTTGTTCCATTATCACTCAACAAGACCTGCTGGCATTCATGTCAATCTACTACTTGATCTAGGATAAACCTTGCGGTGCTTGTAGCTTCTATTTTTACCAGAGCCTTCATCTTGACCCATATCATCAGATGTTCAATTGCAACTATGATGTATTTGAATCCCCTAGTACTAATGGTTAATGGTCTCATCACATCAATGGACACCATATGCCAAGCAAATCCAGGGCGGACCAGTCAGTATCCATTTGTGTTCTTGTGGGGCTTTTGCAACTGGCACTTCACATAATAAGCCAGATAATCTGCTACATCATAGTTAATGAACTCCTAGTAATAGTACTGGCAAATGTGATCAGACATATTCCTCAGGCTTACATGACCAACAACCTTATGAGCATCTTAAATGATAGTCACTCATTCCGATGGCTTTGGAAATGATAAGTTTCCCATCAATCATCTTGAAAACTTTTCCATCCATGATCTTGGTGTTTTCCATTGCTTTTTGAAGCGCACCTTGGATTTCTCAGGGCTCATTCAAAATTTTTCCTTCGACCATTCTCTGGAATAGCTCATCCATCTGCTGGTATACCACTTGGACCATTGTAACCTTGATAAGCCATATTTATTCTTATGAGAAGCTCCAGCTTGGCGGAATATCTCATAAATGTAAGCCTGTAGCTTTAATGCCCATTGGGCCAGTTGTCCTTCTGGTTCTCTTAAATTGTGTAGCCAATGCAACGAGGAGTGGTCTGTCACCACTTTGAAGTTCATTCCATGAATATACACCCAAAACTGTTTACAGGAGTAAGTGATCTCAATGCATTCACACTCAGTCACGGTGTAGTCCTTTCAGCTTCTGAGTGTTTCTGGCTCACATATGCTACCAGATGTTTACCCCCAAGTTTATCCACTTGTCTCAGGATGGCACCGATTGCCATTTATGAAGCATCAGTCTGTATTATAAATTCTTGATCGAAATTTGGATATTTCAAAATTGGAAGATCTATTGGATAACAGTGTAATTCATTAAAAGAACTCTGGGCCTCTTCTCTCCAACTAAATCCTTTTTTGGATTCTTCAGTAAATGGAGGAGGGGCTCAGCAATTTTTGCAAAATCTCAAATGAATCTTTGATAGTATCCAGCCATTCCAAGGAATACTTGAATATCTCAGACACTCTTAAGTACAAGAATTCTCTCTATGGTTTTAATTTTCTAAGCTAGCGGCTGCAATCCACAGAGTTGATTAAAAATCCCAGACATTTTAACTCTTTCTTGAAGAAGTGACACTTCCTCAGCTTGATCTTCAGGTTAGCTGCATATAATCGCTTGAAAGTTTCCTTTAAGTGGTGTAAATGGTCAATGAATGTCCTACTGAACACATTCATATCGTCCAAGTACACCAGGACGCATGACAACTTCAGGTCATTTAGTATGGCGTCCATGGCCCTCTGGAACGTCGCAGGCGCATTGCATAGACCTTGGAGCATCCTCCCCAGTTGATACAGCCCCTGCGCAGTAATGATCATGCATTTCTCCTGGTCCTCTGTTGGCAAATCAATTTGCCAATATCCTGATATTAGATCCATTGTAGAAAAATACTTTGCTTCTCCCAATTGATCTAGCACATTTTCAATTTGTTTAGTGGGTACAAATCCTTCTTTGTAATCTTATTCAGCTTCCAATAATTAATCACCACCTGATTAGAGCTGTCCTTCTTCTTCACAATAAGTAATAGGCTTTCTTTGGACTCAACGATTGAACTAGAAGCCCATGCTTTACTAGTTTAGTGATTTCTTCCTCCACTACCTCTTCGGCTACCTTAAACTGTCTAATTGGTCTCATTCTTATCAGCAAATTTTCCCTGTTGTCTACTTTGTGGATCACATATCTCACGCATCCCAAATTGTGGTCATCTTGGGCAAAGACTTCCCAATACTTGTCAAATAGCTCACGCACCTTCTCCTGCTGTCTGTCCATCAGATCAGCAAGTTGCTCTCAATCAACCTATAAATTGATACTATTGGTCACCCCTGCCAGTAATCCCATTTCATCAAGGGTCCCAAAATTGTGGAATTTCCTTAATTCGTCAGGATTAGATGAACAAAGTGTTGATTCAATTCTTCTCAATCTTCATCAGTTTTTCACTCAAATTTTCAAAGAAAACTCGAATTTCTCCATGTTTTCAGCATAATTATTCCAGGAGCCACCCAAGGCTCAACTCTGGACTTCTTCTAGGTGCTTCTGACCTCACCATACAGCAGCTCAGTTATCTCCAATGTCAACCCTGTGTTGAGTATTATCTGTGATCCTGGCAGTATGGATTACAAACTACTAATCCTAAACGGAATTCCCCAATTTTCCAGGTTTTAAATCAGCATTTCTCGTCGCTCCCAGTCAATTGTTTGGTATTTAATTGGGATAATACCGTCATTGTAGATAAGATTGATGAAGTTATTTCTCCTAATCAGTGGAGCAACCCCATCTTTCTAATAAACCAATGGTAATGTCTGAACCAATATGGTCAACATATTATCCTCAAAGTTAATTTTAACTCTGTATTTTTTTAGAACTATCCATCCTAATCAGAGTATCATAATCCTGGTTGGCCAAAACTATTCTTAGGGCAGATCCCATTAAGGATCCAAATTAAAGTGGTAGAGCGTTATACTCTCCACAGGAGATAATGGTATTCAGCCCAGCTGTCCCATATTCTTTCTTGTGTTCTAAATTGGGTGAGATCCTCATCTTTTTCACCAGCTTGTTCAAGACAATGTTGATGGGCACTCCACTGTTAATTATCGCCTGCACCCATACTTAATTAACTAGTATATCTAGATACATACTCTTAAATAATTGAAAAATCATATTTACTGAGTGTATAGCGACATTATTTGCCAAATTGAGGGTATGAATTATCTGTGTCAATAGATCAGGAAACGATTCCTTGATCTCACTAAGGGGATAGACAGGTTTTCCTCATCTAATTTGACTTTTGTCAATTCTTCCGGATTCTCTGCAGCTCAAACCTTGTCCACCAGTTGTTACACATATGGCCAAGCAACTTCCTTAATTATTTTGGGCTCAATACCCTTTGCACCATATCTGGTTTATGCATTCACATCTAAATTAACCACTTGATATAGCTGATCTTGAACATCATTGGCGAACAGATCACTAATGTCAATTCCCTCATGTAATATATCAGAGGAACAGGTTTTCCGCAGCTCTATACTGTTCCCCATCTAGACTGTGGGCCCTTTTCCCAACTCCTGTGTGGGTTTAAACTCTTTCTCTTGGACCACATTGATCTGTTCATTAGACTTCTTGCAATGCACAGCAAAATGTCCTTTTCCTCCACATTGATAACAGCATTTTTCTTTCTTATTGATCTTCTTGGAATCTTTGGGCTTATTTCCTGACACA
This sequence comes from Massospora cicadina, assembly GCA_022478985.1. Classification (NCBI taxonomy): domain Eukaryota; kingdom Fungi; phylum Entomophthoromycota; class Entomophthoromycetes; order Entomophthorales; family Entomophthoraceae; genus Massospora; species Massospora cicadina. The sequence goes on from JAKSZP010003952.1 coordinate 384,744, forward strand.
TTTTGATTAGTGGAAACCTTAGCGCCCTCAATCCACTTTATAGGATTTGAATTTAATACTTGATTCAGTTGAAAATTCTGTTTGGAGCATCAAAAGTAGCTCCTAATATTTCAAATGGTCCACCATCTGTGAGGTGGTAATCTCCGTTGTAAACATGGAAGACATCATTTGATGCAAATTGTGATAGGGCCAAAGGGCTGATTGCAGCATGATCTGTACAACAAAATCATCCAGCACTTTTGATCCAACCTAAGTCTGTGATCCTTTGTAGAAACAATTGTCAAAACTTGCCAAGGATTCATTCTTCTGAAATTGAATTCCCATGAATTCTTGCTTGCACTTTGACACGCAGATAGACTTCCAAATTCTTTTGTAATGGCCACCTTAGCCTCTGAGTATGACCAGCTGTCCCCTTCTAGGTGGGAAACACTAGTTTCTGACAATTGGTATTTAAGCAATTCATCACCAACAAAGCATTTTGACAATCGCCGTAGCTGAACATTGTCATGTCAAATAATTGGAAAAATGCAGGGGCATTATCCTGAAGGAAAGTAAGCAATTTCAGTGTAGCTTTAAATTTCTCCAAAGTTTCTCTAGCCACCACTCTTGGTTCATCTAATCAACTAACTTGAGGAGTAATTTTGGGAGTTATTTCCAAAACGGCTGTGAAAGCTGTCACCGCTACAGTTCTCTTGACTGGTGCTGGGGTTTGAGGTGGCTCAAAGCTTGAAAATCAGAAGTGAGCAATGAAGAGGAAATGGAAAAATTTAAGGTTAGTTTACCAAATATTTTATTAATTCAAAATGCTTAAATATTTATAGGGTGCGTGGGAACTCAATGCCTTTGGGATCTTTGGGTCCTCATCCGATCAGGATCTTTAGTAACCTTCCAGAAAGGCCTCCTTGAGGGCATCCTCAATAGATATTGTTTCTCACCTGACTGAGAAGGTGAAAGCCCGCTCCATATGACTCAGTACTACGTAAGGTTGATCCAGAAAAAGTTTTATCTTGGCTGGAATTGATGATTGACTCAGTATGGCCAGATTCAGAAGACAGAAATTTGAGATGAATTTATCTCAAATCCTGACAAGGCCCCTTCAAGATCCTGTTGAAGGGGGAAGTATGGCAGGAGGAACCGACCATGCACTCGGTTTACAACAGTCCCTTGCTTGGTATTGACAATGGAGTATATGGACTTCACCTTGTGTATCACTTTGTAGGGCCCAGACCACAGTATGTCAAGCTTGTTCTGTCAGCCTCCCAGTTGATGATGATAAAAGAGAATGAGGTCACCTAGTTAAAAATCTGGTAAGGAGGGTCATCTGATTTTCGATTGGGATGTCTCTCTTCCAGTGGTGATAACAATGCCTTGAGTGGCTTGGGCTTGGAGCCAGACAATTTCATAAGCAAGGGCCCTCATATCTAAATTGGCGTTCTTGGGAGTGGAGGCTTCTAACAGGGGCTGGACGCTACTGGGTAGTCGTGGGGCCCGCCCATACAGGGCTTAAAATGGGGACATTTTGATAACATGGTGGTAGCTTACTCAGTATGCAAGCAGGGCGCTGGGAAAATAGTGGTTCCAGCAGCCAGGATCCAAGGCAGCCAACTTCTGCAGGATGGAGATGAGAGTTCCGTTAGCCCTTTCCACCACCCCATTAGTAGAAGGGTGGTAGGGAGCAGCGAAACTCTGGGTGGTTCCAAATAGTGAAGTTAGCTCCTGTACTACCTGGGAGGTGAAGTTCAAACCATTGTCTGAGAGCAAGGTCTGAGGGCACCCGTGCTGGGTGAAAATGGAGTGAACAAGGAACAAGGCGGTAGCCTTGGCCATGGCTGCAGGAACTGAGATCGCCTAGACCCACTTAGTCAGATGGTCTATGGCAAGAATAATATACTTGTGACCATGTAGACCAGTGGGGAGGGGACCTACCACGTCGATACTGATGACATTGAAGGGCTTGGTGGGTGCGACGACGGAGTGCTGATAGCGAGGGTTGGCCCGGTCTTGGGATCAGCAGGTCATGCAGGCTTCCAAAACCTCTTGGATAGTTTCGACCATTCGGTCCCAGTAGCAGCGCAACTTCAGCCACTCATAGGTCTTCTTGACCGCACCATGCCCCACAGTAGAGTGGCCTTCCAGGATGATATCAGTACAAGAGGAGGGTCAGATGTAGGGAAGCCACTTCTTGTTGACTCTCTTATAGAGTAACCCATCCTTGATCTGAGTGTCTTGAGTCATCCGGCGGAGTTTGGCTTGGACCTGGGGGATTCCAGCTCCCAACGTTCAGGCTGCCCTATTAAGTCATAGAGCCGATCCTCCTCTGGGGTCAGGACTGCTAATACCAGCATCCGGGAGAGTCCATCAGCATTCTGGTGAATAGCACTGGCGCGATGGACAATGGTGAAGTCATAGCTTTGTAGTCGTAGGGCCCACCTGGCCAGCTGTCCATCAGGGTCTTTCATTGCTGCAGCCATCAAAGGGAAAAATGGTCAGTAATGATAGTAAAATGGGTGCCGTAGAGGTAGGGCCAAAAATGCTTGATGGCTAAAAGTACAGCTAGGCATTCCCTCTCAGTAACGTTGTAGTTTTGTTCAGCCTTGCTTAGGGTTTTGCTAAAATAAGCTATAGGATGGTAAACCTGGTTCTCATCATGCTGAGCCAGGATAGCCCCCACAGCAACGTCGCTAGCATCTGTGAACAGCAAGAAGGGCTTGTCAAAATGGGGATGAACTAGAACAGGTTTAGTACATAAAGCCATACGTAGGGTGTTGGATGCCTGTTCCTGTTCAGGTTGCCAGTCGAATGGGACATTTTTTTGTAGGAGGTAGAACAACAGCTCGGCCAGGTCAGCAAACTGAGGGATGAACTGATGGTAATAGCCCACCATACCTAGGAAGACTTGAATATCTCGTAGGCTCTGGGGGCACGACATCTTCTCTATAGCATCGACCTTGTTGAGGATAGGTTGAATGCCACGCTTGGAGACCTTATGGCCTAGAAACTCTAGCTCAGGCTGGAAGAAGGAGCACTTTGAGAGCTCCAGCTTGATGGAGGCCTTCCGGAGATGCTCAAAGACTTCCCTAAGGTGGTCGACATGTCCATTAAAAGTTTGCAAAAAAATGGTGATGTCATCTAGGTAGACCAGGACACAGGAGAGCTTCAGGTCCCCAAGGATCCCATCCATGGCACGCTGGAACGTGGCTGGGGCGTTGCAAAGGCCTTGGGGCATCCTGGTAGGCTCAAACAGCCCTTCGTGGGTGATTAGAGCACACTTGGCTCGGTCTTCATGAGTGAGCTTGACCTGCCAGTACCCATTGGCGAGGTCCTTGGCTGAGAAGTACTGGGAACCTGCAAGCAGTTGGAGTGAGTTGTTGATATGGGGCAGAGGATAGCTGTCCTTCTTGGTGATGGAGTTGAGTCGTCAATAGTCCATCACCACCCTGTGCTTGCCATCCTTCTTTCAGACCAGCAACAGCAGGGAGGACCAAGGGCTACATGAGTGAACCAAGAGCCCTGCATCGAGCAGCTGTTTGAGTTCTACCGTGACCTGGGCCTCTTTGACCTTGCTCTTGCAGTAAGGCTGGGACCGAAATGGGGGGCATCCCTGGTTTCTACATGGTGGAGGACTCCGTTCATCCTTCCAAAGTCATAGGTCGAAGTGGAGAAGAGATCTGAGTATTCCTCCAGGAGCTCCTGAACCTTAAGTCGCTGATTGTCAGAGAGGTCCCTTCCTATGTTAGCGTCAACCAAGTTAACCGATGATGGCAACTTTAAGCCAAGGTCCTTTAATTCCCCAAAGCTTCAGATGTCAGCAACAGCCCCCATTGGTAACAGGTGAACGTAAGCAGTGGGCTGGCTAGGTCCTATAACTTTTAGTTTGTCAGTCAGGTTGGCTAGCAACACTGATATTGACCCAGCGTATGCTGGATCAAGGATTCCGGGGCAGGTCAGCACTTCCTTGGGAGATGGGTTATCCAGACCTTGGACCTCCAGTAAATACCCCGAGGAAATGTTAATGTGGACCCGGGTGTCAACAACAACCTGGGATTTTGGGGGCATGGTAGTGGTCTGGGGCAAGTAAATCAGCATCCCCTCGGATCCATCTACAGCAGGAGGGGGTAGCTGGACTTGAGAGCCCCAGACGTGGTACTCAAGCCAATCGATTCATCCTTTGGTCTCCAGTAGGCAGGCTCGGGCCTTGACATCCACCCTAGAGTCATGGGCAGTTTCAAAAACCAGAGGGACTCGGTGTCCTAGAAGGGAGAGAAAACCACCATCATAGTGGATAACAGCTGAATAGTCTCGAAGAAACTGGGTTCCAAGGAGTAGATCATAGCTAGTGTTTTCTAAAGTGATGGCAGTTGTATCCAAAGCGAGCTTTCCGAACCAAATTGGGAGAGAAGAATAGGCCCCTATGGATCGGGTGCACTGGGGGCCAGCTGTGCCATACTCCATGTAGTGCGGCATTTTGGGGGCAACATAAACTGGAATCTTGTGGACCCAGATGGTGACTCAGGTGACCAAACTTCCAAACTGAGGTGACAACGTAAGGAACATAGGAGAATCATCAGAAGAAGAGTAAGCAGTATCAATGTCTTTATTGTCATTAGATACTGCAGCTACTTCTTCAGAGTTAACGGCTTCTGGTTGGTGCGTAGGGGTTATTTGAGGCTGGACAGGGGTGTCAGCATGGAGTGCCTTGTCCTTCATGCTGACTGCCCTTTTCCCGCCTCTTCAGCTAGATGTTTCCAACAAGTTTTGGCGCTATGTCTAAAGCCATTGCAATAGGTGCACCGCAGTCAAGGGTTTTTTTGATTCTCAACTACATGGACCCTAGGGCGGTTAGAGGGACCTGCGGGCGCAGCTTTAGAGTTTAGGATCATGGCAGGGATCTCGTTGAGGGCCTCCTTGATCTCTCTGATACAAGTGAACCCATTCTTCTGCCTGATCATGTGCATCTGGACCTCAGGATAGGACCCCAAGGTGGAGATGATGGCGGTAATGGCATCATCCAGTGTGATATGGCTTGTCATAACCAAAGGTTGAGCCTGAGCGTAGAACCAGTTGGCAAACTCCATAGGGCTTTCTCCTTTGTTAAGTCAAATGCCCATGAACGCTTGCTTCTGGTTGGCCAAGGTTTGGTTACTGCCAAACTCTTGGATCAGGGTGGTGCGTACTTGTTCCCAGGTGTTACACTCCTTCAGATGGGGAGTCATAATTTCCCAGGTGGTACTGTCTAGGCATGAGTGGATGTGCTTCACCTTTTGTCAGTCAGTGGCCTCCTCCATGGAACTCTCATAAGCATACAAGAAGGAGGCAATGCTCTCCTGCCCGGGGGTGAACTTCTCCTTGAAGCTAGGTTTAAAGTTAGTGACAATAGGAGTAGAGAGGGTGTTAACGCCTGGGATAGGCGTCAGCTCCGAGATCTCCATTTCTGCATACTCTGTGGAGCCCTTTGGTCTAGCCGCCTCCGCAACCCTTCTAAGTCTTCTTGGATATATTCCCAGTTTTGACTGAGGGTGGAAGCGGACGCCTTGCTAGCAACCTGCTCCTTTAAGGACTGAATTTCGGCGTTCTGTAGTTGGAGCTGGTTTTTGATGGTGGCCAACTGGGTTTTGAACCTGCAACACGTCATTTCTAGCCATGAGATGTGAGCATCGGTGAGCCTCGTGAAAGCGCTGAGATTATCCATCTCATCCAATAGTGCTTCGATGGAGACCCTGGGGTCGAGGGGAACACCATCCATTTGAAGCTTGCATCCCAAGGCCACCTGTTGGATCTGGTCCCGCAGGGTGGCCAGAGCAGTTATTACATCCTTTCGCCAGGGGTCTTTGGATTTTCCCTGAGGTGGGGGGCTGGAAGGCCCTTGGGGCCCACGAGGCCCTTTGAGTCCTGCTGGTCCCTGGCGCCCCTTGGGACCTTCTGGCCCCCTAGGCCCTTCTGGTCCAGCAGCTGCAGGGGGAGTGGTCATGAGAGGCCAGCTCCCAGTAGCGCTGCTGTAGGGATCGTAGCAATTCTTCTGCTTGTTGCAACCATCAGGTCCACGTCGCTTTAAAATGCTGGGCATTTTGGCGAAACTGCTCCTTGAGGTAGCTGGAAATGCCGCTATCTATTACCACTAGTTGGTCGCGGATTTCATTAATTAGCTGACAGTTATTGAGGATAGCTTTGCGATTGTCATGCACAAAGGAGGAGGCCGCGTAATAGAAGTCAACCATATATGAATGTAAACTTTGGGTGAACCCTAGGTGCCAGGAGACCTCCTGATGGTGTAATCCTACGAGCTGGAGGAGGTGATGAATTGTGGGATGAACAAAATTATGAAGGTAGCGATCAGGTCCCAAGGTAAGCTCCCCAGCAGGTAATGCAGCTGAGGAGTATAAGTCTTACATTGTGGACAGCACAGCGGAAGCGTGGGAGCGGCTGGAGTGGACACCCTCAGCATAGATGCCAAGGATTAGTTGTTTGATGACATTGTGGGAATGTTCGAGCTGAAGTTGGTATTGGCCCCCATCTAAGGAGGGCAGCGAGAATTGGAAAGCGGCGCGGAATTCGAGCCTTTCTGGCTGTGAGGGCAGTGTTGCAAATCAGGAATAACTAACCCATCGAGAAACGCTCCTTGATTGACCAGTTGCTTGGCCTTCAGGGTTGCTATTGGTTTCCATTTTGTGATTGACATTTTCACTGGGTCAGCTCGGAGCCCCTGTAGTGAGCACCACTTTGTCGGCGCTACAGTTCTCTTGACTGGCGCCAGGGTTCAAGGTGGCTCAAAGCTGGAAAATTGGAAGTGAGCAACGAAGAGGAAACGGAAAAATAAGGTTAGTTTACCGTCTATTTTATTAATTCAAAATTCTTCAATATTTATAGGGTGCATGGGAACTCAATGCCTTCAGGATTTTCAAGTCCTCATCAATCAGGATCTTTAGTAACCTTCCGGAAAGGCCTCCTTGAGGGCATCCTCAATGGATATTGTTGCTCACCTGACTGAGAAGGTGGAAAGCCCGCTCCATGTGACTCAGTACTAGGTAAGGTTGATCCAGAAAAAGTTTTATCTTGGCTGGAATCAATGATTGACTCTGTATGGCCATATTTGGAAGACAGAAATTTGAGATGATTTTTATCTCAAATCCTGACAAAAGCAGGCGGCATATTTTATAGAATAGTTGCCTTTCCAACTAAGGTTTTCAGGGTCCTCTCTTCAGCATTGGTTGCCGCATAGGGCTCAAATTCACATTTGTGAGTTTTGAACTCCTGACTTGCTTAATCAGCTGCTCTATATCTGTGCTGAATGCTCATAATTGAACATGATCTGCTTCATGATTTGTTTTCAAGAATGATAATTCTCAAACTAAATATTCTTCCTTTCTCTTTAATGAAGTTACTTTTCCTAGTAACTCATTGCTGAAACTATTGACATTTTTGACTCCTTCCTTGATCTTGATAACTCTTTCCTCCAAGGCAAAGAATTCTCAATTATCTGCAGAATACAAATGTTCTTGATGACGGTTATCAACTCTGTACAGAGTTTCCAACTCATCCTTATATGACATCTTGCCCTAGTATCCCTTCGACTACAAACTATGTAGTGAGCACAATTTGTTAAAAATCTAGGGGATTCTCTGCTCATTCACAATTATTAACCCCTAAAGTTGATAACTGCACAGGTTCAGCTTTATGCAATCCTTGCGTTGTCTGATTATATATATGATTAAAAAGTATGAAGACTAATAGCTGTAGTTGAATTGATCACTAGTGTTTGGTCCAATGCTTGACCAGTATTCCTCCTCGAAATACTCTAGATATCATCAGTAGCGATTATTCCCTTATCCTCCTAACTTGATCCACACTCAGATCCTAGTTTGTGGCCTATCCTCTGTTGACACAAAATTGGCAGCAACTCCCATCTTAACTCAGCTTCTCTTCTCTAGATCCTTGATCCTTACTCTTTTTCTTATTAAAGAGTCTCCAATAAAAGCACACAGCAATAATTTCCTTGAAGATAATTATAACTAATAATGAATTTTGCTAATTGATTTTTTACTAAGTGAATTCTCAGGAGCATTTATAGAGGAGAATTGGCGCCCAACCCTCAGTTGACGCCTCAGCAATGAAACGGCAGCCATTGCCATTGAATTACCCTTTGTTGTCTCATCAGCAATGGTCATCCCCATCCTGGGTAGTTTCTGTCATCAGACATCCTTGAGACCTAAATTAGAAGATTCAGAAAACGTGACCCTAACGGTATCTACTCAATCCCAGAAAGCCAACCATATTTGGAGAGTGACCTGCTTAGGTAATGGGACTTGTTACCCATTATGGAAGGTCGCAAACCAACTGATCAATTCACTAGTTGCAGGCAGCACCACTCACTTCGCAACTTGCTCTTAAATTCCTAATTGGTTGGTGATAACCCCAACCAATCCCATGTGGTACACCTGATAGTTAATCATCAATCAACTATCTGATGCCCCAATTTCATTGGCAAATCTTCCCAACGAGATCTTAAGCTACATCCAAATTGTGACCCTGATGGATCTGAATCAGGTGAATTACCTAAAATTCCCAAACAATGTTGTCCCAAAATTGGAGTTAACTAATACAATTCACTCGCTATAGGGAATTATTCCCTAGCAATCCATGGTAATCTAGATGGCTGGAAATGTGGGCAAAAATCCCAAAACATGCTCTCCCAATAGTAGCATGGTTGCAAAACTCTAATGTTTTCCACAACCCTCCATGCCCTACCACCCAATGTGCATCCATGAAAATTTCTGGCCTAGTGGAGGGCTTTGGGAAACTCATCATCAATTCTCTAATTTGCTTATATAGTTCCCCATTTTGTAAGAAAGTATCCCGTTGAAGCCTTCCAGCACTTTGATCACCTGTGGTAACTTATCATGATATTTGTCCACAATCATCTTCTCATACATGGCATTGGCCAAATCTGCCATATTGTCAAATGTTAATAATCACAAAAGATAGTCCACACTCTGATGTTTTGCCCCTAGCCATTGTACTATCTCAAAGTCATATGCTTGAAGCTTCAAGGCCCATCGCGTAAGCTGCCCTTCAGGTTCCCAAAAATTTTGCGGCCAACGCAAAGAGTCATGATTTATTACCACTTTGAATTTCACCCTTTGGAGGTAAACCTTGAACTGTTTATATGCATATATTACCACCAACCGCTCCCATTCCGTCACGGTGTAATTTTAAATCAAGCACGTTAAGCTTACGCTACAATACTTGATGGGATGCTCCACACCATCATCATCTTTTTTGGATGAAACTGTCCCTATAGCGGAAAGAGAAGCTTCAGTTTGAACAATAAATACCTTCTAAAAATTTTGGGTATTGCAAAAATGGGCGTGCTTGCCAACGTGGTTTGTAAGACATCAAAAGCTTTTTGACAACGGTCATTCTAGACAAAGGTAGCGTTTTCTCTAATAAATTTAAATGCGGAGCCCCAATACAGCTGAAGTTAGGAATGACCACTGTTAGTACCCAACCATCCCCAAAAACACCTGTATATCCCCCTTATTACCTGGTCAAGTCATCTTGCATATAGCTTCCACCTTTTCTGGCTGAGTACTGAGCCCTTTTAAGTCTACTACAAAACTGAGATATTTCAGTTGCTTCTTAAAAAAGTGGCACTTTTGAGGCTTAAATTTAATATTGGCTTCAGCGAGTTGGCATAACTCTTGTTCCTGGTGACTGAGATGTTCTATGAACATCCGCAAGGACACATTTTTATCGTCAAGTTAGACTATAACGCAATGCAGCTTCAGGTCACTTAAGATAGTGTTTATAGCCCGCTGGAACGTAGCTGGGGCGTTGTACAAACCCTGTGGCATATTTGTAGGCTGGAACAATCTCTTTTAGTGATTATGGCGCACTTCTCTTTCTGCCACTGGCAACTTTATATTTCAGTACCCTAATATCAAGTCCATAGTGGAGAGATAGTTGGCACCACCTAGATGATCTAAAGCATCATTAATTTTTGAAAGCAGGTACAAGTCTTTTTCCATGATGCCGTTAAGCTTCTGGTAGTCAATTACTACTTGGTTGATGCCATCCTTTTTCTTGACAATTAGCACTGGTGATGCCCTGAGACTATTTGATGGATCTAACATTCCATGTTCGATCAGTTTATTTATCTTATTGGATACAACTTCTTCCAAGACCTTTGAGCGACGGATAGGCCGTGACCAAATGGGAGGGTGGTCTCTCATGTACAACCAATGCACAATTATGAGCGCATATCCAAAATTGTGGTCATCAGATGCAAAAGTGACTCAGTAATTTCAAACAAATACATCATTCTATCCTTATAGTCCTCTGACAGGCCAGTTAGAGCCTTATGCTGGATTTTGGGATTTTAGATGCTTGCTAGGTGCTTAACTCCCCGAAATCCAACAATGGGGGAATTAATACCACAAAAATAAAAAACTATTTTAAAATAATAAACCTAATAAAATAAGGGTTTTAGAGGTTTATTGGCACCACGCAGGGGGTAAAAAGAGATAATCCCTCTCATTAACTGAACAATAAGTATTTATACTATTTTGAGGGTCATAGGGATTTGAGGATAGTTTTGGAATAGCTTTGGCGCCTTCTGGATTAGGTAATATGCATGTAAATCCTATCAGATCGTGGAGGAGAGTTAGGTAATTTTTGGGAAATGGGCGTTGGGGTTTTGGGGTAGAATATACCCATGTGGCAGGGTTTTAATGTACCCCAACCAATCACCACTCAAGAAGTTTTTCTCACCTTGGGGCCTGCTGCCATGCCTATAAAAGGGGGTGGCCTCCGTGCAGGTGTGGTGAAGGACTCAGTTCTGATTGGGGAGCACCTTTCGCTGGTTTCCCCAGAGTCGTCATGAGATTGGTGAAATCTGATTATTAGATTATATTAAATGTGCCCGTGTGGGTTTCAAACTTGTGGTACCCCGATTAATAGGGTTCCACCAAGAGTTGGCCAGGGTCTTTTGGATGACCTTCTCAACAATATCATTTAAATCATTATTAAGGGCATCAGAGAATCGCAAAGGTCTGACATTTCCCCTTTTTGGCTGAATTTTACCTGCCACATTCTTATTTTTCAGCAGCAAGGCCAAATGTCTGACATCAACCCCTCAAGATAGTTGGGGGTGAATAAGGCCGTTGAAAGCATCCATGGACCCGATTTATGGTAACTCTGGAAGCGAGGGATTTGATTGGATACTCGTCCCCTCGCTTATATGTAATTGAGAATGGCCCTTCTCAGATGGACCCAAGTTTCTCCCTTCTGGGGATAATACAATTTATGATAATAAAGCACCAAGTCAGACACTTGGAAGGAGGTAAGAGAATCCTGGAGCTCATTTGCAGCCTGTCCCTCTTTGGTAACTGTTTTTGCTAAGTTTTCATTGCCTCAGATTGCAACTGTATGATATGCTGGGCTAACTTCTTCATAGCTTTCTCAGGATCAGTTTATCAGGGATAATATCTTTAGCGAGTAAAGCTGGAACCCCAGGTTCTCACCCATATAATACTTGGAAAGGTGACATAAAAAGATTCGATGATAGCTGATGCGGTATGCCATGAGGGCACTTGGTAAGTACTGATCTCAATGGAGGGGATCTGAAGTAGCCATTTTCTGTAATATAGAAATCAGCGTCCCATTTTCTCTTTCCACCATACCATTAGGTGAAGGGTTGTAGGGGGCGGAAAAGTGCTGTTGTGTGCCCATAGACATTGCAAGTATCTTCACCACTAAGGAGGTGAGGTTTTTTACATTATTTCAGATCAAAACTTGGGGGCAACCATGTCGGGTAAAGATATACTGGTGGAGTAAAGTGGCTGTGGCTTTAGCCGTCTGAGCTGGGATAGCCACGGCCTCTACCCATTTGGTAAAGTGATCAATACCAACCAATATAAATTGATTTCCACCTGTAGTTTGGGGAAGAGGACTGGCCACATCGAGACTAATTGTGTGGAAAGGCTGTTGAGGGGTGGTAGGCTGATATTAATACTTTGTTTTAAAGTTGGACTGCTTCTTGCATGTTAAACAAGCTCCAAGACTTTGACGATGGTCTCCATGATTCCCTCCAAATAGTAGCGTTCTCTTACCCACTTATAGGTTTTCCGCACTCAGATATGTCCTAGAAGGGTATGAGACTCCATAATGGCAGGCACTCGCTCTGAAGGTCAGAGGTAGGGTAACCAATTCATCCCAACTTTCTTATACAGATGCCCATTATCCACCTTCGTGTTATGGGAATGGTGAGCTAGCATCTTCTGAACTGGTTCATCCTCATCCTCCCAAGCATCAGGGTTTGTTAGAAGATTATGTAACCGCACTGCTTCACTATTATCTAGATGAAGAATGGCAGCTGAGTCAACCCACCAACATTCATGTGGCTTGTCCCAGCTCAGTGTATAATGGTCATACCATAGGGAGAGAGAGACTTTAAAGCCCAGCGTGGGCCCAGTGTGTGTATTTTGTAACCATGTGTGTGTGTAATCAGTGACCACTTGAAACGAGGTCCCATATAAGAAAGGGCGGTAATGTTTAACAGCAAGCAACACAGTTAGGCATTCCTTTTCAATGACACTATAGTTGCATTCAGCCTTAGAGAGCATCTTGCTAAAATAGGAAACGGGGTGATCAACCCCATGCTCATCTAGTTGAGTCAGGATAGCTCCAACCGCGTAGTCAGAAGCATCAGCAAACAGTATAAAGGGTTTACTATAATCAGGGTGTCGCAGGATAGGCCATTGCTGCAGAAGCTTTATTAAAATGTCAAAAGCGGCTTGTTGTTCTACTCCCCACTGAAAAGGGGTGTTTTTAGTTAAAAGTCATACAAAGGGTTCACTGAGCTGAGCAAATTTGGGGATGAATTGATGGTAGTACCCCATCATGCCCAAAAACACCTGAAAATTGTGGAGGGTTTTGGGAGCAGGCATCTTGGATATCGCCTCAACCTTATCTTAAAGAGGCTGGATCCCATCAGATGAGATGGCGTGCCCCAGGAAATCTAACTTCTTTTGGAAGAAAGTACATTTGGAGGGCTTCAGCTTAATGTTAGAGGCAACAACCGTTGGAAAACTTCCGTTAAATGGGAAGATGCTCATTAAAGAATTTGGGAAAAAACGGTGATATTATCTAGATATACAATGATGCAACTGAGCTTCAGGTCCTGTAAAATGTGGTCCATGGCTTTCTGGAAAGAGGCGGGTGCATTGCACAACCCTTGTGGTAATCAAGTAGGTTGGAAAAGCCCTCACTGCAGATAAGCGCACATTTTTCCTGGTCTTGTGGAGAGAGGTCCATTTGCCAGTATCCGCTAGCCAAGTCCATGGCGGAAAAGAATTTAGACCCAGAGAGTTGGGCCAGAGCATCATCAATTTGGGGGATGGGGTAGCTGTCCTTCTTGGTGAGGTTATTCAGCTTATGATAGTCCATAGCTACTCGATGGCCACCATTTTTCTTTTTTATAAGCAAAAGAGGAGATGACCAGGGACTTTAAGAAGGCACTAGTAGCCCAGCGTCTAATAACTGTTTAAGTTCCGTTATCATCTGGAGCTCCTCAACTTTTGATTTCTAATAAGGCTTGGATCGAATAGGCTTGGCATCCCCAACTTCAATGGTGTGGCACCAGCCCTTCATATGCCCATAGTCTGTATCAAATTTAAAAAAGATGTCACTAAAAGACTCCAGTAAGGAATGAGCTTTATTTAGCTCAGTGGGAGTTAGCTCATCTGAGATCTGCACGTTGAGCAAAGTGCAGATCATTTGGTCAGTGAGTAGTCCCATATCTAGCATAGACCCAATATAATGGACTTGGCAAATGTCATCAATGGGAAGTAACAGGGCTTTTCCAATCTCCTGATGCTTCTTTACAACCATGTCCTTGTTGGTGAGATTTCCCAGCAGAAGATTAAAAGGTCTCTGGTAGGCAGGGTATGATATACCAGGAAACACCCAAGGTTCCAAAGGGTTTATTCCATCAACGTTTGTTAAGTGCAGAAGGCAGTTGCAGGGAATTTGCATAGTGATTTTGGTGTCTATCACCTTTTGTTCAGCTGCTTTGACAACTACCTCTTCTGACGCATACAAGGGTATACCCTCTAAACCATCCACAGAGTCAGGCAGTTTTTTGTGTTTTTGACCTGATGTGGTATAAATAAGGGTGAGGGCGGAAGAAGTGTACACCACTACACATAAGTATTCCTTCTTCTTAGGCTCATCATTTGTAATATACTAGGGGAACCTCATAATTCAAAATGGATAGAAATCCCTACTTCATATTAATGATTCCCTCATACTCAATAATGAATTGAGTGCCATGGAGCAGATCATAGGCATTGTTTTCCAAAGCCATTGCAGGAGCAGCAAGTAAGAGCTTCCCAGTTCTTATGGATAGAGAAGAGTAGGCTCCAATAGCTCGAGTATTGTTAGGCCCAGCAGTTCCATAAACTTGAATATAGTCCAGATCAGGTGCTAACTTAATTTTCTTAATGATCTTTGAAGATACCACGCTCACTGGAGCACCCATATCTAGGACAGCTAGAATGTGCACTTTATTAATAACAACCTCTACCTTAGTTATGGTGGTACCAAAAGTAGGGGGGAGGGAAAGGACCTCCTTCAAGTGGAGTGTGGAAGAAAGGCGTTTAGCCATCTCAGGGTAATTGTCTTTTATATATTGGAGGGTATGCAACTGCTGGGTGGATTGTATCATTGTCCCAATAAGCTGGTCTGCATCACTAGCAGTATCAATCACCTCTGAAAATCTTAGCAACTGTTGAAGGTAGTTTCGTCTTGGTATGATGCCAACATCAATTCTTTATAGCCTCAACCAATCAATAACTTGCACTTCCATTGAGCTCCCAAAACATAATAGCCTGCATCTTCATCACCCCTCAGACTCGTCATCAGAGGGATTGTCAATGCACCTCAACGAGTTACTAAATGGGGGTGTAGAAACTGGATTAATTTCCTCAAAGGGGAGGGCTTTATCACTTTCATCTATCCTTTTGTCCTTTGATGGAACATCTTGGCTGTATCAACTTTTGGGGAAGATGGTGGAAATGTAATGGCTTTAACAGTTGTCTTAAAAGGGATTGGCTTGGAAGGCCCCATTTCAGCAGATTTTGGGCTAGAATCAGCCTGAGTTGAGGCTGAGGGTGATTTAAGCAGCAGCTTGAAGGGTGTGATGTGTAATTCATAATAGTAGACCTCTTGGCAAAAGAGGGACCAGGAAAAGAGATAATTGCCTTCTTAGTATGAGCTTTTAGACCTGAAGCTGAGGGGAAGCGCTGCCCCTTAACTGCTAATAATTGCTGGTTATCCTCACATGGTGGAAGAGTTTTAGGTCGTGGAAGCTCTTCAGCAGCCAGATTCCATTAGGATACAGCCATAGAAGAGGCTGAAAAGGTCGAAGTTGTTTCCCACTTTTGCACATCTTGAAAAAGTTCAGGCTCATAGATGTTAGCTACTGCAAGAAGTGCCTCTTTGATATCCCATACAGTTTGGAAGGTATGCTTGACTGCAGAGATATGCATTGCTAAAGAGGGGTAAGATGCCAAGCTAGCTAAGATAGCCGTAATAACATCATTTAGAGGAAGCAGTTTATCCAACAATAAAGGTTGAGCTTTGCTATAAAAACGTTCAACAAATGATGGGATCAATTCACCCTCTTGCAAACTAAGGCACACGAAGGCCTGCTTTTGCCGTTGTAAGCTCTGCTTTGAACCAAACTCATCTATCAGCGCCTGTTTGACCTCCTCCCAGGTGGTAAAAGTGGCCATTTTAGGAACCATGATCTCTTGAGCCATTTGATTCAAACAGGAAAGAATATACCTGGTTTTTTGGTGGTCAGTCGCTCCTTCCATCACAGATTCATAAACATAAAGGAAGGAGGCAATACTGGCCTCACCAGGAAAGAACTTGTCTCAAAAGGGGGTTTACATATAATAGGACCTTGTGAAGAGTGCTGCTCAAGCTTTTTGAGGCGAGATAAAGCACTGGCTAGTTGGTTTTCTAATGCATCTTGCCTGGTTCCAGATTTGTATTCATTTTGGTGGCATACAAGTGCCCCCTGTAGTGAGCACCACTTGTTAGATTTTGGGATTTTAGATGCTCGCTAGGTGCTCAAAGCCCTGAAATCCAACAACGGGGGAATTTATACCAAAAAAATAATAAACTATTTATAAAAATATAAACCTAATAAAAAAGGGTTTTAGGGGTTTACTGGCGCAATACAGGGGTAAAGAGAGATGACCCCTCTCATTAATCAACCAATAAGTATTTATACTACTTTGAGGATTGTAGGGATTTGAGGATAGCTTCAGAATAGCTTCGGCACTTTCTGAATTAGGTAATATGCATGTTGATACTATCAGATCGTGGAGGAAAGTTTAAAATTTTTGGGAAATGAATGTTGGGGTTTTGGGGTAGAATATACCCATGCAG
Source organism: Massospora cicadina (assembly GCA_022478985.1). Lineage (NCBI taxonomy): Eukaryota > Fungi > Entomophthoromycota > Entomophthoromycetes > Entomophthorales > Entomophthoraceae > Massospora > Massospora cicadina. Next base: position 401,196 of record JAKSZP010003952.1, read on the forward strand.
CAGGGTTTTATGTACCCCAACCAATTACCACTCAAGAAATTTTTCTCACCTTGGGGGCCTGCCACCAAGCCTATATAAAGGGGGTGGCCCCCTTGCAGGTGTGGTGAAGGACTCAGTGCTGGTTGGGGGAGCACTTCTGCTGGTTTCCCCAGGGTCTTTCATGAGATTGGCAAAATCTGATCATTAGATTTTATTAAATGTGCCCTTGCGGGTTTTGAATTCATGTTACCCCAATTAATGGGGTTCCACCAAGAGTTGACTAGGGTCTTTTGGCCGACCTTCTCAACATTATCATTTAAATCATTATTAAGGGCATCAGAGAATCGCAAAGGTCTGACATTTCCCCTTTTTGGCTGAATTTTACCTGCCACATTCTTATTTTTCAGCAGTAAGGCCAAATGTCTGACACCTCACATGGAACCACAGTCTTTACGCTGGATGAGATTTTTACAGGTAGCCTGAGGTTCTCTCAAGAACTAAAGTCATATATATGGTGAACCTTAATAATAGGAATTAGATTCTGATAAGCCACCGCTTGGTGCCTTTGAATCTTCATAGGCTCCTTCTGCAGGTTTGGTATCAACACCTTCACTTCCCCCTGACCTGGTAACAGGAGCCCAGGAGCCACATGGGGTTCCAACTGCAATTGCTGTTATGGCCCCATATTTTCCTGTATAGCCCTTCAGGGATGTCTTTGAGTCCCATCCCTATTATGACCTGATGCTCAGAAAGTATGCTTAAAGAACTCGCAGCCTGTGGCAGAATACCATTGTACTCATAAATTTGGTTAGGAAGAGTTCAGGTCCTCTGCTTCATCTGCCAATATCTAACAGGAATAACATCAACGCTATACATCTATTTAATTTTACCGGAGAGGTTTGAGTCTTTCAAGGCTCTGTTGGAGGTAAAATAGATGGGGATCCGTTGTCCCAGAATATGAAGTGTTCCCTCCTCCATATTAATCACCATCCTAAATTGCTGCATGAATGTGGTCCCAATCAACATGTTGTAGTTATTATTAGCAGAACCACCACATGAGTGGATGCCCTGACTGAACTGAAACTCAGAGGCAACGCACTGAAAGTTCCCTCTGACACAGTGCTCTGTGCTCCCACGGTCACATACTTAACTTGGTGTTCCATATTAGGCTTCAGCAAAAGCTTAGCCACGAGCTTAGTGGATATTATATTGATGAGAGCGCCAGTATTATAATTGCCCGGATTTTTGTATTATGAACAAAAATGTCACAGTATGTACACTCCAAATAAGAGGAACCGATGGTGTTTATTACATGAACATCCAAGGGCTTTTTGTTATCCATAAGAGTGATAATAATGGCACCCACATAAGGATACTCTTAGGCAACTTTCTCTACTGAAATCGCCACGTTCATCTCCTCTAGGGTTATGACATTTGTTGAGGGTCCAACTTTGACTGTAACACTCCACTCAAGGATTATCTAGGCGTACTTTTTTTCACATCTCAGTAAACTCTGATTCTTCATTATTTGGGGCTCTTCCTCAGTTTAAATCCAAGATATCATAGGGGATTTGTTGATATAATAAATCCTCCGGGAAAACTGAGACCAACACAGAACGACTTGGGGAATCATCAGGGACAAATAAATTTGGATTAGTAGAAGTAGAACGACCCATCTCTATTCCACTTAACCATGTCCCTGTTTGATTAAGGCACCTGATAATGCTTGAACACTCAGTCTGTCAAGACAGCTAGCTACATAATGACCTCTTTGGCCGCATGAGAAACAAGCATTGACAAACGGCCCTCATCTCTGTATCACACCCAAATCTCCAGGTAAAAAAAATAAAAGATGGATTGTAATTCAGCCGAGGATGGGCTGCTTGAGAATAATTGTGACAGAAAGGACCCGTTAACATGTTAGGTAGACAAGTATTACCTAATGGATTCTAACCAAGTTGTTGTTGTCCATTTCCTGTCAGGTATTTGGTAGCATTTGCAGGGGCTTTCCATTCCACATTGGGAGCACTAAAATTGACAGATAGACGGTATAAATAACTGACAATTTAATAGCTCTGCATCATCTTACATAATGTAGGACATAGCATTATGAAATTCATGATATGGCTTTACAGCTGCTATCATTGCTATGCCCACCTCCTCGTTAATTAAGATATTTACTCCCACCAACACATGAGCCTCAGCTGAACAACTCCACAAACTCCACTAAGGACTCATTCTTTTGAAAATTTATTGTCAAAAACTCTGCATTGCTCTGAGCTATTTTTGCTACACCCCCAAACAAGCAGGTCGTGGTCTTCTTTACCTCTTGATACTTTATGGTACTACTCTTAAGGTAACACTTGACCTGGTCAGTTCTTTCAACGTGTAAGGCCGATAACAACTTTTTATCTCTCCACCAATCAGAAGCCCCTTCCGCTTTAAATTTAAACCACTTAAAAAATCAAAGTATATTTTCATCGAGGTTAAATGGGGGCAGCTTGTCAATGCAGACCCCTTCCTCTCCAGCACTACTATTCCTAACGCTCTACACAGTATAGCCGCTATGTAGTGTCACCCAAG